>JAWWES010000168.1:32017257-32109068 GCA_035583135.1 Lophotriccus pileatus | reverse complement strand
CCCTATTCACACAGACACATACCATGTTTCTGCCTGTGGACTGAATAAGCATTCAGCAACCTTTATTTGATATTTTTATTCCAAATTAAACAAATCTAATCTTTAGTATTCAGTAAGAATTTACAATGTGTGATCCCTTCTCTCATTTCTTTTTCTGCATAAAGTTGTAGTGCTGTACTATGGATTCCTAACACCTCCAAAGATATCGATAAAAAGTTAAAATAATTTCTGGTTTCTTTGACTTCATTAGGATTATTTACGCAAGGACCTGGTCATCTTATGAAAACAGGATCATAACATGCTCCTTTAAAAGGAGTCTTAGTGACTCTTTCCAAAGATCTTGTTCTATTAAAGGGCAACACTTGTACATACTTTGAAATTAAAGCCGCTGAAGATTATCTAGGTTTTATTTCATTATAGATTTCTTTTTTTTAGTAAAATTCATATTTCATCTTTCTTCTGGTCCAGAAAAGGAACACTTCCATGTATTATTCATCACTGTTTTGTGTTAAGTATATTCATTAAGTGTCTAATGGCCTTATAGTTTTAATGAATTAATAGAAAAAGTAGATAACCTATTTGTGAAAAAGTGTGTTTTTGATGATAGTCCACATCTATCTGAAAGTAGGTGATCTCACCAGAACTTGAAAAGAAAAGCAACAAGTTGTTAGTTATTCTTCCATGTTTTCATGCTCCTCCATAGACTTTTAAGGTTAAAAAGTAATCACATCATGTCTGCTCATTGGCATTTGCTCTTCACTCTGGTCATACAGTCTATCTTTCCTTCCTGTCAGTCACTGAGAAGGAACATGTTTCTCTGTAGTTATGTTTTAATTTAAGCCAGTCATTGTCTTTAAATAATTTTCTTTGTATACCTTACTTCTGACTTGGTATTTCTGCAATGCCACTTTTTAACTTTCTGACATAGAATCATAGAATATGCTGAGTTGAAAGGGACCTATCAAAATCATCGAGTCCAACTCCTGGCCCTGTTCAGGACATCCCAAAAGTCACACCAATGCCTGAAAGCATTGTCCAAATACTTCTTAGACTCTGTCACGCTTGGTGCTGTGACCACTTCCTTGGGGAGCCTGTTCTAGTGCTCAGCCACTCTCTAGGTGAAGAACCTTTTCCTGACATCTAATCTAAACCTCCTCTGACTCTGGCTTCATGCCATTTTCTTGAGTCCTGTCACTGGTCACAAGAGTGCAGAGATCAGCACTTGCCCCACCACTTCCCCTCCTGAGAATGTTGAAGACTGTAATTAGGTCTCCCCTCAGACTCCCCCCCACCAGGCTGAACAAAAAAAGTGACCTCAGTCCCTCCTTGCAAGCCTTTCCCTCCAGTCCCTTAATCATCCTCCTGGCCTTCCTCCATCTTCCAGTCTTCACAATTTCTGACTTTTTTCACCTGTTAGGGACTCCCTAATCAGATATTTTCTGTCCTCTGTTTCACCTCTTCAGTACACTATTATTATTCTGTGGGATGTTGACACAATAGTTATAAATGAAAAATTTTTTGATACTAAAATAGCACTTACAGGAACCAGAAACGTTTTTTTTTTGCAAGCCGCTGGACCTGCAGCTGACAAAATCAAAAAAAAAAAAAACCAGCTTCTAGCATGCTACTTTGTGATCTAAGATGCAAAGAAGCAAGTGTGATGAGTAGGACAAGATAGCAATGAATTTTTGCAAATTTCACAAATTTTTGCTTATGAGGCAAAATTTCCCTCACACCCTACCTTGTGAATATTTAGCTCTGAGGTGACTTTATCTTTACTTCTCAGATCGGAATCTGCTCTATGTGGGATTTATACAAAGATCCTTCATTGTAAATGCTACACATGAAAAACTAGGGTGTGTATATTTTTAAAAAGAGAAATCGTTGCTGCTCTATAAGAGAACAGTCTGTATAATAAACAAAATTGGTTTTTTACACCTGTGCAATTTTTCAAATGTATTTTACTGACTCAGCTGTGTAAACATTTCTGTTGCTCCCTTCACTGTTGTAGTTGAATCTTTGGCTTATAACCAAGTATTTATTTATTTACATAAAACCATGCAGAAGAAATATTTCTAAACCACACATGAAATTTTACTTACATTAATATTTTATTGCAAATCTGTAAACATTTTATATAGAAATAAAAATCTTTTATGGGGCTTTATCCTCAAGTGCAATTCTTTAGGATTTTAAGCTAAAAGAAATTTCTACTTTAGTAGTGTACACCTATAAATAGTTATTTATAATAATGTAATATCTAATACAATATTTAAAATAGATATAGTGGCATCGCCTGGATTTAGATATATGAGTGGGTTTTTTTATGACATTATGGTTTGTCAGTTAAGTATAAGCAACTTTCAGAAGAATTTAGTACATTTATTAGCATTTAATATTCATCGAATTACTGAAAATATTGGTAAGTTTTGTTTCTTTTTTATGCACTCTGAATAGCATTTTCATGATCAAAGATTCAATAGTGAGAACAAATAAAGGAAGCATTTGTCTCTCTTTTGTCTCCCAGGGAGGAAGACCCATGAAATGTAGTTATCTGGGTATGCACAATACAAGGTACAGTTGCTTACATTAATATGAGAGAAACGTGTATATTTTATGCTCTTAAAATCATTACAAATAGCTTCATTTGGTTCAATTCTCTGAAAACTTCATACTAAATTAAAAGCAGTGTTTTGCAGAAATACAAGGCACATGATTAGCATTTCATTAATAAATGCATTAATTACTACTAAAAAGATATAAAAGTTTCAAAGGTTTGCTAATATTCAAACATCATCTAAATCATCTTGCAATTGCTCTACAATACATTTTTATGCCTACACTAACAGCAGAGACCCTTGCTGCTCTGTACACAAATGTTTATATGATCTATACACACCGAGGACATCTGTTTTTCTTACTACAACCTATGTAATTGGCTGAATTTGTTTAAAAAGCAAAGAAGTCATTTTGGCATGAAATGGTAAATTGTTGGGTATGCTGTTAGCCATGAAGTCGTTGAAGGCTTCTAGAGAAATTGTTTGGTTAAAGCTCTCACTCAAAGCGGGATTGATGCCAGCAATAAATTGGGTACACCATGTCATTGTCTAGTGAATCTGGATGACTTCCACAGTCTTTCTGGACAGAGAAACTGTGGTGAGTCCAGGAAAGTATTACCAAGATAGTCAGGGCCAAGAGAATGTATTCTCTTAGGAGTGGTAGAGGAAGCTGAGACTGTTGGTGAAGAAGGATAATCTGAGAGCACTCTAGGACTGCTTGGAGTTACAAACATGGCAGTACCTGACTCTGTAGTGGCTAGTGGTGCAACACCAGGTAGCATCCTCAGGGAGGTTCAGTTTAGAAAGTTGTTTGGTCATTAGGAAGTTGATAAAGAAAATAATTCAAAAATTAGTGAAAATTTAACTGTATTATTGTAATATTACATTTGAAATTTGTTTCTGTTTTTGTTCATGCCTTTGATCTTAACACTTTATATTACTTCTCTGCAAAGAAATTAATTTCTGTTGTTACTTTTTAAAATTCAAATTAACTTTGTGACGGAGAGCTGGACTCATCCAAGCATAATGAATATATCTTAATTCATTTATGGGTGAGGAAAAATAATAAAAGGCATCTTCAAATTTTCTTCAAATTTTACATCCAGTTTTCATTAATATAAATCATGTTTCCCCCATAAAATATTGTGGGGTTTTTTGAAAGCATATTAAGAATTATCATGGGATTGGAGAAAGTCAACACCATTTGCATTTGCAATACCATTTTCACATAGTGACTCTTCAGATTATTGCTATATACAAAGATAAGGGACTCTATGAAAAAAACATTGTTCCCTTCTCTGGTGAATGGTAATTACCCTTCAGGTTATGAACTCATACAAAATATATTAAGCTTACCATTATCCAAATAAATACCAAAGTGCTATAAAGTTTCAGGGGAAAGGATTCAAGTTGTTCACTGTGAAGAAAAAATACATTTTATTTCTCTTTTAAAGCTGCTGTGTTATAATCTGGTTTAGACTTCATCACTTCATTTGTTCATATACAGAGACAGAGTGTGAATTAATAAGTGAAAAAAGCAGGCGTGTAGAGGTGAGGTTTTTGCATGTATGTTGTACTGTATTCATCTGTGAGCTGTTAAACTGATTCATTCTTCCACAGAAGGAGTTGATAATGACTCTCTCATCATGTATGCAGAGACAAATTAATGCAACAATAGCATTTACATGTTTGAGGTGGGACCAGAATGTACACAGAAACCTCTCCAGTTTTTAACCGGCGATGTGACCACTCTCATTACTGACCTTTCTAAGCAAGAATGTCAGACCATAAATAAATACACCAAAAATCACAGTATAAATCTAGTACCATATGTATTGTACTGTAAGGGCTTAAGGTGGCCCTACCAAGTTTTTATCAGTTTGGAATATAGTAACAAACTCTAGGCTATCTTTAGGGATAAACAGTTTTTCTCTAAATAACAGTAGAGTAACAAATACAGATCAGTAGTATCATTATTTGTGTTGTTACAACAACAAATCCAGTAATCTGCCAATACTGGACTAAAATTAATATCGGAGCATGCAAAGCCTGTCATAACTATGGTTATCAGGAAAATAGGTAGGAATGAGGGCATGTCTCCTTCTCCAGACAATGAGTGACTTGGATCAGCCCAGTGAGGCTAGGGCATGCTAGGCTTCCTGACAGGACTGTCCTCTGTTGTTTTTGAGTGGCAGGACTTGTTAATCAGTCCTCAAATCCCCCCTTTGCTTTCCTTCTGTGCCCTTCTGTTCTTGGTGTGCAATGCTAGTCCTGTGTATACTCTATGACACATTTTAAGGATTGTTGCACACTCTAAGCTATTTCTGCAACAAATCATCACAAAACTATGCAGCACAGAAGTTTTTTGTGGTTATGATGCATGCAGGACACTGAGTTTGTTCGCCTCTAAAATTCTACTGCCTCAGTAAAAAAATTCTAACATTAAATACATCCTGGTGATAAGAGAACTTTATTCTTTTGTATTCTCAAGTAATTGAAATTTGAAATAAGTATGTTACTTAACTAAATTTGTTGGGTCAACTCATCACTTGTTGGGTACAGTAAAATGTCATTATGGTTGGTTTAGAACAAAGATATAAGCATTGTATATTATTATTATTATTATTATTATTATTATTATTATTATTATTATTTTAGTACTGATCTCTCATAGGTTCATCATGGTGGGGTTCCAAATATCCTGCAAGTTGCTTTCAATATCCAGATCCTGGCTGCAAAAGTTTACAATCAAAAAAGAGGAGTAAGAGAAGCGAAGAGAGGAAGGGCAACAACAATTGACAAAGAGTTGTATGTGAGTCCTCCAGTGGAATTGGGACAGGAACAGGGAGAATCATGTCCCATGTGCTACAATTTCTCCCTGATGAAACAAAGCTGACATATGGACATACTGCTGAGGTCACCACCTTTATTCTCTTCCTTCTCTCTCTTCTTCACATTTCCCTTTTTTCTCTTTTCCTCTATTTTTCAGTTTTGACATCTTTTACTTCCATTGTCTTCTATTCATTTTTCCTGCTCCCTTGCACACTTAAAGTCTAATTTCTTTGCATTCATCCAAGAACTGCCCAACTCAGGCATTACCCAGAGACCCCTAAGCTCTAGCAGACCTTGTCAGCTACAGAACTCAAAGAAATATAGGCATTTCAGCACAGGCTTTCACCTGGAGTAGTAGAGTGATAGTCAGGATTGATTAGCCTAAAAGTAGTACCACATTAAAGCTGCCATTTTAGGTTTGGGAGCTGGGCTATTGGCACTGTGTCATCTAATGTACTAGGTTGTTCAAAGCATCTCATGATTCTTGATCACTTTCAGTGTAGTGCCATGAAGACAGATGTTTTGGAATCAGTCTGAATGGAATCAGATTTTTTAGGGACTGAAAAACAAACATCACTTGTTCTGTGTTTCCGCACCTAGAAGTCCACTGAGTAACTCACTTTTTTGTGCTCAGTGTATTTTACAAGCAGGAAGGCTGACGTAGCGAGTGCTGTATTGAAGAAGACTAGGTCCTAAGAGGAACTACTCTGAAAGAGGAGGGACAGAGGAGAGTAATATGGAAAATTGCAGAGGGCACTTAGAAAGTAAGACTACGTTTTGCGGTTCTTTTGAGTTCTTATTCCTGCGTATTTCTGTGGTTTACAAATCAGCTTCTCTGCTTCACCTATATCTGGGGGAGTTTTGTACTAAAAGGATTAAAGAGAGGTCTGCCTGGATCCTTTCTTATGTTTGGAAAAGAAGTTTAAATCCAGACAATGGTATATTGTTGCAAAAACTGCAGATATGTAAGTATTTGTTGATCATTTGCTAAGTGTTATCATACTCTGGTGGAATCTCTTTGGCTCAGTTAAGTGCTCACATAAAATCAAGAAGGTAGATTGGATTATCTTCTTGCTGGTGAGAGGCAAGGAGAAAAAAATATGACAGAAAGACAAAATGAAGACTTTCGGACTGGTTTTGCACTCCATAAAACTGGGAGAGACTGGAGAGCAGA
Organism: Lophotriccus pileatus; assembly: GCA_035583135.1. Taxonomy (NCBI): domain Eukaryota; kingdom Metazoa; phylum Chordata; class Aves; order Passeriformes; family Tyrannidae; genus Lophotriccus; species Lophotriccus pileatus. The sequence continues at coordinate 32,102,504 of JAWWES010000168.1, read as the reverse complement.
AAAGCAGGTACAAAGTTACTTACTGGCATCAAGCTTGTTTCTCCTGTGGAAGTATCCTGAAGGTTTTCTGTCTACATTCTTGGCTCTCAGAGTTAGGATTGAGAATGGTGTTGCTATCTGTTGTGGGGTTTTTAAGTTTAGTGCTTGTTTTGTTTTGCCTTGTAATAAATACATTTGCAAAATATAGTTTTCCTACTTATTTATAGTCGGTAAAGTTGTAGTTGCTCTAAAGTTAAAAAAGGTTAGTGTCAGCCTACAGATTTGTCTTCAAGCATGTTAAATTAAAAGAAGTATTACAGTCCTGTCATGAGGAAGGGTGTCTGCCTCTCCACAGTTAAAGCGAATAGGCATTGTTGGTAGCAGAATGTGCATGAAAAGACAACCCTGTTTGTCACAGCGTAATCAGTACCTGTGGGTGACATCCCTGACAATATCGCTGCAGGTTAAGTAGTTTTAATGCTACCTTTTCCTTATTTTCTACTGTGAGGAGTTTTTGTTGCTCTTTGGGAGCTTACCTGCTGCATATGACTTCAACATTTTGCCAAGTTTTTTCACTTCCTTTGTCCTTTATTCTCTTTTTTTTGAGTCAAACATTCAGACATAGATGGTTTTACACACATGCTACCTCATGCTTGGGGTTTTTTGCATAAAAATAATGATTTTCTAAGTGTAATCAGGGTTTCCATAAAGAAAACATGGGTAAAACTCATGTACATTAGGGTTATGTAACTGACTTTTGGCTATTACTCTTAAAGTTGTTTGGCACCAGATTTTACTCATTAAAATATTTTCAGGGAAAATTACTGTCCAAAACCATCCAGATAATAAGCAGTCTTTTGTGCAAATACCAAACGACTCTTTGGCTTCTTTTATTCAGTGTTCAGGATTGCTTGCACTGCCAGACTGCCCATGTGTAGATTTCTTCCCTGTGTATTAAGTGAGTGGCAGCCACGTGTTCCTCACGTGCAGACTGATGCCATCAGGTGATAAGGAAGTGGAGAAGTGGGGTGTGGCACACCGTTGCCCACCGCCATGGCCAGTAATCCCTCTCTGAACAGCACTGCCAGGATGAAGTTCAATTCTAGGTAGAGCCCGGCCGTATTAGCCTGGCGTTTTGACCAGGACACTGAGCTCACTAAAGTTGACTAAGTTGCATTTGTAAGTCCAGGATCAGACCTGTGCAGCTTTGCGTGGATAGTACATGTTACATCCATGCTTGGATGTGTTGTTGGTATGTATGCAAACCTGCCAGACTCCATCTCTCTGCAGTGAACTGCCATGAGGCAGAATAAGTTGCATCTGTTTGAAGAGTTTTGATGTAAATACATGACTGCATGGGAGAAGCATTGCTAAACTGGGAACTGAGGTTCCAAAAGCAGCTTTGTCCTTCATCTACAAGTAGAGATATTTGCACCTGTCCCGATGTCTCCGTATTACACCTATGATAACAGCTAAAGGTATTCTTAAGCAGAAGCATGGTGCTGTTATATCAACAATTTGAAATATGACTCTTTGAAATAAATATACTAAATATTATAGGCTTATAAAGGGCTAGGTCTTTGATGATCAATTTAATTGAATTTCTTATGAGTATTTTAGTTGCCTTTACTGGCAGTTAAATGAAGCTAAATAAGTAAAATTAAGAAATAAGTTAGAAAAAGCTGAGTATCCTTTTTTCACCCTCTTTCCTCTTTTTACTGTCTTACAGCTTTCCAAATTTTATGACCTTTGAAACTAGAAGTACAAGCTTCCACAAATAGTCCAGTAATCACTAATTAACAATGAATGTGAGTTCTTGACTATCTTGAATATGATTATTAGGCTATGCCAAAAATAATGTAATGGATCAAATCTAGTTACAATTATCTTTAGCAGTTACCAGATCAAATCAGTTAACTGAAGGAAGGACTACTGGAAGGCAGATCAGTGAACATAGGTAGTTTGCTTGAATGGCTAGGTAGTTAAAAATTATGAAGAATCAAAATAGTGTTTATATTTGTCATCTTTCCTTCTTTTTGAACATACATTCTTATTCTAAGACAAAAGAAGGAACTAAAATGTGATTGTGAAAAAATAACTGTACCAATATTCTGGAACAATGACTTTGGTATTATGTTACAATCTAATAAATTTTTAAAATATATTTTTTTCTTTCTTCAATTAAGTTTCACATTATTCTGTGAGTTATTCAAGCACCTCTGTTATCATCAGTACAAGACAAATAGATTTATCTGTTTACACAGTGGCTCAACGATAGATTAATGACGAAGAGGAGGAGCTTGCAATTGCAGAGGTCCAGGCAGGAATATCTGTGAGTTCTGAAATGTTCTGTCAGTCCAGTCAGTCTGGGAATGGACTATGTTCTAGCTAATATACCTCTCTTTATGTCTGTGTCACTGCATCTGAAAACAAGTCTGCTGGTCCTGAAGAATATACTTGAAATTCCTGCTCTATTGTGAACTAAGTAGCCTAGAGGGCAGCACTAGGCAATCTTCTGGCAATCTTCTCCAGCTGCATAGGAGAAGATGCTTTTGATAAAACATACTGTCAGTTAATTCAACAGTTCATGCCCTTGGAGCTGACTTTTGAAGACAGTTCAGAAACAGCATGAGTGGGCACAGTTAGGTTGACCATAGGCCTTTGCATTGTCCTGTTGTGAAATGCCACAAAATTCAGTTTTACACATCAAAATAAATTAGACCAATGAAAAGAAAGAAGAAATTAAAACAATCAGTGATTGTTATCTGAATACTTTTAGGTTTCTTTTCTGTTAAGAAAATGACTCTGATTTTACAGAAAAATGGAGAGAGAAGATTTACCCTTCAAGTCAACCAGAAGTCTATTGCTTTAATTCCTCATTGCTGCCTTTTTTTGGCCTTCAGCATCAATCACAGTGTTTACCAATCAAAGTCCCAACCCATACAGCAAATATCAATTCAAGAGCTACTTAATCTATGGAAAAGTAACTGAGACAGTCTTTGTATTTGACTGAAGCACTGTGGGGAACTAAGAACTGGATTGACAAATTAGACAAAAGATATTACTAATCCTATTCACTGTATACTGTTTAATATGTATGAAGAGGATTTATAACCAGTTCCTGAAGAGTTACTTTATCATTGGTTTCATGTGTAAAGAAAAGTCAAACTATTTTGCAGCAGACTTTTACCTGCTTCCAGAGTTTGGTTACCTTTACCAGGTCTTCTGCTGACAAAGAATCACTTGCTAGGGAACTGCAGAACTTTGTTGATTCTCCGAGTGTCTTAGTAGGGTTCTTGTAGTAACTTTTAGTATCATCCTTTTCAAATTTTATTCAGCTGCCAAAATGCCATGTTACTCACATAATCTCAAAATAAAAGAGCTTTTAGCTCAGGAGTGTTAAGTAAGCATGGTCAAAATTAAAACAGACTTCTGTTGTACGTGGTTTGGTCAAACACTGAGGAGCTGTAAGCACTCGCTTTTGTTTGCAAGCTAAAGATTCAAGTACTAGAAGAAAAAGAGCAGATGCTATCAGATGCATAGACTTATGAGTGTGTTTGTAAAGAAGAAGAAAAAGCAACCAGGAGGTATGACCTGCTGAGTTTAGCTCATTTCTGGGCTTGTCTTGCAGTCCTCACTCTAGCAAAACAGCTACTGAAGTAATTCAGAGCTGCTTAAAAATGAGTCAACATTTTTTCTGATCCAAAGCCCATTGAAGATAACAGAAAGGAGGGGGGGGGGGGTATTTTATTTTGAGGATTTTGTCCATGCTCTGCATTTTATAAATTTGCACAAAAATAGAAGAGTGTTTCTACAGACGAACCTAAGGGTGTTAAAAATAAAAGTCTCATTTCAAGTCAGCGGGATGTAAGTTTCTGAACAATTTTGAACCTTTAATATTAGTGAACTCACCATCCAGTTTGGCCTAGAATGCTTAGAATTGCTTTTATCATTACATATGCCAGCAAAATTTAAATTGGTATCTGCCAAAAAGTTCAGCCAGATGCACTGAAGTCATTAATGCAAGTACATTGATAATAAAACGTGGGGTTTTTCTTTCCCCAAATCAATCATTAAACCAGAAATAATTTAGTTCCTAGCAAGCAATGTGCTTCATTGCAAAGAAAATTAGTGTTATATATACTCTTGCTAAAAAAGTCCAGTGTTTTGTGTACTTCACTGAGGCATTTCTCTGAATACCAGAAGAACATTAAATTTCAATACCAAATTTCCTTGGAGCTGCTCTTTTCTGCTGAGTGAGCATCTCTGTTTAACAGTATTCAAATGGAAGAATATGGATTGTCTTGATGTAACTGTGAGTCAGATCAAGAAATGAGAATACTCTGCTTTTGTCTTGTGAATAGCTAAGACTTATTGTAGGCATGGCATATCATCCATTCATTATGAAATACTGAGAACTATTGAAAGTTTTTGTCCAATCAGGATCCCTGCATACGCACTTGCGTCTTTCATTGTTGTGTCTCCAAGATGTGATAGCACTTGAAGTTTCTTTTGTTTTCATGGTAATAGTTTCATTGCAAAGTTTTTCATAATTTTTTTCTCTCTCTTTTTTGTTGCTTTTTTTCTCCATCTCTTTCTTTTTAGATAGTCTAGCTGAATTAAGTGAAGAATTAAACTATATAATACAGTCTTATTATAGTGGGAGCAAAATGAAGATGATCTGATGAGATAAATTGCTGAAGGTTAATAGCTTTTTAAAAATCAATCTTCCTTACAAAGGAAAAGGGTAAATGGCTTAGTGGATGAAGCCTTGGCCTCTCACCTTTCTGACCATAGTTCAACTCTAAACTGTGAGGGTCCCGAGTTACATGCTTTATTGGGCTGAGATCAGTCTCTAGTGGGCAGGAGTCTGTATTACAAGATTCATGGATGTATTTTTCCATACAGACAATAGCAGCACATGAGGCTCATACAGACTACTCTATAATCTCCCTAAGCAATGAGGCTGATGGGCCAAAGTTAGTGTCACCCTGAGCAAAGTGTGAGGATGTTCCAACTTGCAGTCCTCTGTGCTGTGTCCCTGCCATATACTGGTTATGGAGTCTGACTTCCAGAACACGTTACAGCCTTTCATCAGCAATAAATATAATGGTCTCCATTTAACAAACAAAAATGAGGTGACTTTTTAAATAATAATTAACAGATTACTAGAGAGCTTTAATAATCATAATTGATCATTTTTCATATCAAGTTCAGGCAAAGAAATAATTTATCTCAGCTGTTAATCATAGGGAAGGCAAAAATTCAGAGAACAATATAATTGAAGTGTCAATTAGGAAGTTTAAGTAAAAGTGGGGAAATTAAAAAAACCCCAACATTTCTAGCATAATTTATTAGCATGTTAATCAAGTTTTAATCAGATATTAGTCTGATAATTTATGTATTCCCATCCATTATGTGCATGAAATGACTATTAAATAAGCTTCTTTCTGATTTAGTTTTAATAATGTGTTTTAATAGAAAAGCACGCTGCATTCTGAGCAGCAAAAAGAACAACCCAAACTGTCTACTGAATAAACATACAAAGCACACATATAAAAAGAGCTTTCAGTTAAGGAAGCTGTTGTAAGCATGATTTTTGTAAGCAAAGATATCTTCCCTTGAGGCCCAACTAAAAGAATAATTCCTTAATCTTCTGGGAAATTTTATTTTCTAAGCCAAAACAATGTAGGAAAAATGTGTTATTTAAATGTGAAAGGAAAGTGTTTTGGTTCACCTGTTTGGCCTTAGCAGCAAGATACACAGTCTTGTGTGAAAGTATTCAGCTATGTGTCTGTGTATTGTGATGTTTTGCATGCGCTTAAAATCAGATATATAAAATGTGTGTTCTTGCTACTGAAAACACTGGCCTTGCTTGTAGTGATTAATAATTAATATACAAATATAATTTGAAAGTAATTTGTATGCTAAGACTTGGGAATTGAGTGTATGTTAAAATGTGCACACGTCCATGACACTAACATACTCATCCCAGTGCTATTTAATGATTATTGCTTACTGTTAATTCAAAACACCTGCAAGTCCCTTTGTTTTGATCAAAGCACTTTTTCTCCCTTGAGACTGATGAATGGCTTTGTAATTTGTGAGGTAATATGTTAAAGGTCATGAGTTAAGGTGTCCTATGGAACTTGCTCCTCTACTTGCCTTCATCTCCCAGAAGAGTGAAGGGACTAGGCTTATTTCTCTGTATGTCTGGAACTCCTGTTCCTATATACACTAAATGTGTGCTCACACTTATGCATGTGTTTATGCGTGTGCATCTCCATCTACATACATACAAATGCACAGAGTAACCTTTAAGAAAATTCTATGCAATACTTCTTTTTGTAACAATCTATTGCTGTCTGAATTAAGTATTATTATTATTATTCTTTTTAAAATTAAAATACCCACAAAACATGCATTTACTTTCAGCTATAGAAAATGCTAATAATGCTTTTAGAATGGTCTTTAAAAAGTCTAATTATATCATTTAAAAATGGAGAGACCAAAGGGCAAGCTAAATTCTCCTAACATAAATCAGACTTTTTTATTTCAATGACTTTAAAAACCTCAAATGCAGTAATTTTAATAGCAATGAAAGAATGAATAAGTCATAACTCCGCCTGATCACATAACTGTCTATAACTGTTATTAAATGCTCCAAAATAAGTGAACTCATTATGTTTCTGCACTGCTTTTAGCTAATCTAAGATTCTGCTCACTTAATCATGCAGAAAAGGCTTTAGCACAGTTTTAGACCCTCAGCAAGGTCACTTCAATGCCTTTTTTTTTTTTCTGTTCTGCACTGATCATTTAAGAACAGCACTTTGACCCGAAACTGATGATCTCTCATATAAGCTTGAATGCTTAACCCCGAAAGGGCTGTGTTTCAGATGTACATTTGCACAGCCTATTGTCATATTTGCTGCAAACTGAGCCAGACTCTCTTTTCAGGGAAGGAGGAAATGCCAATCAGAATTTGTAGATGTCATGCACATGATGAAAGTACATTTTTATGATACCTTCAGAGACCAAAGCAGCGATTTTTATCCTGCTCTTTAATGACTTTTAATTGACTCTAGAGGTATGACAATTAAATGCTGTTTTTACTATATGTTTCTGTCAGACAATATATAAATCTTACATGTAGAATTTTCCTAGAAATCTAATTCTTTTAGATGTGATAACCCATTTAGACAACTCTTGCCTACAGTGAAACTGTAAACACATCCAAAAGCTAGGGAACAAATGTTGTCCCTTCTTCTCTTCGTGGTGTCTGTGCTACAAAACAAAATGCATTTTAATGTCAGTAAAATGTCTTCAGAAATCAGGAGTAGAGGCCAAGTCCTACACCACTGTAGCTAATGGAAAAACTCTTTTATCGATTCAGTGGCAGCAGGCTTGGGCTTTGAATCGCAAATGAAGGCTGTAATTCTCAAACGCTGGTAAACATGCTGAGCTTTACTCATCTGGTTAGTGCTGTTGATATCAGCAGGATGACTTCACCTGAGTAAAGTTGTATAAAACTTAATCCTACAGGCATTTATTTCCTGATGTGCGCTTTCCTTTCTCTCCTCACCTGTGCGCACAGTCAGAGGGAGACATAATGCAGCCGTAGTACCTATGCAGAGTGGTTATCAGGCCTGTTATAAAGGTAATTGTCATCCAGAAACACTGTCTCCTCTACAAATGGTGAAAAAAGTTGTTCTCTGTGATCCTATAAGGCTTTTTCAAGCAACCCTTTTTCTTCTCCTTTTTATTTTTGATCCTTTAAACGGAGAATGTGTTTGGTATGGATGAGAAATCATTCATATATTTCCCCACACACCTTTTCTGAATCTTAGCAATGCAAAAACAAATTTTGTTTTATTTCATTTAATTACAAGTGAAAATAAAAATAAAGTAAAATAAATCCTAAGGAGGGCAGTTTGACATTGCCCAGTGCAGTTTTTTCATCTGTAGTGGAAAAGCTATAGCAGTGCTTACCTGCTATAGACAGACAAGCACTGGCACCTCACACTTTCCTGGGAAATGAAATTATCTTCTTTTCTACAGATATAAAATATACTTTGCAATTGTATAATTTCTGGCAAGTCAATGCTCCCTGGGGTTAGTAATAAAATCTAGACTCTAGATCTATTATGGTTCTTCCCCAGAGATAGTATTGGGGGGAAGAAGCCCTCCCTGCCATCCAGCCCTGGGATGGGGAACGGGAGCAGTATCCAGAGGCATTTATACTTCATGGCAGTGCATTTGACGAATACCAAGGACGCGTAAAATGGTGTCATCGCTCCCTCAGACTGTCGGATGATGGGTGCATTTACAGAGGTGTACTTTTCAACTCTGTGGAAAGATAGTTTTCCCTGTACTGCCGTAAATCTTATGGCTATCACTGCTACTTCAGGTCTTGCACTGGTCATGCCTATTAGGGAGCTGCAGCTGATTGCTCAGGGTTAGTCTCTAGTGTCAAACCATAAACTCTTCAAGTCACATATTCAGTGTTTATACTGTACCTAAGCACAACTGTCTAAGGCCTATAGGCACTACTGCAATGCACTTGATGTAAAGGCAGTATAGTAATTCCCACTGTTGCAATGTATTTTGGAAGATAATAAATTGGTATTGCTGAGTTTTCTGGTAAGATCAGTGTAACAATTACATTATCAATATTCCAGAGCAAAGCAGCAGGTTCACAAAAACAATAAAAAACAAACAAAACCCCCCAAAACAAAACAAAAAACCAAACCAAACAAACAGCCAAATTAAATAAATAACTGAATAACCCTTCAACTGGACATAGAATAATAAAATAATATTATATTTTAATATTGTTTGCAAGAGGAGAATTAATATTAAATTAAAATGTAAATTTTGGTTCATGCTATTTAGATAAACGTTTGAGCCTTGAATCAGTGCTCCATTTCTCATTTTAGATAAGGAAGTGTACAAATAGATGTTGGAGAGTGACAATATGCCTCAAGAAGAGGAAGGAATTTGCCCAGTTCCCATTGGAGAGGTGTTGTAGTCAGAGACTTTTTTGTGTTGCTTTTGTCATGTCCATTCAGGAACTTCAGAAAATGTGTTTGGTGAATTGTGTAAGCAGGCATTTGCAGGGCCCTTTGCAGTTGTTGCACCCTGTCCCACATTCTTTCTGTGAAATAAGGCCACTGAAGCACTTAAACAAGTCAGATTCATACTGCCCTATTCTGCATATGATAAATTATTGTGACACCGTGGTACTGCCACTGGGCAGTGCCATGGAATCACTGCTGCAAGGAGAATCTCTTCTATTTTTCTAACTCTGTGCTCTCATCTACACAGGCTAGCTTTTCACTGGGAAAACAAAATCCAGCTGCTTAGAAGCAAGAAAAGACACATCTTGGTCTGAATAAATAAAAGCTAAGTATTACTACTAGAATGGCAAATGAAGAGATTTTCTACAGGCAAGCACAAAGCAGAATCCCATTCTAAGCATTTTAGAGTACAAGCAGTATCAGCATCCAAATCAGAATTGCATAAATATGATCCACATTCTTAATTCGCCATATCTAAATCCCAAAATCAGATGAGTGAGTTTATGTGTCATGTGAATGGGGGAGGATGAATTCTACCACATTTCATCCCTGTATTTTGCCTCTTGAGTCTATCTGAGATTTAGAAAATGCTTTAGGGCCAGCCCATAAGCAGTTCTACAAGCAAAATTACTAAATTCACGTTGTAAGGATTTATGAGGACATAACATTATTTATGCATATTTGCATAAGTGCTGTTTATTAACAATCATGTTTATAACCCCCAGTGTTTAGCACATTTTAGCATGAATTATTATGCGTGTGAAATATTGTGAAGTTGTTTTAAAATATTATAAAGTATTTCCTCCTAATAAACATGTATCCAGACTGGCCTGTGAATTAAAGCAGGGTGAGAGGCATGAATCTGTACTAATTAAAGTCATTGTGACTCCAAGAGGAACCACATCAAACTCTATTTTTTTTCCCTAGAGAACTGAACAACTCTAAAAACTGAAACTGACTAAACTGAAATCATCATGAAATAAAAATATCCAGCTATTCAAAATTCTGACTATAGTTAGCTACTTGTAACTGTTTTCTTGCTAATTTCACTCGTAATGTTGAAGCATCAAACCTGAATAAACTCTTATAGGGTTTTGGAACAGAGCCTATGCAGGATTTCTAACAAGTACTTTCCATTTTTTCTTTTTAGAAGTAATTTTTTTTGTTTAGTTTTGCTATGTAGATGTTTATCATGTTATGTTGGAGCACAGAGTTTGAAGACCTCACTTGAAATAGTGAGTCTTATTTAGGATACAAATCCATCCAAATTTTAATTTGTATGAAACACATTGGTTTCTCATCTGCAGCATAGAACTCGGACATCCATATTTGTAAATATTCTGAGTGAACTGTAAGCAGATTTGTGTTGATTCAAGGCTTTTCTGTGGGAATCACTAAAACTGCATTAAACAGATGTTTCCACTGTGGTTCATGCTTTGTTTCCCAACCACATCAAAACCAGCACCGGATCTCCTGTATTCAGTGTCATCCTAGCATGAGAATAAAGAAACTGTTCAGAGCCCCTGGCAGACACTGGAGTTAAATTATTGTTCATTTTTGTAGTGTTTTATGATATGGTGCAGTGTAGTACATTATCTATGTGTACCTATATAGGTATATATAGTATGTATCTATATAGTTATCATTATAGACCACTGGTATACGGAACTTTTTAAAGGAAATTACGGATAAGCCCAACTGAAAAATGGCAGTATGGCAGTAAGGACACAGATACTTGCAGTCCAAATTATTGAATGGATTTGCAGAGAAACCAAGATATGATGGAGGAAACAGTCAAAGGTGGTTTAGAAACACACTGAAGCACATAGAATCAGACTGGAATAGATAGACACCTATAGGCACACCTGACCAAGTGGGGTATGGGTGTTCTGGGGAGCAAGCTGGCAGGACTTATCAGTAAGGCTTTAAACTAGATTCAGTGCGGGAAGAGGGTGCTCCATTGGTTGTCAGTAAAGAACCAGGAAACAACAAAACTTTAGGGAACAACAGGGAAATACCTGTAAATCATCCCAAAAGAATTAGAGAGGGCTCCTCCCAAAAGATGAAAAGGTCAACAGCCCAGCTCAAATGCCTCTACACTAGTGAATGGCTAACAAGCAGAAGGAGGTGAAAACTATGGTGTAATTAGAAAACTGTGACCTAATGGCTATCACAGAAAATATGATGGGACGAGTTACGTGACTGGGACAATGCAAGTGTGGGCTACAAGGTTTTCAGAAAAGAGAGGGTAAGAAGTTGGTCAGGGGTGTTGTGCACTGCTAAAAGATATGCTAAGGCACATAAAAGATGAGGAGGTGATCCAAGCCAGCCATCATCACTTTACTAGGGGCTAATTGTGCCTGACCAGTGTAGTGGCTTTCTGTGATGGAGTGACAGCAATGGTTGTCACAAGGGAAGATCGACAGATGTCATCCATCTGAACTTCTGTAAAGTCTTCAATATAATGCCACATGATATCCTTATCTCCAAATTGGAAAGACACAGATTTGATGTATGGACTATTCAGTCCATAAGGAATTGGTTGGATGGATGCAAGCCAGAGAGTTATCGTCAGTGACTCTGTCCAGGTGGTGACCAGCAATTAGTTGTGTCCTTCAGGCTCCATCTTGGGACTGTCACTCTTTAATATTTTCGTCAATGACATAGACAGTGAGATTGAGTGCACCCTCAGCAAGTTTTCAGATGACAAGAAGCTAAGTGGTGCAATTTACACAACTGAAGGAAAGGATGTCATCCAGAGGGACATGGACAAACTTGAGAAGTGGGCCCATGAGAACCTCATGAAGTTCAACAAGTCTAAGTGCAAGGCAATTCACTGGGTTGGGGCAATCCCAGACATGAGAACAGACAGAGAGGAAATAATTGAGAGCAGCCATGCAGAGAAGGACTTGGGGGTTCTCATGGGTATGTGTGCTCTCAGCCCCGAAGGCCAACTGTATCCTGGGCTACACCAAACCTTTGAGATAGATGATTCTCACCTTCTAATGTTCCTGTGAGAGACTCACGCCTGGAGTACTACTTCCAGCCCTGGGGTCCTCAAGATAAGAACATGGACCTGTTGGAGTGGGTCCAGAGGAAGGCCACAAAGATGATCAGAGAGTTGGAGAACCTCTTCTACAAAGACAGGCTGAGAAAACTGGGGTTGTGAAGACTGGAGAATAGAAGGCTTCAGGGAAACCACATTGCAACATTTCAGTACCTTAAGGGGGCTTGTAAAAAGGAGGGAGAGGGACTTTTGATACAAGTAGACTATGACAAGACAAGGGAAAATGGTTTTAAACTGAAAGAGATTAGGTTTAGATTTGATGTTAAGAAGAAATTTTTTACTCTGAGGGCAGTGAGACACTGGAATGAGTTGCCCAGAGAAGTCATGGATGTCCCATTTCTGGAAGTGTTCATGGTCAGGTTGGATGGGGTCCTGATCAATCTGATCTAGTGAATGGCATTCCTGCCTATAGAAGAGAAGTGGAAACTAGATGATCTTTAAGGTGCCTTCCAACCCAAACCTTTCTATGATTCTGTGACATGACTTCCTGTGTATATACAGAGACGCACAACTTAAAACCCATATAGTATATTGTGTGAATGTATTTGAAAAGTCAATTAAACTATCAAGAGAAGACAAAAAGAATGTGCTTCCAATAGTGCCCTGAAGGTTGCTAGGTGTGTATTTATTCTATCAGCTTCAATCAAAGGGAGGGAAACTTTTAGAGCTACCTGGTGGGAGAAGACATTAATCTTTGTACTTTAAGAAAAAAAAAATAATTAAAACATAGGCTGTATACTTAAAAAGCAAGTAAAAATATGGGGTCTGCTCAACAGCAATATTTTGATTAATTCTTATTAATTAAGCTAATTTTATCTAAATTATTGATAAATCTATCAACCCCTTACAAATATTTATTGAAAAATCACACATATGCACTATGGTGGTACACAGAAGATGCATTGCAAATAGCCTAGTCAAATAACATGAAATATTTTTTCCTTAACCCAAAATGAGAAGAAATCTTAATTTTCTCCTTTTCTAATGGTGTATTACTACACCATTAGGAGGAGTGGCGAGCCAGCTGGTCCTTCTTCAGTACGTCTCCTTTGGACAGTGATTACTCTTATATGGAGATTAGCTCAGCTGGTTAGAGCATGCTGCTAATAATGCCAAGGTTGCTGGTTTGTTACCTGTAAGGGCCATTCACTTAAAAGCTGGTCTTGATGATCCTTGTGGGTCCCTTCCAACTCAGAATATTCTGTGATTCTGTATATTTACTGGTCCTTTCATCAGTCAAGAGTATAAAAGGGAGTTTGGACATCACTCCATACAGTCAAGACGCTGTAACACTTAGAAGCAAGTTTACAGTGCTCAGACAGCATAAAACTCCTCAAAAGCTGAGTTTGCATCATTCCAAGGTCACTTTTGGGCTGAAGTATATTTAATCAGAGTTAACTCTTAGCTCTTGTTTACCTCTTTGCCTAAATGCCACTATAAGCAGCTTAGCCAAACAGCAACCATTGTCTACCAGGCAAGCCAAGCAACAGAAGGGGACATCTTGATTGTTGTAGCCTGTAATGCAGAATAGCTTTTAGATTGCTTTAATTTGTGTTTTGAACTGGACCAATATCAGTGTGGTTTCAGTTTTGGAGGTATTTGAAGATCAACTTTACATCATCATTCCATGTTCAACTTACGACTTTTTCTGCTCTAAAAGAAGAGAGATATTTCCAGTATTAATTTTACTTCTGTATGAAAAAGGATGAATGAATTCTGCATTTCAAGCAGCAGGTAGTCTTTATATAATTGATGTATTGGTCGTAGTTTTAGATCTGTAAATTAGAGGGAAAATATTTTAATAGCATGAAGTTCGTATAACATTCTTTCCCCCCCCCACTCTGAAGAAGAGGTGGATTTAAAGAAGCCACTTGTCTTCAAGCCCATCTTCAGTGTCATCAAATACCACCAGAACAGCTGGCTGATCATGGTAGAAATAAGGAAAAATAGAAATTATTAATCCAAGGCTCTGACCAATGACTTTCTAGAATTTGAGATGAGTATTAGGGAAAAAGCAAGCCTAGAAGGTTTTCTATGTTTAATTTCAAAGCAGACTGCATTTTCTCTCTTCCAGTCATTTTATTGAACTTCCACTTAAATTTCTGTATTTCGATAAAACAGGAGTTATTCAAGTACTTGCAACTACAGGAGTGTGAAGAGACCTAAGATCAATATAGATTAAAGTTTATGTGAAATTTATGAAGACTCATGGACCCAAAGTCCAGGTCTTCAGTTTTGAGCCTAACTAACGATGTTCACTGAAATGTCTTTCCCATTACAGACCATAACAATTTTACTTCACTTGTTAAGTGGTGTACAGAATATTATTTTTTTCAGATATATATTATTTTTGTCTACATCATTAGTGTAGCAGAAGGAAAGTCATTAAAAGGTTTAGCTTGTCCATAGGTAGAGGATAGTCCATTGAACAGGCATGCTGTTAGTCATGTCATTTATTCCTTTTTTGGGATAAATGGGAGTGTTTCTATCTCACATCATTATTAAACTAACCATAGATTCTAAATATATTGGTAGAGATTTTCATTTGTCAGGAAAATGTTAAGCAGCTTGAAATATTATAGGTTAAGGCATTGTTGTAATGTAATGTAATCATCAACATCTCATCAGCAATCAGTCCCCCAATTCCTTGGTGATTCAACTAAGTGAGGTGAAAGAATAGTTTAGTGTCCTCTCTTCTGTCTATTCTTAGTTGAACTTCCCCATTTGTCGCAGAATGACAACTTGAGTACATTTTCATCAAGGGATTTTTTGATAGTATTACCCCATCTTGAAATGAACATATCTGTATGAGTCTTTCTCAGCTGGTCTCTAAAAATTTATAATGAAGGTATATTTATCTTATAGTGAACCTTAATTCATCGTCTGAGATATTTTTATTTACTTCAGTTCTTGCAATATATTTACTTATTCAGATGAAATTTACCACAACAGACAGAAGAAGCTATTTAATTCTAAAATGTGTTGTTTACTTTTTTTTGTTATGGATAAAATGCGATTTCTAACTCTAGAGCTGTTTTCATGAACCTAAAATCTTGTCCAAGGGGTATTTTACTCACAGCAAGTATATTTTTTACTGATGGTGTGGTCACAATGCTACCAGACTTTGATTTAAGCCATGTAGTGGAAAGTAGGCTTAGTCATACTCAAGGGGACAACAGGGACCCCCAAAATATTCCAGGTCAACCAGGATGGCAACGTCCCATCTCTTTGGAAATAGTGGCCCTCTAACACTCTGGTCAACAAAGGTCACACTTCCTGTCACTACAAGTTAAAAGATGGCAAACAGAAGATTAATACATGCTATTATAAATAAATCATACTTATTAAAACAGAAATTTTATATTGCTTCTTGTGTATGCAGCTATGTAATCAGAGGATGTGACCAAGAGGACATCACACAGCCTCTGCTATGAACCAGATTTGCAAAACATTATTCTGTGTCTGCCTTGCAGACAAAGGGGCTAACCTGAGGAACAGTTTTCCCACACGTGCTGTGCTTTCAAAGAAAAGGGTGTAACAAAAAATTCTTAGGAGGATTTTTCCTTCTTGCTTTCCTACTAGCAGATTTTTAGCAAAGCATACTGTTTTTCAGATATATGTGACAAAAAGCATGCACAGGGATTCCCTTTAATTGGTAGAAACTAATTGTTTCTTTACCCATATGTTTTTGTGCATAAATAAGCTATTTTTAGAAACTGTTGGGAATGTAAAACTCCCTCCTTTTCTTCTCCCCCCCCACCCCCCCACTTTCTCTTTTGCAGGAGAAAGGCCAGCTTCCCTTACACGTCCATTGCTTGTTAAATTCATTCATGCTGCTAGGCTTGGCTAGTGTTCTTAGACATAATATCTTAATGTACATATGTTTTTAAGCAAGGACTTGCCTATCTTAATAACATCACTAACTCAATTTGTTCTTAGAAATATATGGAGACCAAATACTAATGTAATAGAAAATGGAATTAAAAACAAGGTGCCAGGACTGTTTCATTGTTAGCTTAAGGAAGTCCTGGTTTTGTCATGCTTTTTCCTTCTCCCTCCCCTCCCCACCTCACCAGAATTGTGAGTGCTGTTTCAGACCAGAGTAAGTAGTCCCTTTGTCAGACACTAATGACTTTTTGCTAATTTTGAAACTTACTAGGAGGTAAGCAATTCATGAATGCACATGTGCATCTGCTGATAACATCAGTTGTCTCAAATGAAATGCACTGTAGTTTTATGCAATGTTTAAACATTATTCCTATTTTGCAAGAATATCAATAAAATGTGTTGTAATATTTAAATAAAGACATTCTCAACCAAATAATCATAGGAAGCACCTTTAAAAAGTTGACAGCTTACATTTATGCAAGCGATAGGAGCAATCTACTCAAACTGGATGCAAACCATGCAGATGGCTAGCAAGTTGGATATTTTAACATTCACACTCTTTCTACCTGCCACAGCAAATTTGAACTAGATTTTCCAGATGCTGTCAGATCCAAACCCAAGAGTTACCTTCATTACAAGCACCCCTACCAGGAATCCTTTGGCAGTATATGCCTATCTTCCCTGTGTATTCTCTCCCCTGTAGCTTGCAATTAGTTGATAGAGTATAAAAGGAAGGACTGCAGAATGGTAGAAGTGTTGCTGTTTTTCCTTGCCTGGTGGAGTAGGAGGGATTTTAGAGGCAAGTTGGATGTCAACAATGGAGGCAACTCCTTCCTTGCTTAAAGAAACAAAAAAAATGCAGGACAGGGTGTGCATGTTTATCTTTAGGCATATAATTGTATAATAGACTACAATGATGAGTAACAGCTTGTATTTAAGTGTGGCAGAGGCAGTGTAGTACAATTATTGAAGACATGGGTTTTGTCAGTTCCATCCTAAACCACCACCTTCCCAGTACTTTGCACTTCATGCAGCCAGTTTGATTAACCATAGAATCATAGAATCAGTGAGTCAACTGGGTTGGAAAAGATCTCCAAGATCATCAAGTCCAACCCTTGACCCAGCACTGCCGTGGTTACTAGACCATGACACTCAGTGCCACATCCAGTCTCATCTTAAAAACCTCCAGGAACAGTGAATCCACCACCCCCCTGGGCAGCCCATTCCAATATCTGATTACTCTCTCTGTAAAAAGTTTTTTCCTAATATTCAACCTAAACCTCCCCTGGCACAGCTTAGGCAGTGTTTTCTTCTTACTTTAAGCACTGATTATAACAACTTAAACAATAACATCTAAATCAGGCCTATCACTGGTTTTTATCGTTATAGCATTCGGATGGTATGTATGAGTGCCCTAATTGTTGGGGTTCTGAGACGATCCTTAAAACAAGTTGGTTGACTTCACTGCTTTTGTAACACTCCAACAATTGCACTACTTCTGACATATCATCATAATCTGTTGCTGTAGGCAAACTATCATTTAATGAAACATCAGGAAACATACTATAACATTCATCTAAATGAATCTCTCATACCTAAATGGGTAATATTGAAACACAAATATTTTTGCGTTTGGGAGACCTTCCCTCGAGAAAACTATACATAAAATAGAAGCTGTGTGAGTAATGAATGACAGTTTCTTAAAGGTTAATATTTTCTTTAATCTATTTCCATAACAGGAGAAGAGAAGAAAATACAGTGCTAAGCATAAGGTGTGCTTTTGGGATTAGAGAAACAATCTCTGCTAGTGTGTATATCTCAGACCACAGGGAACAATGCGCACACCACAAACACATTTTTATTTCATTTAATCAAATATAGAAGTGTCTTAAATATTTTTTCCATATTATTAAAAGGATTGAGGATTCCTTAGATTTCCTCTTTTTTTTTCTTTCATTTTTTTTATAAAGAAAGTAAAACTGCCTTTAATGCTGGACTAGACTCTGTGACTGTCATGTAAGGTAATGAAACCATTAAATGCACAGTATTAAGAAGAGACGAGATGCAATTAGCCAAGAAATTACTCTGATCTCAGTGACATTTTCAAAAAATCATAATACAATATACATTGCAGGACATGATTGACAGTCTAATCCAGTTTTGATGGAACGTAGTCCACATACTGAAAGTAAAGCAGTACACGGCCAGATAAAGCTCACAGCTGTGAATCCCTGATATGTCCTTACAGTCTTGTCACCCAGGAAATTCCTCAGGTTTAAAAGATGATGAAAGTATCGACCATTAATGACAGGATCATCTCCTACCCTGAAATAAAATGTACTAATCCCTTTTGCTAGGTCTATGAATTCCTAATATAAATTATATAAACTGTAGTAATTCATCTCTGTTAGCACAGTTGTGTTTGGAAATTGTACAGCAGTCTTTGCCCTATTTGAAATGCCAGATGAAAGCAAGACATGTTCATGTAAGCTGCAGCATAAAGTAATTTAACACAGGGAACAGAATAACTTCTGGATAATGAACGGTAGATATGTAAAAGAAGGAAGTTCTGAAGTTCTAAAGTGGCCTGATGGATTTATGCCTGATCTTAAAAAAGAGGCCAAAAATGTAAATATAGGAAGTATGGTTAAATGCAGGTGCTTTGTTAGACATTTGTAAGATGATTTAATGATTGAGTCATAGAGAATACATCCTTTGACTTCAAAGAGAGATACAATGGTCATTTATGTCTTACAAATAATTTGGATGGTAACCTATCCATCATTTTAAAATACAGTAATGTGGATCATACTGGATTATTCTTCAAGTGGGAAAGAAAAGTAAAAAATGAATCTGAAGTGACATTACAAACACATTTAAGTTTCTGTAATCCATTTTTGATAATTTGTAGGCTGCACATATCTATCAAGCTGGACTTGCAGCCTTGTGATCGTGTCATTGATACCTGCAGTCATTGATGAAGTCAGATGGTTAGCTATTTAAAGGACATTCAAGGCATCTGCAAATAATACAAAGCAGAAAGCTAGATCTTGCATATGTTTCACACAAAGAATGACATTATAAAAATGCAAGTTTGTTATAAGAAATATGTGTTACATGGATGAAAAGTAAAAGCCTTTGATATAACACATGTATGATTCAGCTGTGTGTACTGTGCTCATGCATAACAGTGTTTACTAGTTTTAAGAGTAAATCTAGAATAGGGAGAATATTCTGTGTTCTGTGCTTGGTAGTCTTTCTGCATTGCGAACCTGATGAAAGTCTACAGAGGAAATCATTGCATCACACCTACACACAAAGCAGAGCCTAATGCTATTCAGTGCTCTGAGAACACTTCAGGAAGCAGAACAAGAGAGAGTCAATTCTTTTATGTCTGGATAGCATTGCTTTTGCCAGTTATGTTCAGAATCATTGCAGTAAGATCAAAAGCTAACAGTGTACTTAAGTTCCTACAACTTGCGGGATTAAAGATATCCCACAGGTACAATGGGCTACAACTGATTCAAACTCTTCAAATTTCAGCAGGTTTCAGTGTAGCTTGAAATATGAACCAAACCACAACTGATTGCATGCCCTTCTGAAATCACCTCAGACAACCCAAAAAAAAAAAAACATGCAAAAAGCAGCAGAAATCTATCAGTCATTTAAAATGTTCAAATAAAAATTCAATAGATAATGTCAGACGAAAAACCAGAAGTCAACTTTGAAATCTACCCAAGCTTACATGCAGAGAGGTGACTAATGGATTATGCCACTTTATGAGTCAGAATTAGAGAGATGCTGCATTTCTATCCTGAGGATTTGATTTATCCAAGCTGGGTAGTACTAGAGATGAATACGACTTGGTTTGTAAGTAGCTTATTAAGTTCAGGGGTTTGTTTGGGTTTTTTTTAAAGTTTACTAAAAGCTGCAATTTAATGCTAAATTCTGCTTAAAAGATGTTTGAATCCCAAATGCACTCTGCATAATTTTCATTTGTCTAGGTTCTACGGTTCTATTTATACCATTCAACATAGACATATATTTTATTATCTCGATCTATCAAGACCTTGAACATTTGGAAATACTAATGCCATAAGGCAGAATTAGAAACCACAAAATGCAGTATTTAATGACAAGGTTTTATTGCAACAGTGTACATACAAGGATACAGTTTAGATTACTATCATAATTAATACATTGCAATGCTGATAAGAAAATAGCAGAAAAAGAATGCTTCATAAATTAGCAGCTTGAAGATAGAAATGTGAAAAGTACCTTTGATTTCACTAAACTTGGTAGCAATCAAGGGCTGCCAGCAGCTCCCAGAAGGATCTTTGCATCCCACAGCATCCTAGGCCAGAAACACTGTAAGTTATGAAAGCGTATTATAAAGTAGGGTCACTTACACTGCTGCCATGAGTTACTTCTTAAAACTCAGCAAGACCTCGTCAAGGAAGATTTTCCCGTTCCTGTTCTGAGTCAGATACTGTGCAATCTTTACTCATTGTTATAAATTAGCTGTGAATGTGTCTTGCCTACACAGCTTCATGCCAGTAGGTTCTGTCTTTCCTCTTTTTTTAGTGAACAAAAACTGAAGTCTATTTCATACCAAATCAGGTAAAAATGAAAGAACACCTGTATTTTAAGATCTAGTTTGTTCCTATAATATGGGCTCTCTTAAGTAAAGAAACCGGGAAATGAAAAAGAATGTCTTGTGAGTTAGTATAGTAAAGGTTTTTATGTTCAACAACAGTACAGTTGTATTTTTTGTTTTTAAGTATGACTGTCTTTATTTGAGGTAAATGAAGATTATGGCCCAAATTGTTTCAAATTGTTTTTGATTACCTATGCTCTAATCTTTAGATGAACATATACTCAGAACTGCCTTTTTCTTTTCCCATGTGCACAATGTGATCATGGTTTTCTATTTTTATTATACTTAGGGAATATAATAAAAGAAGATAGCTTTGATTTTAACTGTTTTAAAAGTAAACAAATATGTTGAGCTTTTTAAAAATAACAAATACATTGACATTTTTGGATGTCTTCCTAGGTTTCAGTACTTTGCCATTTATATTCAATTTTTGGGCAATCAGCTTCAATTTTGGCATGGTAATTTATTAGAGAATCCAGATTCCTTTGAGAAAAATCAAAACTGATGATGCCAGCAGGCTCAACATGAAAGTATAATACAAATGCTATTACTTTGTTGTATGAATTTTTAGAAGGAGAGAAGAAGAGACTGTGGAAAAAATCTGAATACCTTAGTAGGTGCTGTTCTAACAGCGCAAACTTTGTGTTTCATATTCTTCTTGGGAATCTTGGATTTTTAATACATATAATACTATGCACTACCAAAAATCCTAAGTTTTTTAAAATATAATTGTACACACTGCAAGTTAAATAGTTGAATATCATTTTGCATGTTTAATTCCAGCCTGAGCTGAACGAGATAATCTTTTATATTTTTCTGCTTTTATGAGTATTGATCTGTTCTTATTCCTGCAGTAAAATCACAGTAATTAAAGCCATCATTTGTTAGTAGTTTTTACTAAGACCTAAACCTGTGAAATTAATTGTCTGATAACAAAGATTCTAAGTGCTGCTACTGCCAGTGGTGGACTAACTGAATTTGCTCTAAGACTAAATAAAGGATGACAAGAAATGCTATTTATACCTCATTCAGAAGGTAGAGCACAATGGTTCTATGTGGCCTAAACTTCTAACTCCCAACAAATATTATTTTCCTCAAAAAAACCCACAATGAATTTAATGTTTTCTGAATGGTCAATGATGAGACATAAATTACCACACAGACTTGTTGATACTATATTCAAGGTGGGGAAAAGACTAGTGATGGTCTGTAGCCAACCATAGATAATAACAGTTCTCAGGCTATAGCGCTTTACGTTTTGGAAGTTCTGCATAGATATATGAAAAGCAGAAAAATACAAAAAGAATAAATCACTCTCAGTCTAGAAGGATTCTGTGTGCTTCTACAATTAAAAGTGTAGTGGAAGACCTCAAGACTTTTTTGGAGAACACATGTTGGGGGGAAACTTTGTTCATGTAAAAGCAATGCTAAATATTTTTCAAGATTTGAAATCACTTTTTGACACATCAGTTATGGTTAATTAATTACATTTGTTTGCTTTAAGTTGTGCACTTGAAGATGAATAGTGCACAATAACAGGGCTAGGCTGTGTGAGGAAGACCTTTGGTAGTTTATACAGTGTGCTGCCTCATTACAGAGTTAGTTATCTGCAGGAAATCTGACATTGAAAGGTACTGCACATCCCATAACACCCTCCCTTAACTGTGATGATTGTAGTTTCTTCCTAAAAGTGATGATTAGGAGAGAGAAAAACAAAACTTAATGCTGTATGAATATTTCATGTAAATCTAAGCAGGCACTTACTGGACGTAGACCTTGATTGATGCTAGAGTGCCTCTAAATGCCTTGACATTGAAGGGTTTAGACTTCCCTCTCCACAATGACTGCTTCAAGAGCTGCAGTTAATAGTGGAATATAGCTGTATTTAGCTGAAAAGCTCTTTATTTCAGGCTGATATTAAACAAAATCACAGGCCTTAGGTTTGAGTAAGTGAATCTAGATAAAGGAGTTAGTGGATATCTAAATGAGATAAGATAGTTAAGTTTCTTCCTTTCAGTCTTCCCATTCTGTGGCTTAATCGCTTGCATCACTTTTGCATTTCTTCCTGTGCTGAAGAGAATCAGCAACGCACAAGAAGAATCAGCCATAAATTATTTTACAGTGTCTCTGTTCAACAAAGCACCAAATGGAAATGTTTAAACAATTTCCTACAAGGAAGAAAGTGTTTTTAAAAGTTACTAAAATTAATATAATTATTCAGATTTAAAAATTTAGAATTTTAATATCTTTCCCAATAAGCATTTCAAAATACCATTGAAACACTGATCAAAGAAGAAAATACCTACTCTTTCAAGGATTGATTTATCTTTTGCTTTCACAGGGACACAAATATTTCTATGCATGTGCTAGTAAGAGCCTGATTCTGTCATACTTTGGAATTCATCTTTTAAAAAGAGAGTGGCCTTTAATGTGTAGTTTTAAATGGAATAGTAATGCATGGAAATAATCTAGGAGCTCAAATCGGCATTGTAAAGGAATCGTATTTCAAAATCAGTCAAATGCAGGAATGATCTTTTGATCTGACGCTGAGATGTTTCATAGTGAGCATGAGTGGTCATAATATGGGGTTACCATGATGTTAATTATAGACAAATCACCCTTTGAAAAAAGCTCTGTGACTACCATACACTTTCGTCAAGATTACATACTACACTTTCCAAATACTTTTTTTAGAGTCAGATTAATAAAATACCATATTTTGAGCTCTGCTGCATTAAAGCAGAAATTTTAATCATTATAGGAGTGAAGGAAATTGAAGGATTCCTCACCAGGAAACCTCCATGCTTCTGTTTTACACATCAGAAACCTGTTTCTGTTCGTACCACCCATCTCAAATCCAGAACACCATAAACAGAGACTGTAGGATCACTTTTCATTCCCTCAATGCATAGAAGACTGAATTGGTCCCCAAGCATCCATGTAGGTTTGTGTTCTTAAAGCTCTATTCTTATAGGAAGATGATTTCTTAGGTGGATTTCTTTTGGAGCAAAGAATCAGCTAAGCTGGTCTTGTCCAATATTAACACAAAAGCTTGAATGCATTTTCCATAGATTTTTTTCCAGCAAATTCCTAATTATAGCAGGAAAAGAAAACAAAGGGCACTTTTTTTCTTTTTTTTTTTTTCAGTCATTACAGCACATCATTTTCTTTGCTCTAAAATAGGGTACTTTCACTTAACTTGTGTTTTGCCATTAGATGTCCACTAGTCAAAAAAAATAGACTAAAAATAAATTTTAAATTCTTTTTTCCTTGTGACTTTGTAAAAAAATAAAGCAAAAGTGAAATAGTTAGGGTTTCTTCTAAAGGAACGTGTTGCACCTTGGCTGTTTATAGGATAATAGGTTACATGTAAACAGAGATTTTTAGCTGGCTTCATCACATAGATCACATCTAAGTATGTTTTCTTGTGAAATAAAGAGCCTGCATTCATTCCTGTTGAGGTAAGGAGGACTTTTAGCTATTGATTCTAGCAACAACTGGCTTGAGTTTAGTATATTTTCCTATTTCTCACATATTGGTCTTTTTTTTTAGGTGTTCGTGTATTGTGTGAAGAGAAGTGAATGGTAGCTCTAAGAGAAATTTGTAGGAGCTGCCACATGACAGCCACTGCAATGTGATTTCCTTTTTTCCAACAATACATTAAAATTGCTGCTAGCTGTGTACCAGTTAACAAGGTTTTGAGCACTTTTCAGCTGTGAGTGGTCCTCATCCTGCCCACATCTGATTTTCAGTGTTAGTGAGCTGACCATATATTTTAAGAACACTAAAGCCCATGTGTACCCTTATGCCTATATAAAATTTTCATATGACACTGAAGTTAAGCTTGTGAAGGTGGATCACGACCCCAGAGTGAACTAAGAGAGCAAAAGTTATCCTTGGTAATGTTACAGTCCTATTTGTTTCTAAAAAGACGTAGTGTGACAGTATTTTTTATGCACTAGAGAGAGGGAAGACAAGACCAGGAATACAAAGCTGCATAGAGGGACTTGGAAAAAAAAACAACAAACAAGTTAATGAATACTGGATGCCTTTGTTATTAAAAATAAACAGGTTTAATCTTAACATTTTATAATCAGTCATGCGTCTGACTTTAATAAATGTAAACTGGGACTCACATCTTTGTGTGCTAAAACTAATTCTCTAATTACCTACAGATGCAGCCTGTTCCCATGTCTCTTGAGCGCATGAGTGAAGTCACTCCTGCTACCTGCTGAAACGACAGGTAGATGGTTATTCAGGCAAGAGCAGTAGAATTTTGATGCCACAGTTAGATATTTATGAAAAGAGATGCATTGAATTTTATCTCAGTAGATCAATTTTCAGGGCAGAGTTCCTAACAGTGTATTCATAGGCTGGGTACAAAACCAATTTTATCTGCTTCAGTGGTGTGTGAACTGTATAAGGAAAGACATCTCTTTACTCTCTGATAGCTTATCTTCCCTGGTGACCATTTATGCGTGCTCTTGTAAATATACATATTTTACAGAAAAAGCTCTTAAACTATCCTTTGAGATGACCTTGAAATAGAAGCATTTGAATCTTCCAGGAAATTAGCAGTAAAGTCTGCTTTAATAATGATTGGTAGGGTGGGAAGTGCCACTCAAAGCAGAAGTAATAATCAGAGCTGCAAGATATTTAATAGTGCAGGTCTGTGACAGAGTAAGATTTTTACAAGGAAACACACAAAAAGAAAAGTATGTCCTCTCTTCCACCCCTGAAAAGTCTCTTAGGAATTGAGAGATTTGTGGAAAAAAATTGCTGGGCAAAGTGGGGCTACTGTTTAAAAATATTAAAGTAAACAGGAAAAATACTGGGCGTTTTTGTGCATAAATACTGACTAAATCTAGCTGATACCGATAGAGAAAATAATGTCACTTTTCCAAGTGATACACTGAAAGCGTAAAATATTTATCAAGGCAACATAAGGAATTGCTTATCATATCTTAATTGTAGTGCATAATTTTTATTTCATTTCTATTTTTTTTCATTTTGTTTTCTCTCTTTTCTATCAATAAAACTTCCTAGGGATAAATCCTTCCAATTAAAATTATAGGTTTGCACACTGTAAATATATATTCGAAGTGAACATTGATACCACCTCACTTATATCCACCGCCCTAGCCTATATATACAAATCCACATATTCTCCTTTTATCTATACATAAACAGACTTATAACTCCATGGCCAAATTCCCGCACACAGATGCACACTATAAAAATACTCTTCTCTATAAATGTTTCCAGGCATACGCACTTTTGTCCCTAACAAATGTGTGCTTTCCATGTGCACGTGCACATTTCATGGAGCACACTTTACTGTGTTGCTCGCCAGCCCACATCAAATGCCTCTATTTGCTTCTTTTCATGCTGTCTCTTCAAAGATGCTTATATAAAAATTCTCTCATTTCTTTATGCCTATAGCCTGTACTATACATAGATATATTCATTTTCTATACACAAGCATGCACAATCCTTGTAGCATTCATTATGTGTACATGCAATCTTTTGTAGTATCATCTTGATTAACCATGAACTCATGGTAAAATTTTAAAGGTAGAACTTTGAAATACACCTATATAATGATACAAGGTGTTTCCTTTTTACTTCATTGACAGTGTCAAAACAACTCATAAACAGTTTTGCAAATGCTCAGGAAAGGACCTAGACTATCACTCGATACAGCAATAACTCACTTGTTGCTGTTTTGAATTTTGCTCATTGATCCCACTACTGTAAATATTACTAACTATTAGCATTTTTGAAAATATGAGAAACCAAAGACAGATATCAATTCTGGATACCAACATCAGATATTAAGTGGTGCTTCTGGGACAGAGACTCCGAGATGAATGTAGAAATATTACTTCAATCTGTGGAGGAGGCAAAAGTTCAGCTGGAACTCAAACTGGCAAGAGATGCCAGGAATAACAAAGAAGGCATTAGTGTGGGAGCAGCAAGCAGAAGTACAAGGTGTGGATCCACTGCTGAACAAGCTAGTATAAGCCGACAAGTCAGTTAAATATGATACAGAAAAAGCTGAGATACTAAGTGCTTTCTGTGTTTTGGTGTTCAAGGGCAAAATTAGCCCCGCAAGTCTCAGTGCCAAGAAGCAACAACAAAGCAAACAGTGGACCAGTGAGTGAACAAGAGAGTCGAGCCATCTGTACCTTTTGGACATATGCAAGTCTATGGAACCTGGTGGGATGGGTCTGAGGGTGCTCAGACAGTTGAGTAGGTTTACCAGTGGCAAATTACTGATCAAGTGATTGCCATCAGTGATGAAACAATTTGCTCAGTGGATGAGGGCAGAGAGGAGTTTGTCATCTGACTTCATTTCAGCAACACATTTGACACAGTCTACCATAATTCATTTAGAAAACTACACCATGAAATGGATCCTAGTCTTTAAGGACTATGTATGTCAGACCAGACAGATTGGAAATAACCATTTAAGAATGGAAGACAGTAAAATTCATGGGTTTTTCTCATGTATGCTATCACTGACATATTACATCTACCTAAATAATTTGATACATTTTTCTAAAGTTTTTCTTTTTAGTGAAAAGCTGTGGATTTTTCATGCTATTCATAAATATATATACTACAAAAACTAGTAACCAGCAAAAAATAAAGAAGAAGAACAGTAGTTTTTTGTTTGTTTGTTTTTATCAAAAGAGTTACTTATTATTCACCCGATAATATTTTTTCTTTTTAATGAAAAACACTGATGTATCTGAAGTACAGCTGATAGGAATCCATTAGGTTTAATTACTATTTGATTGGGAAGGCCTCTTGTGTGCCATAGATGGGGTAAAGATGCAACAACCCATAATAACCAATAATCCAGTAATCTGAGAAGTAAGGGAGTCAGGTGAAAGTTCTTGTACCAAATCAATCAGAACAAGGATTTTTACTTCTCTGCACACATCAGTTACATTTACAGTTGTTTAACTCAGAAATAATAAGATTCTGTTTCAGCTGTGTGCTTCTAACTACAACAATTTCATGTGAAAGGTAATGATAGCCCCTTCTCAAAGGCTAGTCAAACAGCAACACTATTGTGAAAAAAAGAAAAAGAAAGGGAGTTTAGCCTGTGATATCTGTGTTGTACTGACTCTTGTTCAATTGTAAATAGCTTTTCTACTTATCATGCGTCTTCTCTCAAAAATACTTATTAAAATCTTCTTCCTTGCTTTCTTTTCATTTATGTCACTGTTTCTCAAACTTCTGAAGTAAAATCCTCACTTCAGCTATGTCAGTGACAAAACTTTTTGACCTTTGATGAAGACAGATTTTGGCTTCATCAGGTCTCTAGATGTAACCAGAGTGAATGAGGGTATTTTACCTCTAGAACTAAATTCTGAAATATTTCTTATTTATAATAATTATGAAATCCTATATCTTTAAGGTCAGAATCCTCTGTGACATTCAGAAAATTATTAAATTTGCATAGTTAAAATCAATGAACATCTCTTCAAAATATAAAATTACTGCTTTTTGACATCTCTATTTTCAGATGGCATCAAGTATTCAGGTACAGAGTCAGAACAGGTTTCATTGATTAACAGTTGCATGGATTATCATAGACTAACTGTCATTGCTATGTTATTAGGAAATTTGTTTTTAATCCAGCAGCACCATATTGCTAATGATTGAAACATCTACCCACGGCATCTTTTCTAACAGCAGAGAAATGGCATGGAATTGATTTTAATTAGCCTTGGGGGGAAAAAAAAAAAGAATTATGTACAATTCAAAATCCATTGTTCAAATCATGTGCCAGCCAAGCTGTGTAAGAGGTTTATACAGCTAACTGGACATTGGGGACTCATGTCTGTGTTCAGAAACGTACTAACCATTTAATAGAAAAACGTAAGGGATATGTTCGCTTACAGCATATCTCTTAGTAGTGATTTAATTATGATTATAATTGTAACAAAAAAACAGAGACAAAAATGGAAGCAAAATTCTGATCTCCAGAGCAAAGTTCCAAAGGACTATAGGGATTCTGTCAGGAGCATTCATCTTCATCATATGTTAAATATGCCTGCATCAATGCACATGAGCATTTTACTAAAATATGGTTGAGATATTCTTAAAATAAGGTCCATTCTCTGCTGAAAAATACAAATCAGAAAGCAAGTTGTTGACTGAACACCATGCCAAATCCTTGGAAACCAAAGCCAGATGCTTTATGTATTTTAGGTTTTTTAGTAGCCTATGAGGACAACAAGCAAATCTCCATAAAAATTCTTTTTCTTTGGTTAAATGACATGCATTTCTAGATACAAAAATGTTGACATAAAAAGCTGAATTGGCATCAACTTTTCTTGCTGATAATCTGACCAAACAGAATACAACATAAAGTGTTCTGACATACACAAATAAGCTTAAAAAAATAGGTTTCTGAGTGAAGATATCAAAAAATTTCATTTTAAAAATACAGTAAAGTACAAGTGTTAAATGAAGAAAATGTTCTGAACTACAATAGGAGTGCCAACACAGTACTGTTTTCTTCATTGAAATGTCATTGTTATTTAGGACAACACTGAAAGAGTTTTTAAATTTATTGCTCTTATGCTTAAACAATTATTTCCACTTCTGATGATTCAGAAACTCTGATCCCAGTATTTCCTCTGCATATTTTGCTACAGGATCTTGCTGGAACTATGTGAAATATTTGTTTGGAATAACCAAAGCTGTCTGTCTGAGTCCAAGATTTATTATGTTTATTAACCATACTTCACGATAAACATATGTCAAAGTCAACTATGTAGGAATTCTGTCTTGTGATCCAGTGAAAATTTTTTTAGACTACTTCAAAAGAAAAGGAATGGAGAACAAATCAGGCAAGGACAGAAGGCAAGCGAAAAACAGAAGGTCCAGAGAGAGTTTAAAATCATCAGCTGGTATACTGAATATCTGAGTATTTAAAGATGGTAACTCCTTCTGATCTGGAAAGTCAATTCCATGCTGGGATTAAGAAAAGCAGTTTTGGTTTCAGAGAATCCTACAATTCTCCCAGCTACTCTAGTCACTAGACTCTTACTCATGATGTCAGCAGACATAATATTTCTCAGTCTTGAGTCTTAAACCTGTCTAGAAGGGATTTCTGAAAGTCACCTAATCTGACCTCTTACTCAAAGAAGTGTTAAGTTCAAAGTTAGACAAGATTGTTCAGGGCTTTTTGTGGTCAGGTTTTTGAACATCCCCAAGGATGGAAGTTGCTTATCCTCTCTATACAACCTGTTTTAGTGCTTAATTTCTCTCACTGAGGGTTTATTTTATTTTCCCTTACTATCCAGTCTGAATTCCTCTGGCTGCTGCCTCCAGTTGCTGTGATTTATCTTTCCTTGCATACCCTTTTCCTCTGAGAAGAGTTTTGCCCCCTTTTCTCCAGTAGCTCCCCATTAGGTAGAAAAGACTGCAAACAGAGCCCTGTCAGCCTCTTGCCTTCAAGCTGAACAAAGTTCCTTCAGCCCTTTTGTACATCTATACAAATCACATGTATGTGTAGACAGATCATGTACCCCAGGCTTATACCTATCTTGGTGCCATTCCACTGGAATTTCTCCAGATTCTTATTCTTGAGGGAACGGAACAGGGCACTGCACTCCAGGTTCATCCTCATGGATGGCAGACAGAAGGGAATTCTTGCTTCCCTTCGGGCTGCTGCCTGCATTCTTGCCAATGAAAACCTGCCAGTGGTTAGTGGCATCTCCTCAAGGGTATGTTCCTTTTTCAGGTCCAGGTTGTTGTGCACCAGACCCCCAGACTGCAGACCTGCTGCACTGCTAGTCAGTCTGCAACACATACTGGGATGTTGGATGGGATTATTTCCTCCCAGGAAGGATATTGTATTCCTCCTCTTCTTAGTATGACTGGAAAAGGCTCCAGTGAGGACTTCCTTCCTAGTATGCCCATTTTTTCTTTTAACAGATCTAGAATATCCTTAAATTAAGACAGCATCATGGAGCCATATGGATTTAGCACGTAAAAATATTCAGAGCAAGTATGTCTCTCCTCTTTCTACAAACTTTGACACAAATAGTCTTTCTATCATTTTGATATTTTACCTAGTAAAGCCTTGGAAGGGATGCAGTAGAAGCAGTATCTGATTTTATATCTGTCCAGTATTTTTTGCTTTTTTTGTTATTAAAGCTGCTTCTTACAAAAGCATTTAATCCAATATTCTAATCAAGAGTAGCCCTTTTAAATACAACACAGTCAGGCAGCTGCTGTCTTAAAATAAGAGTTTTAAAACCATCTGCTATCAGTGGCATCTGCCCGTGTTTCAATTGGTAAATGCTTTTCCTTTTTTTCTGGAACGATGCTGCTTTCTCTCACCTATTGCAAAAATATCATACAAGCCTGGCAATATTAGAAGAGTTTCCCATTCATTTCTATGGCAAACTCACAGGAACCCGTGGATAATGTCACTGTTTGGCAGCTGGCTTTGCATATTTACATATATATAGATGGATGGATTTTCTTTTCAGCGTTAATTTGAAAAGGAATGTAGAGGACTGATGCACAGAACTTTGGTACTAGTTTAAATTGTTGAAGCAAAATAAAATAGCAATCTATCAAGTCAGTTCTCTTAGGTAGATTTTTCCTTAGAGCAAAAATGACCACCTTAGTGACTCAATTAATCAGGGTGCAGTTTGGTCTATGCAGTCTCTTTGGAAGCAGCCTTCTTACACAGACGAAACTGAGAAGCCTTTTGGACATAAAGCTTCTCCTGGAAACAACTACTGAAATGCTTTACCAATGCTGTGTTGCATTTTAATACAGGGCAAAATACATTTCTATCACAGGGCTTGAATCAGTATGACCTCTGTTTGTAGAATCAATTTAGTCCAACAATGTTAACATCAAAAAGGCACATAAATCACTGAGAGGCAGAAGTGAAGAAATGTTCTCAAATACTGTAGATCAGAGCATATCCATAATCATTATGAATGAAGGGGGGCAGGGCAATTAAAAAACAGTATTTGACTGTGCTAATAGTCATGGTTCAAAATAATTTCACCTTAGGAAACAGCTGAAAAATTAAACAATACAAATCATTAGTATTTCACAGAACAAAGATGATCAAAAGCTATGATGCCAAGATCTGTCCAAGCTGCTTGTGAAAACCCTTGAGAATGTTATTTACTGGTTTATCTCATATTGTCAAGATTCAGCTTTCCAACTTCCCCTATCTTCTTAAGAATCTTTACAACTCTTTTCTTTGTTAATTCACACACTGAAGTTAAGATCCAATATATTATTTCCACTTTTCCTTAGTGTGTTTTACCTCATATTGCAAATACTGCAATCAGAGGTGAGTAGAGTGTGCAAACATCTTCCAATTTTCCAAAAGAAATGGCTCTGCCTAAATTTAGACCCTTAAAAGAATCTTGAGCATTTTAGACTATATAACAAATTAAAATTTCTACTTTGTTGACCTGACAAAGGTAAATTATGATCAAATCTGGGAACGAAGAAATCATAGCAGGAAAGATGAAAGATTCCTGGGTTTGAGAGATACTAGTGGCCTTTACAGTAATGCAGCAGTAAAAAATTTAATTCCATAGAGCTTTCCACAATTCTTTTAATATCTTTTTTTTAATCACAGGATAATACCTGTCTTGACAACAGAAATTCCAGCAGTTAGGGCTCTATTCTTCAAAACGTCATGCTCTATTAACACTGTTTTTCTGTGGGATTTACCCTGTCAAAGAAGGAATCACCAAGGAGTAAGGTCTATGGTTGTCTTATCACTAAATCCCTCTTCTCAGTGATGCACAAATGACTAAGTACTTTTGATGCCATTTCAAGACAGAAAGTTTAAACAGGTCATTCTCAGGTTAGGGTGATAGAAGCTAGTCCTGCACATGCCAGGTGGTTTATAAGCAAAATAAACACAAAACTCTCAGGTGTTCAAAAATATAAAGTATGGAAGTCAAAAGTGCACGAGGGCAGCTCTTCCTGCTGTCATGTTACTTAAAGACATTTTACCGTGTGCAATCGTACGTGACAAAATTACTCACACTTGCACTACCTGTACTTCTGATGTACCCTGTCATGAGAGTTGTTCCCTAACTTCTTTCCAGGATGCACAGCTCCGCTTTGCTAGTGTTCTTCCACATGTAGTGAGGCGAGGCAAGGCATGCCTGGGACCTAGCAAAGGAATGAGATGAGATTCCTGATTAGCCCACTGTCGAGGCCCATTGCCTTGTGGGTTCCCCTCCAGATGCACTGCCTCTACATTTACACTACAGTTACACACCTTACCTGCATGCACTACAAGGCTTACAAGGAAACAAACTGTGAGACTATACTGTTGAGGAGTATTTGGATGTTAACAAAGTAAGGAGTGAGGTTAGGCACCTTATGTGCTGGACTTTGAAAGGATGGAGGGAGGCTATTTTTGCTGGCATGTTAAAAGTATCTCCCCTTTTTTCACACCCTGCTCCTCCAGCATTTGGACTGGCTACTTAGGCTGAGAACTTAATTTGGTCCACTGTGCACATGGTCTGTAGGGAAAAAAAAAAATCACAGCAGAAATCAGATTAGGAGGAGCTTATTAACAATGTAGAATTGTTTCATAGAGTGACCTCTCCAGTGCTGAGCAAATATTGGTTTTGGAAAATGAAGTGGAAAGTTTTACTATTGTTGTCATTTGACTGAATTGTATGGCACCATGTTTGGTCAGAAGCTTTTGTGCTGCCTCAAAAAATTATCAGTATTATTTGTGCATGTTAGGAAGAATGGGAAATACAGATGTGAACCTGTAGGATAAACCTGTGTGTGAGCAGCTACATATGAAGACGACTTTCTTCAGCTTTCTATTAATTACCTTACAGCTATATTTTGCCCTATAAAACCTCTAGGATATAACTGTGACAATAGTACCTATTTAAAAGTTATTCCCTTTGCATTTCGATCCTTTAAGTTTCCATCCTTCCAAATATTCTTTCTCCTTAAAATATTCCATCTAGTTTTTAGCAAAACTAGGATTTAATAATTACATGGAAGCTCTGAAAATTAATTTTTAGACACTTAATTTACCCTACAAACTAGCAGCAAGATTCTCTTTCTTACATCTCTTTTATACTGGAAAAATGCTGAACAACAGTCAAATAAAGTGCTTCCTGTTTTGTACAAGTAAGAAGCAAATTGGACCAGCTATTTAGATGCAAATATACATCTTAAGAAGAATATATTGGAAAAAATTGAGAGATTCTTAATAAGGGAAGGGGGGGTGCACTTAATAGAAAGAGCATATAGAGACCCTGACTGTGGCTAATGTGCATAAAAAATTCAGTCTGTCAGATCCTCACTTTTCTAATTCAGTAATCTAAATAATTTATTTGACATTTTAGCTCAAGATGACCTTTCTTGGGAAAAAATTACTGTTTTAAACTTTTAGCAAGTGTAACCACTGCAGAGGAATGCTGTTGAAGTCTGCATTTTCCCAAATGAGTAAAGGTTAATCTTGTACAGCTCAAACACATTTCTGACCCTTTTAAACAAGTTCATGAAAGTAATTTAATTTTTTTAATATAATTTCAATTATATTGCAACATTTGTGTTAAATGAGCTTCCTTCTCTCCTCCCCTTTTATATCTGTTGCTCGGAAGCCATTATCCACGTGTTCTGATGAATTTAGGCAACAGACTTGCTTTGAATGAGCAAAGGCACCATTCTACCAAATGTTACTTATAAAGAAAGTATCATAAATCAAGTGAAAATACGTGGTAGATTAATAGGTGAGTAGGTTAAAACAGCCACTAGTAATAGCAAAAAAATGACTGTCCAGAGGTTCACAGTTCCCAGATTGGTCACTTGACTCAAGTAATCAGCCTCAGAGCTATGCCACAAAAAATGATCATGTCTGTCCCTGGATTCTCTTCCTCTAACTAAACAATCCCATATTTTGCAGAGGGCATTTCAATGGTTCTACTGAAGGACATTTAGTGTAATTTTACTTGGCTATTTCTGATAATTTATCTAACTTTCCGACAGGTCACTAAAAAAATCTTTCTATGTGAGGATTAATATACCCCCCAATTGTACATAATAAAGGCTATAATTCTCTCAGGGTGTTCAGGTGACTTTATAGGGGTACATTATTTATTATCAAAAATGTGAATTTACTAGAATGGCTGAAATATCAGTAAGATTTCAGAGTCTGTGCAAAAACTGTAGTGCAGCTGTCAGCTGTGAGAGGACCTAAGTAACTAGCTATCAAAGAAAGGGACAACTAGCCATACTTAAGCCACTCATGAGATAAAAATGCAGGGTCTAGTGTTGTTTTCAAATTGGATTTTTTCCTTCATGTTATTTACACATCCCCAGCCCCCCCAAATTGCATCATTTTTGTGATTTCATATCATTGTATTACCATATTACAATATTGGTGTGAAACTGGAGGAACTTCAGTGTAGTCAGTATGAAGCTAGTGTAAGTTTGATATCAGAGGAGAAGCAGTATATTCACCTCTGCTGTAATATTCTCTTCTCACGTCTCCCTAATGTCAGTTAGTGCTTTCTTTTCTGACATAACAGTAGGGGTTTGATCTGATACGCCCGCACACACCAGTCAAAAACTGCTACAAAAACAGGGAGCTGAATGATCAGTGAGGCTTTATGTTCCTAAGGCATTTTGGCAGTTTTAAAATCCAATGTAAATGTGTGCAGCCTCTTAAAGGCTTTCAGTATTATTAACTCTTAATTAACAGTACTGAGATTATATATCTTGCAGTGTTAGAAATGCAGATGTGACTTAGTTTGCAAGAGTTTATTATATCAGGTGTGATACTATGTGGGAGACTGTATTACCTACAGGGATAGCTCATCACTAGAAGTGTCATGGCTGTTCTTGTACCACACAGGGATAAAACTAGCGAATCTTTCACCTCTTGGTACCGTGCTAAAGCATGGAAATCCAGCCTCTATTGCTCTTCCCCACACACTAGCAACAGGAAGCACCAGACAAAACCACCCCAACACAATACAGGGTGAGTTTATAATAGGTCTGGCTGACTCATTAACAATTAGAACATAGCACGTGCATCTGTTACAGTTGCTCCATTAACCCGGAAGACGGAGGCTGGACTTGTGGTAGCTAGCATTTTCACTTAAGACATGCCCATGAGCTACCTTAAGGCATCCAGTTTTACAGAAGACAACCTACAGTTACTGGATAGGCAGTATTTTGTGCATTTTATGCATTGCTTGTATTTTTCTATCTGACATGCTTTTGGATCTTTCAACCTTCCCCAGCAGATGACCAGAAAGCACAGCCTTGTGCAGTGAAAGGGCTCTAGTTTGTGCAATTAATGAAGTGTTATATTGCACCATATTTGTGTGATGTGGATCGTTTTCACTTTATGCAAAATGTAACATGTCATGGTGAAATAGGAATAGTAAAGTTCACAGCAGCATTAGGCAATGATCACTCCACTGTTAAAGTTGTCCAACAGAGAAAAGCTTCTGTTTTATAGTTTTGTTCAGTATTATTCAGTCTGAAAACTGTTAAAAAGGGGCTGATTTTGAGTAAATTAAATTGGACTAATAGCTTTAAACTGAGAATTCAAAACTAGACGTACTATTACTGACAGGAAAAAATGCTTTCAGCACTTTACCGGGTAAAGCTAACGAACAGGAATTATGAGCATACACTGACACATGAATTTCATTGCTATTTGGCATGATTGAAAAGTTAGTGGCTATATGGAAAAGCACTGATATCTAATATTGGAGAGAGGGGAATCCTGCTCCTTTGCCAAAAATGACCTGAAGGTAGTGTCATTGATTACTAGGTGCTAGTCCTGGTTTCATGTTTTGTTAACCTCGTACTAGTTTTGTATCTTCACTTCTACTTGTACCTTAAAGAAGCTCGAACTATTTTAGATTATAAAACAGAATTTCTAGAAAGATGTAGTAATATTTCTTAAACCAATTGATAGTATTAGATAGCATTAGAAGTCTCACTAAGATTTAGAGTTAAGCATCCATAACTGAACAGTAAGTCTCAGACAAAGCTTTTCTTCGAAATTAGTTGTTCTTTATTTTTAGTTTTAGAACCGTGGTTTTGACTCATGATTGAAGTATGAAGCAACTGTAGCTCTCTGATCAGCAAATACCTTAAGAAGAGCAGGACTACTCAATTTTTCTCTAAGCTCATTACATGAATTGTTGTCCTGTAGCCCATAGGCTGAGACACCAGCCAGACTTTAATGACTTGTGAGGACCTTGAGTCTGAATTTAAATTAGCAATCTGAAGATTAAATGCTTGTTCCACCCATTAACAGTTCTCATCTAGATTTTATATGTAGTAAACCTGTTGCTGGTGCGTGTAGTATCAAGGCTCTGGGAATGTCATCATAATAAAATGGTAATGAAATTGTGTTTAAATATCTTACTTGTTTTCATCCTCATTATGTAAATTACAGGTCTTAAAACTGTCTATCTATTGCTTATAAGTTTGGCTGGTTCTCACATGAGTTTTCTCGAGAGATGTTTCTAGACATTTTTTTCCAAGTTGATTTTCTTTACCCTTATTTTTTTCCTATGTATCTGTGATCTCCGTGAGTTAAGTAAAAATGTCGTAGGGCCTTGGTGGTAATGTGGCAGATAGTCATGTTTATTACGAAGTTATTTAATAGATATCTCAGTAGTCTTCACAGGAAAATACATGGAGAAAAAATACCAAGGTACAGAAGGACTGGTCTTCTGTGCTTTTTGTTACTGATGCTGAAGGGCATTTCTTGGTATTCCTGTCTCCAATTCACTTAGCAATGCAACCAAGTTATATTGAGGAAGACTGCTTTATTCCTCATGTTTATTTCCAACATGCAATGAAAGTACAGAATTCTCAACTGACCAACCATTAGTGTCAATGTAGTGTTGAGACTCTTCCCTTCCTTGAAGCAGATAATAAGAAATGCAGGTGAGACCATTTGTTAATTGAAAGGAGCAAGTGGAAATTATTACCACTTGGTCCATGAACTCATGGGAAGGAATCTAACAAATCTATTCTATCCCATTGCATGAGGGAAGGATACAGTCCTGATTTGTGACAGGGTCATCATGTATTTCTAAACATCCATTAAAATCTCCATTACTCCCTGTGTGTAAGGCAGAGATATGACCTTACGTTTTAGGGCAGTATGGTGCTCAAGGATCTGGCATGAAGAACGGTTAGAAGCACAATAGATTGCTATCTGCTGCTCCCCAACTCATTTGGTTAAGGTCAAGAAGCTGCTTGTAAACACATAGTATGATTTCCTAAAAAGGCATCTCATTCTTTATCCCACTGAATGGCACCGTGACACATAAAGGTCAACCTTAGTGACCATTAAATGAGCAGCTACTTAAGACGGTGAAGGGCAAAACTGGTTTCCAGATGCAGCTGGGAAAAGGCTGTAACCAAGAACTCTAATCAGATGCTGAATCCCAGTGGTGTGGTTTGAGCTACATTATATGTCTGCATTTCTGCTTCAAACAGCTTATCAGGTTAATATTGCATGGTATTAAAAATGCTTTTCTATGTTAAAATGGTCATAAAAGTGATAGGGGTCTGAAAATTGTATCAGATCCAAGTTTGTCTTATTAATGTATTTCCTATAATGTGAAAATGCAACAAAAAATAAGTTGTTCAATTTCCAGTCACCGTGTTGTTTTTATAAAACTATAGTAAAACTAATTTATGGCTCAAGTTGCCAGCATATTCATAGGCAACATGTTTGTGGAGTAGAATAGGGCCATTCTTACATTTGTGCTGTTCATCAGTAAACAGCATTGTCACAACATCTCTACTTGGCAAGGTGAAGTGGGGCAGAGTTTGGGGTCTTACTAGTGGTGTAATTCTTACTGGTGGTCTAAACTCTGAGTCCTCTCACACAGCTCGAGTTTAGGTAGTTGTCCTGGCTACCTCATTTAGGTAGCTGACAACCTTAGCCAACAGAAAAAAGTAAGTTAAGAATACCCAAGTTAGAATTTCCAAAGCAGTTTCAGAGTAAGACTGTCTTTGCAGTAACCGTGCAATATCAACAGCCAGCCAACAGCCTGCTTGCTATGCCAGATGCCTAAAATTTGTTTAACTGCTAGAGGTTTTAGTCTAAACATGGTCTAAGGACATGCTAAAGGCGGGTGTCTTTAGTTAAAACTTTTGCTTCTCTGATGCATACAGGAGTCTGTAGGTCTGTGCTGTTGCTAACGAAACAGGAATTGTTGAGCATTTCCCGTTTCTGACCTGTGATGGATGAAAGTGGTTGCTATTTTTTTTGTTATAACCAACACATCTTGAGACTGTGGGACAAAAAACATTAACCTTAAGCCCTGTCTGAAAGTTATTTACAAGATACTTATACCGCTACTCACTGGGAAAATATCAAAACCCAGTTTTGTATGAGAAGGCTGAGTTGCACTGCTGTGCCTGAAAAAAAAAAAAAATCAGTCTGGATTTCAACCTCCTAAATGGAATGACCTAAAATGTGGGAGTTGGAATGAACCGTGATGTATATCAAATAAAGAGAGAATGTGAGAATAACTGGAGAAAAGAATTTACAGTCCCTGTTATCTACGGCATGTTTAAGTTCATTCCATACTGGTAGCAATACCAGTTACTACAAACCAGTTACAAGTTATTATAAACTGTTGGCTTCCTGGTAAGCTGTGTGAAATAAATCTTGTGACCTCTCTCCAACTTACACTGCCAAACAAATGCTACCTTTGACTCACGTCAATTTTAGATACTCATTGGAATCTTTCTTGAAAATCTTGTAACACAGAACTGGAGAAAGCTGAATTGTCTAATAATACCTGAAAGTGCTTCCTCTATTTCTAGCCACCTTGATAGAAGCTTCTGTCGGTGACATATGAAAGCAAGTTCTCTCTCCAGGGATACCAATCTGACCCTTCTCAAAGCTACTCAGCTTTCAGGTTTTTTTTTTGTACACTGAGTACACAGCAGTCCCCATGTTCAAACACAGATACTCTGCCTGGAAATGTTTCATTATTTCCTGGGAATTATCTTCTCATTATTTTGCTGTCATCACTACTCCTCCTTTCTTATTTAATGCAAGACTGCGGTGGGACTTACAGGTTCATATGAAGTTACTCTTCAGACTAAAGTAAACTTTTGGCCTAAAATTCTCTTTCAAGAAGAGAAACACAAGAAATAATGCCCTCACTTAGGCTCATATATCTGCTTTGGCTTTGTGCAGCTCTAACAAATTCACTAAATTACTTGCAATCAGACTATTTGATCTGCTATTTGATGGGTAGCCCAGTAGTAAAGAAAACCACAGAGAAGGAGCATTACATTCAAACTTGTTAAAACAGGTCAGGTACCAAAAGTGAGAATGATCACACAATTTCTGTAAAATTGAAAAACCTAGCTCTCCACTGTGCTTTACTTTCCAAATGCCATTAAAACCATTTACAATGCAAAAATTAAAATACCTGTCACCTATAGTTGATGTTAACATTCTTTCTTTGCAGTTTATTGAGTGGGAAAGAAAATCCAAGAAGGTGAAAGTTTTTAGACAGGCTTAGTGATTGCTAAGGGTGGGGAGGGGAGGAGGGAAAAACAATACAGACATAAGCACCCAAACACCCCAATATCTTAATTTCCTTTCCTTTTTTCTTTTTGTTTAAATTCTCCTGTCTTTTCTTACATGGCTACTTGACTTGATTTGAGAGATAAATTGCCTTCACAGAAGCCAAAGTTTTTAAATATAAGTTGCACCAAACCAAGGACATTTTTGAAAAAGCTTCACTGAAAAACTTGTTCAGGTCCTCCCAAAAACTCATCTATGAGGCAGCATGTGTTTTTACACTGCATTTCCTCTGAAAAAAAGACCAACAGAACAAGCATATAGCAAAAACAACCAACCAACCTAAGCTCTGACACACGTTTGGAGAAGACAGTTTTCACCTGAGAACAATAGAGAGTGTTTTTAGATTGAAGACATTTAGCCTTTTCTTTATTATTCAAAAAGAAACAGGAATATTCCTGGTCCACCCTGCAAGCTGCTTCTCCTCTGCATGGCATTCCTCCTCCTACACCACCATCCCCCTCTCCTGCCAGTCACACTTTGCTTAAAAACAATTCATTGTGGTTTGCTGTTTTATTTTATTATTCCAGACAGAAAATGTACTGTTGTTCTGTACATGTTTTCTTGCTGTCATACTTTCCAGACGATTTTCTTCCTATTTTTGGAGGCCTGAATCTGCCTTTGGTCACACTATTTGCTCCTCTATGGTCACCTCTGAGAAGATTAACCCTTTCACTAAAAAAGCTTGGCCAGGGTCAAACTACCGCCTGGCTCTGGACTCTTACATCCCTTTGATCTCCCAGCTATGGAGAAATTATTAGCAAATTCTAAGCCTTCCCATGTGATTTGTTTTTGTAAATTTGTAGAAATTATTCCTAATCCTATTACGTGGCCGAGGGCAAACTTGCATTAAATATATGAGACTTTTTGTTATGTGGCAGATGGATAATAAAGGAATGCTGAATGCAGCCCATTCCAAGTTATGGGAATCTGGACACTTCATCAGCATTCACTTAATCCTCTGCCATGGCCTATGCCTTTGATGAATGCTCTCATTTATGACCACTGATGCCACTCACTTAATTTCATAGAAGAAAAATAATACCTAGCTGTTAATGTGAATATTTGAGTTTATGGCTGTACAATGAATAATTGTGACATTATCAAGGGAACATCTTCTTATACATTATTCACTTGTATAGACCACATTAACCAGAGAGAGGAAACTTTCAGTTTTGCATCTTCCATCCTCTTTGGAAGATAGGCATCATGCAGACAAAAGTCAGTGTCTTAACCCAAATTCTAGCTGACAGTCCGTATCAGCCCTCACTATATTTTGCTCATTGTGGTGCCAATCTCCTATCTCACCAATGACATTTTTTCAAAGAAAGAGTGGATTTCCTAGAGACTCTACCCCATGCAACTTCCATGGCTTTTTATTGACTAGGAAAATGTATCCCTTCTTTTTTGCTTTAATACTGTTGCCATGTAGCATGTCTGTAAATTTAAGCTGAAAATTAAGACAGCACACAGTTTGTACTTTATAAAAATATGCATCCCGTATTAATAATGTTCTTTTCATGCATTCAAAAATAAAACTCATAAATATAACTCAAATTCATAAAATGAGACCTTCAGAGTTCCTCATTCATCAGTTTACAGCTTTTATATTCAGAATCACAAATATTAAGGTCAGGAAAACATATTTACTTATTTTGTAGAAATCTGTGTTATTGAAAGCAGGTGAGTTTTTAAAGCATATTTATCTGATCTCTGTTCAAGTTTCCTTATTCCACTGGAGAGAAAGTATGATTACAATCCTAATGTAAATATCATTTTTAATTGAAAACACTTCCACGTTTTAAAGAGTATTTATTTACTTTTCTGACTATATAGCACAATTTAAGAGTAGGAGTT
Organism: Lophotriccus pileatus; assembly: GCA_035583135.1. NCBI lineage: Eukaryota > Metazoa > Chordata > Aves > Passeriformes > Tyrannidae > Lophotriccus > Lophotriccus pileatus. Next base: position 32,060,346 of record JAWWES010000168.1, on the reverse strand, counting down.
TGCTATGTTTTTATCCTCCTTTTTTGCAAGTGTAGTAATTTTAGTTGGTATTTAATGGTGCTAAAATTCTAAAAGTAGAACCCTGCTGTCCCTTTTAATTTGCATGTATAAAATTCAGAGGTAAATTGAAGTTCTGGTAAATCATCAGTGTGAGAAATGTTTCTAGATTTAGTAAAACTGTAATAAAAAAACCCAGTTAAACGTCTTTTCCTGGTGGGAGTTTTCACACACTGTAACTAATTTGCTTGAATCAACTAGAATATTCAATGAGAATAAAAATGTGTAGTTTATTTATTTATAGTACATTTATTGATCACTACTTTGAAATGTAGTGTAGCAGCCTAACAGGACTGATTGCTCCAAAATGAATATTCATAGGGGTCCCGTGTGAAGTAGCTGCTTCAGTTATCCTCTTCCATACTGTCACCTAGTTTAACACTCATGCTGTACAAGGCATACGCAAGATTCTGCACACAGGTTTTACTTTGCATTTGCTGTGTGTAGCAAGGTGCCTGTCAGAACACAGAGCACTGTCAAAGTGGAAGGTTTTATTTGGAGAAGGGATCGTAATACCTTGGACCTTGGGCTGTGTATCCATATAATTATAACAATCCAGGATCTATTTTTTAAAGTAGGAAGAAATGCAAACTGTTATGTGATTGTAAAAATGATACGATGATGAAAGATTACAGCTTAATTGACTTCAGGGAAAGCAAGGCATGGCCTTTATTTAACATCACAATGGGCTGAGCTACATTCTCACCTGCTTGCATCTCTACGCTCATTTCAGATGTTTTTGTTTCCTTCCCCTCGCCCTGTCCCCAAGAATCACGCTAATCTGAACATTTCTGCAGAGTCACAATATTGTTTCTAAAACACTCTGTTCCCTGTTAGCACAAGTGTTTGGTAAAAAAAAAAAAAAAAAAAAGAAAAGAAAGAAATAAAAATGAAGAAAGGCATAAAGTTTCAGAAGTTGAAAACAAGAATACCAAGTCTATTAACAGTGAGTCAAATTTTCTAGTCCACCTTTTGCTGAAAATCTCCATAATTCCAGTCATATATTTTATTTGAAATAAAAAGCCAAAAAATTGACCTCCCCCCAAAATTATGGTATTTGTTGACAAATATCAAAACTGAAACTCAGAAATACACATGGATGGACCTTAAATACGGTTGAGGGAGGGCTTTATATGTAGATAGTTACTTAGATGTTTCGATTCATTCCTTGATATAAGTAATGGGCAAATAAGGCAATCCAGATTTGAACAATTCTGTGAACTTCCTCAAAATGTATGGGGTTTGAGAACTAGAGTCATGATGTATATTCCTCACCTGCATGATGCCAATGGAAACATGTTGCATTTACCTGTGATGTGGCCAACATTCTTTTGCAGGAAACATCACAAAATCATCCTTTATTGATATAATAAAAATAAAAAAGCTTCATTATACGTGATAGATGATCAGTTAAGGCTTTACTGAGCAGCCAGATAGTGGTCAAACTCCTTGTTTGTTATTAAGTACAGATCACTGTTCAATCACAATGTAAAATGTATAAAACATCTTCCATAAACTATAAATTGGATGTGATTATAGAGAGAAGAGGCAGTATAAATACTTTTCTTGTTGTTAACCCTTAGCATTTTGGCTGACAACTAGAACATTTTCTTTTTCAGAAACTGTAGGGGGATGTTTATATTATTTTTTACAAGCTGGTTGATACAGACTGAAAGGCTGTTCATTGAGTTTTTCCTTACAATTTTAAAGCTCCTATTATAAGGTCTCTTAGAAGAATTTTAAGTGATTCTAAACAAAGCCCTTGCTGAGTGTAATATTACTGTAAACGAATGCATTCTTTTCATATCTGGGATGAGAATGTAATGAAAGCATGCTGGTGTCATGGCTCCAATCTTGCAATCAAAGGAGCTTGCTTTAGTATAAAACACAAGAAGGGAACATAAGTTGTAGAACCAAGAGAAATCTCATCAACTAAGTTATTGGCAGTTTAGTACTGGGCATTGACAACAAAGCAAAAATGGCCTCCTGCCCACACCTATGGGTTTCATGATTGCAGAGTAATCCTCCAAACCCAAAGACTGACAAAAAAAGCTTTTAGTGGAAAATGATACACACTTCCAGTTTCTTTTTCATGAGTCTGTGTTCCATTGTGATCGTCTTTGAAGTATACAGCATATATCATGTGCAATAAATTATACTTTGCTGTAATGTTGCCCTGCTAGAGTATGGTAAGAAAGCTTTGAGCAGCATTTACAAATATTTTGAATGTCACAATAATACATCCATACCTCAGGCTTCCATTGATTTTACTTTAATAAGACCTGTAATAAAGGGTACTACATTTAAGTATAATGAAAGTATTCTGTCTAAAGAAAGATAATTGGAAGAAAAATCCCTAAAATCTGTATCAAAATAATTTTTTCAGATTCTACAATCACAGCTGTGGGAAAAAGTAACCACAATCTCTCTTTCTAAGAGGAATTATCTGTTTCTATGCTGTTACTACTTGTCTTTCTTTTTGTCCTATATAAGTAGTTAATTTACTCATAAAGACCAAAACTCAGCTACTACCACAATTTTAAAAAATAAAAATTAAAAAAAAAATTTAAAAAAACCTCACTATAAATAGAGCTGTGCTATTGGAAAGAACAACAGCCTTACTTTCCCATTCAGGATAAACTTCCATGCTGTATACCATTCTGCTGCCTGTTACATGAGTGTAAAGGTAGTGTAATTCCACTGCCACATCATTTCGAAAGAGGGAAGATCCAAACCTTCTCCCAAGTATTTGAAAGTCACTGCAATATATTAATAAATGCTTCTCTTGAATCCAACTTTATGTTTTTAAGATCTTCCCTAGGCAAGGTAAGCAAGGCATTAAAAAAGAAGCTAAGCCTTTCTTTCCTAACCACCTCTATCTTTGTTATTTTTAATGGAGTGTGGAATATGCCCAGTATACTTGTCAGTAACAAGGGCCTGTTTCACCTTCTGGCATCAAAGAGTGACATCAGGGTGAATTTAGCTTAGTTTTGTTCTAGCAGGTTAGTATAGCTGTCGATCCACACCACTTAGGTCTTGACAGAAACATAATCATGTTATATGGGCATATACGGAAGAAGTAGTTAAAGTATATTAGAAAACATATACGCTGAAGTGGATCATTATTTTCAGTCTAAGAAAGCAAGGCACAAGCTGAAGACTGTTGCTCTAGTTGAAACTTGCTTTTATTTGGTTAACCAAAAGGAAATATGGTGTAATCTAGCAAACCCGTGTTCCACTTCCCAAACATATTGTCTGCTTTTCTACTAAAATGGATCTATAGATTCAGTGACTTCTTGAACCCTTTCTCTAAAGCTGAAAGTAGTGCTTGTGAAAAGAAAAGCCTAAACACTTCAGCCACGCCAGTGTCAGGTTCTCAGGTCTGACATTACATTTTAGCTGCATTTTTAGCATAGCAACTGGGGATAATACAGTCAGGTGAAATCTAAACTAATTTATCCCACCGTCAAAATTCTTCCAAAGACCAATCTGCATTTTCATATTAATAGCAATGCTTAGACCTGCTGCCCTCCTACCGTGAAACTCATATATCTATGGAGAATGTTTGGGTTTTTTGTTTGTTTGTTTTTTTCTGGCAAAAGCAAGCAAATGGATATTTTGTTTTACAAATTAGGTTTATAAGTAGGTTTACATGCAGTTAGCAGAACTTTAAGAGGGAAATAGCCCTTGCATTTAATAACCAGCAGACAAGAACTGTCCAGTAAATTCTGGGGCAGAGTGTTTAGATGAGCTACAAAGCAAGCTATGATGGAAAGGAACTTGTAGGTCCCTGTCTAGTATTAAATTTTCAGTCTTGATGTGATTGTATTATTTTATCTCTGTGAATTTAGCACATTTGATATATGGTTATAGCCCAATAAATGTAACAATAACTATCACATTTGTATTCAATTTCAGAAGTCTCCTTCCCTCCCTCACACCAGCAGCAATGGGTGTGATCTTATAAGATTCTGATTGTAAATAATCTGGTTAAATACAAGGTTATTGATGCACTGAAAATATAGAGTCACAGAGACTGTGGTAAGATTCAAGCTCCCAGATGTGTCTCCGTGCTTCAGTCAAAACAGATGTATTTGATTCTGAAAAAGCAATGCATAATCTGTTTTTGTTTGTTCAATAAAGGAACTGTATATTTACCATATCTTTAGGGATTATTTTTATTGTTTTCAAGGAAATAATTTCAATGCTTACAAATTGTTGGATGACATTCCCTTGTACATTTTTAAATGTGATATGCAGGGAAAAAATTTCTAGTTCTAATCTTTTTATTTAGAGTAGAAAACTATATGTAATCTAGGAGATGAAATACGATATCTTTATTAAAATGGAACATTCTAGGTCTATTACACTTACAGGTCTGCCAGTATATCCATTAAGGAATCCATTTTTCAGACTTTTAACACTTGTCTGTATTCATACTGGAGAGAAACTTGGCACTCAGGTTTACAGCCCAGGAGCAATTTGTGCTGCTATTTACAAATGTCTCTTGGTATTCATTTAAAAAAATGTTTTTCTATTAAATGCCTGAAAACCATTTGGTTATTTAAAATGCAAATGGGAACAATATTAAAAAGAGTGCTGTTGACTGCTGTGAGTCCCATGTTGTAGTCTGATAATACTTCTGTCATATGAAATTTATAATATTAAACCATTTTAGAATGAGTTGAAAGTTAGAAGATGTGGAATTTTTTGAGATTAGAGAGTTTATATGCCCATAATAGAGCTGCTTCTCCTTCTTATTTAGCTAACACATCCTTTAAAAATTTTTTATGCCCTCATTTGCACATTGTAATGATCCAAAGATCCTTATAATCAGGTAAATAACAAGTTTTGTAAAAAATAGCAACAAAACCCCTATCAATTTATATGACTAAGTGGTTCATTTCAGTACTGATTCTACTAATAGTCTGACATCGAGCATAGTGCTGTTTATATTGGTTATTTTAGGGGTTTTTCTTAATTTGTTCTGACTTATAATACTTAACATAAAAAATAAAATTTACAAATTATTAATTTTCTTGAAATAAGTAAGTAATTCTACCTGAGTAATCCATTTTATCTTGGCAAAATGTGGTTGACTCCAGATAGCACAACTAACTTAAGTCATATCACATCTTCCAGTCTTACTGTTTGAGTGTAAATTTACAGAGATTTAATGCAAATATTCTTTTGCTTCTTTGTTTATACATTTTAATTTTAATTTACTCTTTAGATAAAAATCCATTTTTTTCTTAAATTAAAATAACTATCACCATTTTATTGCCTGGACCATGCTCTTGCCAAGAAAAGCTGGACCAGATGATCCTTGAGATCCCCTTCTGATCCTGCGTTCTATGATTCTATGATTTCTTCTGAAAAAAAAATTTAAAAAAAAAAAATCTTTATCATCAACTGATGTAAGTTAAAACTGAGAGATTACCCTGAGATCATAATAAATACATTTAAAGCTCTTAAATAGTTTGAAAAAGGTTAGAAACCGCATCTATAAACCACTGATATCCAACCTTGTCAGTTCTATTCTTACTTCCTCATTTATATTCCTTTTTTAAAAAACAAATAAACTTAAGTTGACAAATAGAATTTCAATAACTTCTTATCAGATTGGATTTCTTAATTTTGCATAAACTAGTGTAGTCTGAGCTGGAGCACTAAACAAAATGTTCCAAAGAAAAGAAATCCAAAGTCAAGTGTTCCTCATACCTTCAGGTCATTTCAGATTTCAGGGGTTTATAAAAGGCCCATCAAGCTCCATTTAGACTTCAGGAATAATTCCTTAAAGCATTTCTGTAAACAAAATTATTCATAGCATATGTTTTTTGTTCAATTTTGTAGTTGCTGTTCCTCAGTTATGAAAAGTGTATAGGGTTTTTTTCAAGACTGTACTTTTCACTTCTGAAAACCTAATTTTTAGTCTTGGGTTCTGAAAAATCAGAGGCTATTTAGAACACAATAAAGAATAAAAATGTGATCATTTGTAAGAAGTATTTCTGCGAAGTCTGAACAAAGTGGGAATCAGAATTGCAGCCCCAAGTATTTAAATAAGCTATTACAAAAGGAGTGCTAGAAACCATTATATTCCATGATTTCTTGTGAATAATAGAAATGCTCTCTATCAAGTATTTTTACTTAAATGGAATAAATGTTTGAGAGAGATGGTGTTAATCCATTGTAACCTTTCATGCCACTACTGTTGGTATTGTTATAACTTCATCTATTAAAAACACGCTTTGAAGCTATTAAAAATACTCTAAAACCTACAAAGGAATGTAGTTTTAACCATCATGCATTAGTATCTCCATCTTTTGGTAGTGTGTCATTTATGCTTTAATGACATCAGTGTAGAATTTCAGCATTCTTACACTAAAAATGCCTGTCATGTACAAACAACATTATGGCACTTTTTGTATAATACGCCTATAGTAGTGCTATTATTTAATGGTGTGCTTTTATATTGCTGAAGTTTTAAAGGATAAATGCGCCTACATGATATACTAGTCCTAGGGCTAGTAAATAGGATTACTTGCTGTTAATGAGGTGAGCAGACTTTCACCTCTAGTTATGATGGTCCTGATGCAATATCATTGAGATAGAAAGAAGTGCCACAGTTATGACTTCAATAAGCACATAAGCCATCTCTGAGTTCCAGTTCATCAAACCTTCTGTTTACATCTGGAGCTGTTTACTCATGGAACACACTCATATTCTGTAAGTTTGGCTGAACTGGGCTAGATTTGCTCAGTTTTCATTTAGGAGCATGGGGCTGTTCACCTCTTGGGCTTAGTTCTAGCTGGCATCCACACTCCTCTTGTCTTTGTCCAAGGAACAGTCAAATGAAGAGTCTTCTTAGACTTTTAAATTTAAATTTAGGAAGTCTGTCCCTTAGGACCACATGGTGGTCAAGGTTGCTGCTTAGACACAGGTGAGAATCTGACTCAAGTGAGGATCAGTCAAGAAACAAAAAGAGGAAACACATTTTATTCAAGGTATATGGAGTGATGTTAAAAAAACACGCATGCCACTGCTGTTTCCATGAAGCAGGACTGCATGAAACTACAACTAAATTGCATATAAGGACACAGTTTATTGGATTTGGTGAGATCTAGTATCCAAAATACATGTCTGCTTTCTTTTCATGCCACATGACCAATATTTCTGAATTGATGGAGAAATAATTCTTTTACTTAGAGTGCTCTGTATGCCAGAAATATCTGCAGTGGTTTCTGGATGGAAAATAGGCCAGTAGAGAGATTATTTGTGTGTGATTTATTAGTGAATAAAAGAAAAAAAACACTCATCTGTAGTACCACATGCTCCATTTAAAATATTATTTTCTGATCTAAGAACAAACGTACAAAAGTGTATATAATACTGGGGGGGGGGGAGGTGTAATTTTGGATTATATCTTCTCTTTCATGTTCTGTACAGTCATGGTTTGCATATTCTTTCCACTAGGTGCGAATTTAATCCCTGAAATAATAAAGTGGATTTCCAGATAAAACATGAGTTTCATTCTCTGGGCTCCATAACCTGTAGATTTTCTCTTTGAAAAGTAAATACTCAAATAAAAGGTTCACCAAGAGACTAAAAAATTCCTTGCCATTAAAATATCTAATCCTTTGTATTTATAACATATTAAATATTAAAAACAGCTTGAATTTAAATTTACTTGATGTGTAAGGATTCTTGGGGCCATGGTGAAATTTGAGAAATGAGGGATAGGTGGATGTATCACATCACAGGGGAACGTATCCTTTAATAATGACATCAGTTTCACATCCACTAATGGAGTTCGAGTGCTATAGGTTATTTAAATCCAATGGACCAAGCTTTCAAATCCAGTTACTATCTCCTTGGCTTTCTTTTGGGAATGACATGGCACGGTCTTGGGAAAATGGAGCCCTTTTAATTCTGCTGACCTCTGTCACTGTTCGTATCCACTACATCCAGGTCAGTCTTGGCATCTGCTGTAGGAGTCCTTGTCACAGTGTTTGCTGTAAAAATACCTGGTCACAATTCAGGTCTACAGCCAATCTGCTTACTATTACAGGTTCTTCCATTCTTAAAAGAAAGTCTTGAAGCCGTTGCTGTAGCCTGACATTAAACCTTAATCATTTTTAATAAGGAGCATTAATTGGGATATATTTTCACCGATTCTAAGGTAATTTATTTTCATAAATGAGCAGATGATAGCTCACTAGTTAGCAGACAGAAAAACTCTTTTCTCCATTTAGATTAACTCATATGATAAAACTGCAAGTCTGCCCCTGTAAGAAATAATTTTATATACATTTGGAGGAAGATGCTAGCTGTTCAGAGGAAGTAGATGCTTTAGCCGAGATGCTCGGATTCTAATCCCATGACACTTAAGAATAGTAACTAACTACACATGCAACAGAAGCGGTAGCGATTTTGGTACATTTAAACCCCATTTTACCTTCAAACTTACTGGTCTTTAAGCTGAGACAGGGGGATATTCAGGCAAATAGAAGCCCTTCAGCTAATGTGCATTGTTCAACACACACCTGTGTGTGTATTTGGAGAATAAAAGTCTGTCTTGTTTTGCTGCTGAGGCAGCCACAAAATGTCAAGAGAATCTTAATTTATCCATTTAAAAAGTAGGCCCATATTTAAGAGTCATCAGCAGTAAAAGAAAATATACTGAATCATTTCAAGTGCACGCTAATCATTTAATGTAATAAATGGAGCAACTCTAATTATCTCCCGAGGAAATGATTTCACACTAAAACAATGGAAAAGAAGAGGTTACTTTGGGAGCATTATACACAGCTGAAAATTACTCATGTGAATCTAGAGGACATTTCAAATAAATAGAAAGGATTGCTTATGCCTTTTCAGCAATCATTTAATGCTATGAGAGAAACAGTAAACGACGGTAAAGATATTTGGTTATTTGCACTCAGGCAGTGAGGCTTTCGCAGGTACCATTGTACAATCAAACACTGCTCCTTTTCACTGAGACGCTGGTTAGCACAAGATCAATGCCATAACTACAGGTTCATAATGCAGAATAGTTGAAGAATGAACAAGAAAAAGAATAAATGTCTTTTATATTTGTTAGTTAGAGTCTGCATTAGAATTTATAGATTTGTAATTGATAATATCTGTGAGCCTTTCCCTTGAAGTCTCTCTGACTCTTTATTTTTAAAAGGATAAATAATAATATTTTTTATTTTTATCACCAAACTAAATCCCATGAAAGCTTATTTTGGAAATTCAGCACATCTTTAGCCAACAAAAAGGAAAATGAAAAGCAAACTTTTGAATAAGATATAAAAATTTCTCAGGGAGTGGGGTTAAAATTGAGTTTAATGATTCAGTCCATTCCCTCCAAGGGAACTGATTTCACTGCAAGCTAAAATGTTTTGTTAAATTATGTACTTCAGTTGCTTGGGTGTTATGTCTCTCTTGGTGAAGCACATGAAATGAGCACTATCCTCCTAGGCATTTTAAAAACACATCCACATTAAATAGAATATATACACAGTGGTTGAGCATACAGTCTTTTTAAACTAGATAACAAAATGATTTTGACTTGTTTTAAAATCTTTTTCCTTAAATGGCTCTAAAGCTAAGACTAAAAGATAGATAATGTGGACTGAAAATTTTCCTCTTGCTTTCAGTTTTGTGGAGAATAGCACATTATAGGTACTTCCCTTTGTGCAAGAATCACATCAAATGCCAGGAAAAATACATCTGTTTTGGCTACATATTTAACAGCATGCTTTCCAGAACCATCAATTTGTCTTTATTAATACATCAAGTGCATTTTTTTTAAAATGTTTGTCCATTCCACTGTCGTGCTACTACAGATATTATTAGCATATACTTATTACTAAAATTGGGTAAGATAGAAGGGAATACAGCTCTTCCAAGTAGTGAGGGATATGACCTAGTTCAAGGCAAATTAGTGCACAGTGATTCTAGAAGCATAATAAACAGACGATTGCAACTTTTTGAAAGTCTGCATTTATTCTGAAGCTGACAAGAGCATTTCACAAGAGACTAGACAATTGTTTTTTATCATAAGATTACTGTTCATCATGTACAAGAAAACAATTGTTATCAGGTATGAACTTAATTGGAATCAACTGTAGCAGTCTTTACAGGAATTTACTGAAATGTCTGCCATTCAGAGCTGGCTTACCATAATATTCTCTGTGGAATAGTTGACCACAGGATTCTCATTCACAAACAGCCAGGTTAAACAGTTAAATGCTAGCAAATCCTTCATAGCCCTGTGGGAAATTTCACTTTAATCCCGAACTTATAAGAGGACAATCAAAGCCCAAAGCCTGGGTAACAAATCTGATCCTCTGTTGCAATCTGTGTCCTCATGGGAAGGAGAGAGATGCTCCCTGTACAAGCCTGAGATGGATAAATACCTAAATGATGAGATAGATGGGGAATGCAGAAGAAGCGTCTGGCTTCAGCCATTCGCTTCCAATTTCACATTACATTGTGAAAGGCAATTCTTGTGCAGCTTGGGAACAGCCAGTCCTGATTACTATAAGTTGAAGTGTGGCTTAAGGAATGATTAATGACAGTGTCAGGAGAAAACAAAGCAGAATGAGAGTTATCTCTAATCCACCTGCTTGCAGATGCTTTAGTAAGGGAATGAAAATGGCCCCAGCGAGCCCTGATAATAAAAAAATCAAAATAGAAAGGTGCAAAGCTGTAGATATGTATTAATCTGATATATAAAAACTAGGTCTTAGCTTGAATAAAGCATTAGGCATGAATGGAGCCCCATAGGTGATAGATATTAGAGCATAGTGGACTTCACATTGTCTGTATTTTTTAAATCAAACAGAACTGTTCCCTTCAGTATTGCCTTTGACATTAATAGGTTGGTATTTGAAAAGTCACAGTTCACTAGATGAGCAGGCTTGTGAGTTCAAGCTCATTAAACAAAACCTCTTTTTGCTGTTGAAAAAAAAAAATGACACCATACCACCACCTTGTGGCTTGGTAATGCAAGGGCTCAGGGAGGAGAGCAGCAGCGCTCCCAGTTCCACACAAGCTACAATCAGATAAGGCACAGTTATAAGATCTCCTTTCTTTTCGAAAGGTAAAAAGCCCTCAAGCTCCTTCAGCCAGCACAATACACCAAAAACGTGGCTAGGCCATTTTTCAAAGGGTTCTTGGCTAGTTTTTCAGCTGTTCCAGATAGGTTTGCTCTGATTCAAGACTGAAGCTATTGCAAAAGTAAGGGTGGTCACTGAACACAGCTATGACCGAATATGAACGTTATAGTGGTTTCCTTCAACTTGATTGCAGCTGTTCTGCTTCTCTCCCTTCCTATCCATCTTAATAAATTTTACATTTTCTGGGAAATCTTGCACAATCTGTGTAGTGAGCTGAGACCTGGGAAGATTCACGACAGAGCTGTGAGACAGCCTCCCTCACTGCTCGATGCTCTGTGGTGTTCATCAGACAGGGTATGTCTCTCCAGATGCGTACCAGTGACAGTCTGCTCTCTGATATAAATTCCAGTGTTCACATATGAACTACTCACTTGCTTTGCAGGTTTCATATACTGAAAAATAGATTACACATCGTTCTATAGAGAACATCACTGAGTCTTTTCATGAGGTAGAATTGTCAAAATTCTAGGCACACCATAAGGTTTCCTAAAACACTGAAGCTACCCAGGAATCTAAACTTTTTTACTCTTATGCAGGCACAGGTTCCTCCTACATTGCCAAGGATATTTTGAAAATTTCAACCATCATCATATTAGTCAAGAATATAGACTGAAACAGAATATTTCCTGAGGCCTGCTTCTCTGCCAGATTGAAAGGTATTGCCTCTTGTCAACAGGGAGGGAATTATTTGGCTCCACTTAGTTCAGAAACGAAAGTCTCATTGATTTAACTGGGTCAGGATTTCAATCCCGATGGTTTTGTCCCCTCCTTTTCCTTGATATGATGAGCAACAAGTTAAATGTTAATTTATATTTCATGGAAGTATTTTAATATTGAAAAATCTAATGAAGATTTAGCACTTGGTTTTTAATGAGGCTGACATAACTGTCCAAAGAAAGCAAATACATTATTTTAATTGATATTAATTCATAAGTGCTCCTGATTTATATATTAAATAAAAAAGAAAATGTCTTATCATACAAAACAATTTATTGTGTATTCAACCATCATTTACTCAGAAACTTCTTTTCTTTTTTTTTTTTTTTTAATATGAAGGGTAGGATGGAAGATGCCATGTAGAATTGTACACCTGCTCAATATGCTATAAGTACTGTGATCTCAACACCCTTATTTTCTGATGAAGTGCCTCAAGTCAGTTCTATCCCTGTCTCTTTGTCTCCACCTGAAATCTCCTGCATATATATCTGATAATAATAATAATAATAACAATAATAATAATAATGCTGTATGGTTTAAAGTTTAAAGCTTTTGTATACTGTATTTTCTTAATAATGCTGAGGAGTCTGACAGTTTCTGTCCTATAAAGATACATTGCTCTAGGCAGCAAAGGGTCTCAGTTGAAAAATTTTTGATTGAGGTATTGAAACCAAAAAAATCCAGGTATGTTACAGCTAAAGTTTTGATTAATTTATTTTATAACCGAGGGAGGGGCGGGGGGCTGGGGAAGGGAAGAGATTTGGGTACATGTTTGGGTCCTGATCTCTTTTACAGGCATCAGGGTTTCAGTGTGTTTATTTGAGTTAAATTTTGGAGTGAAGCAGAGCAGAGGTTATGAATGTATTTGGAAATGTTTTTACTGTGTAACAGAGCAGATCAGGGGAATAATTTAACTAAGAGAAAGTAGTATTGCAAGTACAATATTTTATATAATCATGAAAGATGTTTAGTGAAAGTTTGAAAAGTAATGTGTCAAAGTCATTTGGCAGACATTTCACCATGAAGACACGATATGTTGAAGATAAACGCAAAAGCATTTAAGGGTTAATTTGCATGCTAGCATACAGTACTGAAAAGATGAAGGTGCCATTGTCAAATGCTTGTCTGAGATGCTTTTATACCAGTCTCATACTCCACCCTGCTTCTCTGTTTTCCTCTTATTTCCAATCAAATGTTTCATTCCCTTCAACCTCATCCTCCTTTCCCATGACACTTGTTTCTCTCTTGATCCTTAGCAACCCTTGGGAACCTGAAAGGTTTCCTTTAAGAGATTGTACTGAGCTTTCAAATGTCTCCTCACAAGCATTCTACCTTTGGATGCAATTCTGGTCTCGATGCATACTCTATTTTAGGTCTGTCTTCCTGATTTCTTTACAATGTGAGCACCCAGGGATTTTCAAGCAGGATTCTGTTCTGAATGTAGAGTTCCTGAAAAACATTGAATCCTCGCACCACGCCCTGTAAGATCTGAAAGCAGCAGCAATTTCAGCAGAGATTTACAGACTATCATAAAATGTATTTTAATAGGAGATCAGCATCCTGTTATGTGGTGTTAAAGGCATGAAGTGAGAAAAGGTAGTGGATTAGGAGAAGAAATTCCTAAAAAGGGGGTTCAGATCAATTTTGAACACCTGACAGAGATTTAATCTCACTCTTTCTGAGTTGCTTTTGTGAAAGCAGATTCATCTTCAAGCTGTTAGAAATTACGTCTTCTTTTATTCACAAACAGCCAGGTTAAACAGTTAATTGCTAGCAAATACTAGCAACAGTTCAATGCTAGTAAATAAAAATAAATTTTTATTCAGAAAGCTCCCTAACCAGTTATTTCAATGGATTTTGCATGAATGTTCTTCCTGGCCAAAACTCATTCCACTCTCCCAAGTCAGAAACCAGCCAAAAGCAAGAATGAATAATTTACAAAGGGCAGCTGGCCTGGTTCTTGCAAAATCAAATCTTAGCTCCAACCCTCCTTTAGATACAAAGCTAAGCCCTGCAGCTTATAACTATTTCTACATTGAGTTTGCATATCTGCCTAAGTTCCCCATCTTCTACTGTATGTGGACCTTGGGTAAGATTCTTTTTCCACTCACTTCCTATTGCTAAATTGCAAAGTGCTCTTAATTCAATTACAGTTACTTGTGATAATATGCTTGAAGTGTAGGTGAATACTGAGCATTGCCTGCAGAGGACACTCCGATTAGTGCCCGGTGGGGAATTTAAAATAGAGTATGTTAAAATAGGGCTACGTTCACTTCTTGTAAAACAAATTCCACCCAAATTACTTGCTTGAGTGTAATTATGGAGTCTGATAACAGGAATACTGCCATGTAGCACTTTGATAGTAAGTCATCCATTCACTGATGTCACCGCTATAGGGAGCATTCTGAGACAGAACATGATATGGCACCTCATCTTTGGTTAAAAATCCCGGCAGCTGTTTTGAGGTAATCTTGAGATCCCTATCTAAATTGCCTGCTAGGGCTGTTTTAAAAAAGACCTGAATATATTTCCAGTATGTCAAATAATAACTTTTAAGGCGTTTCTTTTGACACATGCTAACCTGCAGCAAAATAAAGATTCCTTGCTAGAATTTAACTAGACAATGTAATACCAAGTTCAGTCGTATTTACCTTAATTAACAATAAATCTAGTCATTTATGTGGTCACTGCTCCTACTGTGACTGCATAAAACAACCATAATAGAGCCATACAAATATTTGGAAAGAGGATCACTCCTCAGTCTTCAATAGGTGTTGAAATTCAGTGTATTTCAATTTTTATTTGAGTGCTTGTTCTTTGTAGTTTGAGGTTGCATGTGTGACTGTTCATGACAAAGTATAAACTGCTGCAGTAGAGTGTTCAGAATTCTTGTGAAAGAATCCCAGCACCAACAGCTGGTCCATGTGCAGTTAACGATAGACTGAATGTCTTGGCTAGATGTGTGCCTTTCTTTAGCAGTGTGTCTACAACATGTACAGCAATTGTCAACGAAGTGTCAGTATAAGGCCTGGTATACTCCTCAAGGGAATCACCTACACCAGTATAAACATATTTATGCTGATAACTTAGTCCATGTTGTAGCCCTTTGTTTGTTCAGAACATTTAAAAGAAGCTACATTTTTATGGAGTGAATTGAGGTGTGCAGCCTAGAAAAGAAGAAGAAACAGAGCATAAAATGAGGGTAGCTCAGATGCATTTAGCATCTGCAAACAAAAATCAGCATTCACTCAGATAAATAGATTTCCATATGATGTTCCTTCCTTCTCTCTTTGTTAATCATGAAGGTTTCTTTCCTTCTTTCTTTTTTTTTTTTTTTTCTAAAGCTAGTGGTAGATCCGCTTCTGGCAGTATGTTATGTTCAACCATTAGTTTATTTTTTAAGACTAAGAAGAGATATTTCTACATCATAAATTATTTATAAACATAAGAACAAAGGGAGGCTGTCAGGGCTGCTGGTACTTTGAGAAAACAGAAAAAAAAAAGACGAATTTATGAAGAATACAATTTTATGAAGGAAGGAGGAGGGAGAACGCAACTACTAATTATTAACATTCATCTGCAGACAAATCCTGAAAGGATAGGATTAGAGGGATACATTTACATCTGTCTGTCACAAAAAGAATTCTCATTAAAGGTTTACTAGACTGTCACAAAACTTCTTCTAATGTTAAACTTGAGGGTCTCAGGGGGGAGAAGAATATCTCACTTTTGGCCCATTCAATGAAGTGATATTTAAAAAAAAAAAATACAACAATAATAAAAAACCCCTCACCCAAATGAAAACACTTGCAGTTTTAGTTAGAGCTCCAGCTGAATCTGCTTAGGTGACACAAAGGTTCATATGCCATGGAAAAAGTTTTACATGTCAGTACAAGTTTCAGTAGTTTCTATTTACACAGCCATGTGTACTTTGAGACATGATATGACTGCCACAGCAATCACTTTGTGAATAGTATTCATCATCTGGACACTTCTTTTCATCTGCAAAAAGAAATCTGCAATAGATTGCTTTGACAATTCAAGATGCTGAGCCACAGTTTCTTTGCTTTAAAGAAACAGACATTAAGGTTAAATACATTAAAAGTGCACAAAAATAAACACACTGTGTGTGTACAATATGTTGACAATAGCAAAACTTCAATCTACTGCAGTTTTTGATCAAAGAACTGAATCTGTGGAAAAGAAACCCTGAATCTAGCCAAAGCTGTCATTTTATTTTTCATAGCAAACTAATTTATATTGAGCACACATCACTGAGGAAAAATCTAGAACAGTTCTATATTATTTGAGCCATTGTATGTGGCTGTATTAGTAAGGCATTCACACTGCTACTCAGGATTGTACATATCTTTTACTAGAACTGTATTCCAGTTAGTTGTATGGTTGTTTATGCACTGGTTTAATCAACGTATGCAATGGCTTGCAAGGGGAAAAGTTTTGATCTTGAGCATTTTGTTAAAGGTAATCAAAACCAGCAAAGAAAAGCATTAAAGATTCCTCTAGATCATTCCCTTGCCATGTAAGAACCATACTCTGCAGTGTATCAAACCAAAGCCAAATTAAACCTTTGAGATTTAGCTGTTCCAGTCAGCAAGTATTTCTTTTCAGGTTTTGGGTCAGATTCAAAGAAAACCTAGGACTCTAACCTCTATTTCTCCCTTATTTATGTTTCAAAGTGGGGAGTGGAGAATATTCTCCAACATGTATTTTCAAACCTGCTTGGTGATTATTAGTGTCTACTTTTACAAGCAAGAGTTGCGAGAGCATAAAAAGGGCCAATTCTCAGACGCTAGTTCCCAAGGTCTGCTGAAGTTTCAGCTCTCTAGGTCTCTCAGCTTGGGTGCCCAAAACAGATGCACCCAAATGTAGGCCCATATGTTTGAGCATGTTGCGCCACTATATATGCACTTCCTGGCACTGTTGAAAGGCATACATTCCCTGCAACCCTCCTACGCTCCTCCCTCTGTTCTGCTCCATTTAGGTCTGTGTGCATAATCTAGATTTCAGGTAACCCAAATGAAAAAGTTCTCTTTATTCCTCTGGCTGAAAAGGTGGTCAAGACTGGAGCCCACGTGGTAGCTCAACTTTCAGCATTTGAATTCCCAGAGCATGCCAGAGTTGCCTACCTACAAAGGGCACTGGCACTGAAAGGAAACACAAAAGTTCTTTTAGAGCAATGGTTGTATAAGCAGTAATAACAAGATATTTTATTCTGAATATATCTAGAAAAGTAATAAAAAATATTTCACTTTAAATTTATCTATTTCTATATTTTCCTACACGCAAGGCTTCTTTCACTGAATGTAACTGTATAATCCACCTGAGCTATAAAAGTATCAAAGCAAAACTGCCACTGCAACTTTAGGAAATACTTTCATATATTCTTGAATGAATTTTTAAAAAATAAACGAAAAACCATACAACAGTGTCCAGCAGACAAACCTTTAAGCTACAGAAAAAAAAAAAAAAAAAGTAAAAATGCCCAAGAAATGTGAAATTACAAATGCCAAAAGTAATTGGACTGTTATTCCCCTTTTCTAATCACATATTTTCCAGACAGCTCTTCTTTATGTCTTTTTTGCAATTCTTACTTAATATTTTAAGGTAAATGTCTCTGGTTTGATAAAAAAAAAATATTTAAGAGGTCCAAAACTATTTTCTTTCTCATGTTCCCTGTCATGCATCACATTTTAAAGAACAGAAAAATATGCAATCATTTAATAGGGGATTAAATTTCACATTTTTACCTTTGGAAATCTATTTTCTGTTCTTCATAAAGCAGACATAGGAGTGAAATTTAAGAAGAAAAGTGAGACATTTAAAGAGCTACACTAAAGTGACAATTGAATATTTACTTTGCACATGTTTTCTAATATATATATATATACTTATATGTATTAAAGGAAAGTGGAAAATAAAAGCTTTAGGCTTCTTTAATTTAATTTTTTCCTGGATGTTTAATTGTTTTTATTTTTGCATCTGAAGTAAACATATCTGCAAAGGAATACACTTACAGTCTCCTGATAGACTAGAGTTAGTGAAAAGTTACTTATAACTGAAGATTTCTGATAAATGGAAATTATTGTATTAATGTATATATAATTACAAAAAGTATAATATACTCTTGTACAATAGTAATATTTGTTCTTTTCACATACATTGTTGCAAAGACAACTGTTGCACTTCAAACATTTTTGCTATGGTATAAACCGGTTTACTATTCAATTGTTCTCATTTTTATATAATAAGAAAATATGTAGCATAGACAGTTAACAAAATAATTGCTGAAACTCATTAAGGCACAACTTTCACAGGGTAATTACTGGATCATATCAAAGTTTGAAATCTGACTCAAGAAAGATTTGTTTCCAAGTGCCTATGCCTGATTCCTCCTCTAAAATGAGCCCTTTTCCATCTCTGTGTGAGGGCAACAGATACACCTCTAGAGTTTACTTTCTGTTGCTAGCTAAAACTTGTAAGCACATCACACAGCCTCTCATGTTTAAGCCTGACTCCAAAGCAGAGATAACTGCAATTGTGTAGTGGTCTGTTGCCTCCAGACAGTCCACTTTTCTCTGCTAGGAAGGAGTCTGCACAGCTACGGTGCTCAGTCATTTTTGCTGTCTCCTGACACCAATTACTTCTGGTGAATCTTACTGCAATTTTCATTCTACACTTTACATTATTTTTTGTGGATATGTGAATATAGTGAAATGTTTTCCCTTAAAAGTCGATATATAAATTTTGCATGGCGACAGACCTTATATTTCTGCTTAGTATGAGGAAAAGTGGGAGAAGATTTCTAAAATACCTTTGGAAAGTAATCCAAGTTCCAGCAAATTCCCTGACTTTATAGTGAAAGCTTTAGGTGCCCTCTTTTGTTATTCCTCAGGAATTGCAGGCAGGCTTTTCTTGAAACAACCTTTTGGGGAAGCACAAATCTCCAATTTACAGGAATCCTATGTTGAATGTTATACAAATGCAATTTGCCCAGAAGAAAAAGCATTGTATTTCCTATGAGGTCCTACTATATGGCAATTAATATTGCGTGTACAATCAGTTCATCCTTTGCCATTAAATTCTCAAAGCATTAGGTTTTGATTGTGATGCTTCAAGAAGTATTTATGCTTAAAGGTAGTATACCTGGAACATATATGTGCAGGGAAAGAAGAATGTATCACAGAATATTTTCCACTGAATTGAACACTGTAGTTATATCACACTGTCTCTATGGCCTTCAGTGGCATGGAGAATCATGTAACACTAGGTAAGTTCTAGTTCCAATGTTTACAATGCAGTAACAGGTCAGAATCACAAGATGTGCTGAGTTGCAATGAACCCACAAGAATCACTGAGTCCAAATCTTAGCCCTGCGTAGGACCATGCCCAGGAGTCACACCATGTGCCTGGGAGTATCATCCAAATGCTTCTTGAACTCTGTCAGGCTTGGTGCTGTGGCCACTTCCCTGGGGAGCCTGTTCCAGTGTCCAACCATCCTCTAAGTGAGGAACCTTCTAATACCCAGCCTAAACCTCCCCTGACACAACTACATGCTGTTCCCTTGGGTCCTGTCACTGGTCACCACAGAGAAGAGATCAGTGTCTGCCCCTTCTCTTCCCCTCACAAGGACGTTGTAGACTTCAGTGAGATCTCCTCTCAGTCTCCTCTCCTCCAGACTGAACAGACCAAGTGACCTCAGCCAGTCCTCATACGACTTCCTCTCAAGGCCCTTCACCAATCTTTCTTGCCCTCCTTTGGACACTCTTTAATAGCTTAATGTCTTTCTTATATTGTCGTGCCCAAAACTGCACACAATATTCAAGGTGAGACCGCCCCAGTGCAGAGCAGAGCGGGACAATCCCCTCCCTCGACTGGCTGGTGATGCTTTGCCTGATGCCCCCCAGGACACGGTTGTCCCTCCTGGCTGCCAGGGCACTGCTGGCTTAGATTCAACTTGCCATTGACCAGGGCCCCCAGATCCCTTTCCGTGGCACTGTTTTCCAGTATCTCATTCCCCAGTCTGTAAGAATATCCAGGGTTGCCCCAACTCAGATGCAGAAACCGGCACTTTGCCTCATTGAACTTCGTATGGTTGGGGATTGCTCAGTCATCCAGTTTGTTGAGGTCTCTCTGAAAGGTCTCCCTGCCTTCAAGGGAGTCAGCAGCTCCTCCCCATTTTGAGTCATCTGCAAACTTGCTTAGTGTGCCTTCTAGCCCTGCATGCAAGTCATGTTGAAAGCATTGAAGGGCACAGGGCCTAAGACGTAGCCCTGAGGAACCCCACTAGTGACAGGTCACCTGTCTGATGTTACCCCATTCACTGTTACCCTCTGTGCTCAACCCATGAGCCAATTGCTCACCCACCACATGATGTGTTTGTTTATCCAGCTGTGGGCTGGACATTTTGTCCAGAAGGATCCTGTGAGGGACAGTATCGAAAGCTTTACTGAAATCCAAAAGGATTCCATCAGTTGGCTTCCCTTGATCAGCTAGGTGGGGTACTTTGTCATAAAAGGAAATCAGGTTGGATAAGCAGAACTTTCCTCTCTCAAAGCCATACTGGCTGTGACCAGTGACTGTGTTGTCCTTCAGGTGTTTTTCAATACTTTCCAGAACAATCTTCTCCATAACTTTACCAGACACTGAAGTGAGACTGACAGGCCTGTAGTTTCCACAGTCCTCCTTCTTGCCTTTCTTGAAAATCAGGCCGACATTCACCAGGTTCCAGTCACCTGGGATCTCTCCAGATTCCCAGTCATTTCTATGAAGAATACAAGGTACAAATGTGGAGACTGTAAAAATTTAGGGGATCTGTGTTGGGCCAGGTTTCTATCCAGATTTCTGGCTGTCGAGATCAGTGATACTTTAACCTGTGAAAATTTGCTTTCTAGTTGTTCCCTTTGGTTTTAGTTTGGGTCCTTAACCTATTAAACCAATTTTTAAAGACAAAAGAATCTATCTTCTCAATTCTTCTTCCTCTGTAACATTTGCTATTATGATACTTTGAAATATAGTCTAAGTTATTGCTAGTAGTTAACTCCAAATTTGTGCTGTGTGAGAGTGAATCTCAGACATACTTTAAAAAGTAGTTAATGTCAGTTTTAAGTAATGTTTTTCGTCAAGCACATAAAGATATCAGTAGAAATTGTAGGTTTAGAGGACATTAGTAGGACACTGGTCTTTTCTTTAAATTTTACCTTTCAGTTAAAGGAACTTTGTCACTGCAGGAAAGAAAAGGTGTACTGCAAGTACATCTCAACAAATACAGCAAGAAACTACAAGGGAGTGCTTTGCAAGTTTTGTGCTGGGCCTTAAACGTTCTTCACAGATGTTCTTATATCCTTCTACATAAGCTGAGCTCTGTTTCTTTGATCACATCAACACTGACCAAGAGATAAGTGATTTGGCTTTTCCTTAGCAGATGATCCTATGGAGACTCAATTTCTCTTCATGCAAGGGACATTTGAATCAAAAATCTCTTTCAAACAGGCATGAAGATTTTAGTAGGATGTGAATAGGGCTCACAACATCTCTTTCAAGATCTTTCTCTTAAAAGAAATGGTCATTGTATCTGTTTATTGCTGTTAGTACTATCTTTAAAAGTGTGAGGTGCAATTGTAACTAGAACTAACTGAACAGCAGTTGAATATGAATAATTATAACTTTGCAGATGTACATCAGTACTAGCTTTACGTGCAGACTGAGGGCAACAGGGCACATTGTCACATCAATTTTTAATCAAGATTGTCCAATTAAATCAATGGACAGTACTGTTTAAAAGTCAATAATACAGTAAAGCCTGGTACTTGGCTCAAATCGACAGATTTAGAGGATAGTCAAATTCAGACTGACTAACATAAATAATGTAAGTTGCTTCCAAGTTCTCTAAATCATTAGCTCATTCTAAAATGCAAAGTTACAAACTGCACATCTGATGATGCAGTTAGACTCCTTTTGTAAATACATTTCCTATAATGTGGAATGCAATGTATTATTTATAATGTAATGAAGCACCAGGTAGTATAGAGCAAAAAAAGGCAGAGTTCTGTAAGAAGGTAGGAGACAGAAGAGTAGTTTATAATATCACTGTTAGATAAGCAAGAAGCATTGTCTTATATTACATTATAGTAAGCAATTGTAATTTAGATCCAATGCATTTTTTCTTTTTTTTTTAATTATTTATAATATTATAGACCATACTATTTCTATGTAGCTAGTACATTATAATAGTAATGTTATCTAGTGTTATCTAGTGTTAGATAAACCAGAAAATACTAAATATAACTGTTCCAAATTATGGCAAATAGCTGGAAAGAGAAATAATGATGCTGTCAGGGATGTGACAGGGACTGAAAAGTTCCTCAAGCAAAGCAGAAACTAATAAAAAAAAGGGTACTTCAGATAAGTAAAATTTGCTGGTGCCTACCTAGAGATTTACTTATGAGTACACTAACATTTTAAAAATCTTTTTATTCAGGACCTAAGAACACTCTAGAAATGTTGGAGTTAGGAGGTTAACCAGATTTTTTAGACCATGTTGAATATTGGTTGGTCTGTGTTCTCAGCAAACAGTTCAGACCTTAGAGGCAGTAGTAACAGGGGTGTTAGATTGCAGACCAAGAGCAGCGTGTTTCAGCAACGAACGGTGAAGTAAAAAAAAAAAAATTAAAATAAATAAATTGAATGGTCCCAAGTTTTAGTCTAATATTAACTGAAAAATAATTAAGCATACATGCTTTCATTGTAGGTTTTTTCCTTCAGTCAGTCAGGATTATAATCCCATTTCTCATTAGCTTTTTTTGAAGGACTTCTTTCTGCAAGGAGAAGCGTGAAGTTGTTGAGAGGAATCTGTGTTTGTCTATAAATTGTTACCCTGAAGTGAGGAATAATCTAGAATGGACAACTTAGAGCTAGATGGACTAGGCATGCTTCCTTCTATATTTATGAAAAAAGAAAATTCTTGATTGTCTCCAGTTAAGTGTCAGAAATCTGAATCATTTGATCACATAGATACAAGTACATTGCAAATTTTCCTCAGTGTCTGCAAGAATTAGGGATTTGGGGGGTCAAATCTGCTGATTTCCAAAGACTAGCAAAACTTACTTTCACTCTTTTGAAAGCAGCAGTAGTTTCATATAAACTGGTTGATGTTCTAAATATTGATTAGTACTGAGTGTTTTGCTGCATTACCCTTACTTCTTGCCCTTTGCAATTAAATTGGCAGTGTTAGAAACTCCAACTATTCAGAAGTCTTGATCAGCCACCCACAAATATTGGTACTGTTTTGGGAATTAAATTTACACTACATTTGGAGGGTTATCTATGTTCTGGGTTCAAAATTTCAAGAGTTCGTATTCACAAAACTACGTCCCAACAGATTTGGTTCAGAGTGAATGAAAGCCAAGAATATCATTTAAGCCACAGTTTAGAGAATTCAACCTTTTAATAAACCACAATATGAAATTTTGATCTTAGTGAAGTCCAGGAGGATTTTGACACTAATGTCTCACTGGCCAAGATCACCCATAGGCCCGTAAGAATTGTGAAGAATTTATAAAACTGGAAAAACTGACTGAAGATAGAAGTTTGTCATTAAAGGCAGGAATTAGTTGCTGTTCTCTGCAGTTTCTATGACTTGGTTGTCTGCACTGAAGCAGGGGGTTCTGTAATGCATCTCAGTGAATTACTGACAAAGACCAGAATTCTCATCTCGAATAAACTAAAGAGAGCAATAAATTTGCCTAGAGGCGAGTGTGTTTTAGAGAGTGAATATGTATATGTTATTTAGCATTAGCATGGGAAGATAATTTACCTTTTTTAAAGATTTGTAGTCAGGCAAGAGAATGACGTACCTAAACACCTGACTTCCTCACAGGGTTCATCAAAGGGGGACTACAGGTTTTAGCTATCTTAAGAAGGGTACTGCGGTTGCCTGAAGCAGTGATTATAAAGAATCTGAAGACAAGAAGGAAGGATGGACAGAAGAGTCAGAGGGAAGAGTCAGAAGGACTCAACACTACAGATTTGTTCTTTTGATCTCATAAGGGATGAGACAGTAAGAAAAAATTGTAGTTTGTATTTGATAAAATCAGGAAAGAGAACAGTGCAATACAAGCTAAGAAGGAAAATTATGGAAGGGAGAAGGCATCATTCACATATACATTCCGCTGTCTCATATGATGGTATTCTGATGTAATAGCACTCCTTGGTGACTCTAAGCATCCTGGATCAGAGCTTCAGAGATCCCCAGTACTTACCAATACCACCTCAATATCCCCAGTTTAGATCTTACATGCTCAATTGAAGCCATTGTTCCAGTTTTTCTGATGCTATACTGCCCCTACCCCTTTACCAGCCTATCCTACATACTTCACATTATTATTTTATACATCCTACATCTTTCTGAGTCTCTGGTCTTTCCACATTAAACTCCTACTCTTTCCTGTCTTTGGATTTCTGAGCTTCCAATCCAACTTGTAAATCTTGCCCATTCTCTTAAATCTACCTCTCTAATTTACTCTGGTCAGAATTCATCTGCAGAGAGATGTAGCATCATTCTGTGGAAGGAGAATGAGATTTTTTTGCAGGAGTTTCATAAAGTCAGACATGTAGTGCAGAAATCAGAAATCTACCTCTGGAAAACTTTGTTGGAGCTAGGAAAGAACAATCCCTAGAAAATACAGATGTATGGTAGTTGTAGCTCAGAAATTATGTCTTTGTAACAAACCCTTCTTTTCAGCAAAGGTTTAATCTATATTAGTCCCTTTGCATATCCCTATAGTAAATTAGTACAGTGATTTGAATACCATTTTCCAATAATTAGTATTGCTCCACCTCCAAACATCAAGATGAATCCTGCTTCCCAGTCCCCACATCAGTCACGAGGCATCCCCATCACAATGATGCTGGTTCAGATCCAAACCATCAGAGTCATGGTTAACCTCCTAGGGGTTGACTTTTAATAAGATTCGGGAACCCACATTCTTTGATTTGAATTAAGGGTAGAAGGGTTTTGAACTTTCATACGGTAGTTTGGGGGTTCCAGCAACTGGGAAGTTCAAGCCACTGTTTCCTTGATTTGAGGAAAATTCTTGAAATCTCAAACATTTTAACAGGCTTAGAAAATTGTTTTCCACTCAATTCTAATTAGATCGTAGGCTCAATGGCAATTGTAATAATTTCTGACTTTGAAAAATGTGATGTCTCATTGGTTTGAACAGTTAATCAATTATTGAATTCACTCGATATGTTTACTTAAGAAACCAGAAAACAGATGTTATGTCTCATTCATTTTGCTATATGGGTTCAGAATGGTAATTACTACCACAACTTGGAAATCCTGATCTCTGACAACGGAATTAAGTTTCTGTGAGCGTATACTGTGCATGATGAAAATTCCAGGAGCTGAGAGTTACACATTCAGAAGCTGACCTAAAGGAGCATTTCAGGACTTCTGAGATTCCTAAAGGAGTCAAAGATCATTCTCAGCACTGACTGTTTAAGTGCTTCTTGTGAAATTTAGAAAGAAAAAGAAAAAAAAAGTAATAAAGCCCTTTCACATAGAATCAAAATGGAGAGGTTGCAAAAACCGGACAAAGAAAACATCCATGTGGTGCTAAGATAAATTTCCAAAGATATTTCTGGATCTTTAACTGTCTTTATAATAACTTTCTGCTTACATAATCACTAATTTTACTTTCAAAATATGAGACTGGAGTTCACAGTGGGCATTCATGGATGAATACAAAAGAACTTAAAAATATAACAGTTACATCTATATATAAACTCTGTTCCTCAGCACATCTGATAATAAATGGTGCTAATGTAATATTAGTCGGGAAGGGTCTTCCAGAAAAAGAGAGAAGGAAATCTTGTTTGGAAGGGAATCTCCCTTTTTACATAGCTGCATTTATCAAAAAAGTGATCACTTTGATGTCTTTATACAAAAAAAATGTTTATTAATGTTGATATGAAAGAAATCTTTTGTCAGTCTAGATTCTTTATACGCAATTTTAAAGATTATTTACCTAGGTGATTTTTTAACATACCAGTTAAATTCAGTTCCTGCTTGACAATTCCAATGATGTATGAGAAGCAATAGTTGCTATGATTCTTTTCCTTTGCTGTGCACTTTTGAAAGAGGCTTGAAGAGGGAAAACTCCATTTTTGGCACTTCAGTGAGTAGATCAATTGAGTAAGAAATTGTTTTTACATAGTGGGTTTTTTAAGCACAAATACGATCTAAACCACAATATTAGTTTAAAGATTTTCATTTGTATTGGAAGGAATTCAGAACCCAGGTAACTCACAGTAACTTAGGATGACTTCCTGATTAAGCAGCAAGTTTTCATTAAGTCAGCTGCTGCTT
Source organism: Lophotriccus pileatus (assembly GCA_035583135.1). Classification (NCBI taxonomy): domain Eukaryota; kingdom Metazoa; phylum Chordata; class Aves; order Passeriformes; family Tyrannidae; genus Lophotriccus; species Lophotriccus pileatus. The sequence continues at coordinate 32,033,997 of JAWWES010000168.1, read as the reverse complement.
AATCTTGTTTATGGAGACAGTCTTCTGATCCTGTTAGAAACTCAAGTACAAGGACATTGTCCAGAGTCTTAAGTTATTCTGGGATGAATAAACTCAAAGAATTACATCATGATACTTGGCAAATCCTATGACCTTCTTAACTCTTTCATTGCCTTAAGATATTTTATTTTCCTCCAGGAAAGTACATATAACTCCCTCACTTAGCTTAGGATGAAATACCACTTCATTTATGCATATGTGACAGACAGAATTATATCACAAGATAAGTGACCCTTGTCAGCCCTCCAAAGAAGAATTTGCTTTTAGAGAGGGAGTTGATGTACACTTTGTCACATGGTAAAACATCTCTTCCTGAGGATAGTAAGCCAGGAAAGGCTGCTGTACATCAAGTGGTCTGAAACTACTCTTCAATTACTCTGCTGACATCTCATAGTTTTATTTTATTACATTGATGAAGATACACGAGATTAAAAGCTTACAATAAAAAAAAAAGCTAAAAATATTCAGTCCAGGGTCTAGTCAACAACAAGTTGTCGAAAAAGTTAATGTTGGCTTATATCACCATTACATTGAAATAGTACAGCTAGAGAATGTATAAGGGAGATTTTTTTGGTCAGGCATCTGCTATATTAGATATCACTAAAACTTAAAGAACTGTGCAACAGAATGGAACAAAAAATAAATCATCTACCTGATGAATTTAGTCTTTTTTCTTACTGGTTCACTGATCTTTATTATATAAGGTTGCACACAGATTTAGGTGATAATCCAACAATTTCACAGATTTTAATTTTGTTAGTATGTCTATACTTGAATCACAGTTTTCTGTAAATTTTCAGTGTTTATTACCCATATCATTTTACTTAGGTGTTAGTGATTGAAGTGGTACATAACTTGGTGGCAGTGCTCAAACACATCTGATTGAAGCTACCGCTGTTCCAGTCAGGTCCTGCAAGATTCTTTTGAGAAATAATCTAAGTAAAAGTTAATGATGTAGATGTTATGTAAAATGAATGCAGTTTTATTTATTTATTTATTTATTTTTACTGCTAGAGAAGCCACAGTGAAGGAATGGTGATTTTGCAGTGATCTAAACAAGCTGCTTCTCTTCATAAAAGCTCAGATTTTTAATTATAAAGAGGTTTATGTGGCAATTTTTGTGTTCTAATTGGCATTTGCTACAAATAAAGTGATTGGAGAAAACCAAAAGCAAGAAAGTAATGATTTTCCACATAATTCCTTCCTTCCAGCCTGGAGAATATTCAATAAATTGGCCAGTAACCAGGAATTGTTACCCTAGTACATTATGAAAATTTTGTTAGTGCTTTGATACATTCAGTAGCTACCTCTGTGCCATACAATGCTGAAAGCTTTTGCACAACTGAGGTAACCTCATCCCCTTTGCCATTGTGGTAAATGAACTCTTCTTGTAATATACACAGAGAAAATCAATCTTTTCCCAGTGTCAGTAGAAGAGCAATATTTCTACAGTATCTTCATTATTATCTCTTATTGCATGTTGTCTGTCCCTCAGATCTATCAGCTAAATTACTGGTATGAGGATTCCCTCATGTGCCAGGATAGTTCCATCAGCCAATGCACTCTAAGGGAAACAGGAGGAGCTCCAGCACAAGAGTTGGCAGATCTGGCTAGGACAGTATAATCAGGGGAAGGCAGTAATAATCAGGTGGGAATGGCTATATCTTTTTCTGGATGGGATCAAGCTAGAAGAGAACATGCGATAAGTTTCTCTGTCATTCTCATAAAGGCTAGGCAACACATGAAGTTGTGTAACTTTTATCACTTCCTCAAAAAAAATTCTGGCTCTTTTACTCAAACAAGAAATGTCATCTCCTTTTCATTTAAAGATGCCTAGCTCAGGCAACACGTGTGAACCAAACATGAGCACTGTGACATTCAGCCATGCTGTCTGTAGCCACTAAACTGCAACCTGCCATGAGCAGAAACTGAAACACTGAACCATTCAACTACTGTCTGACAAGCACCCATAAAGTGATTGGCAGCACACAGGCTTGGTCTTCTTCCGAAGTCTCGCTGCTCCTGCAGTCCTCTTCAGCATTCCTCAGTATTGATTTGTAGGTGAAGCAGAAGAGTTTAACAGTATGAATTTGAGGGGCTTGAACCAAAATGTATAAAAATTGGATGATGGTCTTTAAGTTACCAGAATAACTAGGGTTTATGGCACAGTATACAGAGTCACTGTTGTAGGATATTTGGAAGGGGAGAACATCTGCTTCATTAATTCAATACCTTTCAATGCAAAAAGGTCATAACAAGAACTTGTAAAGGCACAGATCTAGCAGACAAGGGATAACAAGGCAGTATAAGGACTGAAATTCTGCAGTCACTAGTTAATGGGCTATTAAGATTTTACCAGGCATAGCATTAGAAAGAGACAACTCAGATGTTGTAACTGAGAAAAAAGAGGACACAAAATGTCCATAAGAATTTGGTATATTTGACAGGGTCCTGTGACATTATGTAAAAATCATGCAGGAATGTTTAGGGGAAAGGGACTGCGGAAAAACAAAGGGTGGAATAGACCAAAAGGGGTATAAAAAGGGACTACCACATGTAAATTGTTGCTGCTCAGTACACTTGTCCAACCAAGGCCTGCACCTCATCCCTGCAGTCTACCCTTTCCTATTATGAAACACGTTTTAAACTCTCTGTTTAATCTCACTCTGTTCCCTGTAAGTGTGTGTGTGCTTTAAGGGCTCAGTGCCAGCTACTGGTGAAACAGATTTAAAAGTGGATTTGGTGCCAGCAACTGGAGTCAGATAAGGGTGTAGGTGCCCCTCACCTGCAGTGCCAGCAGCTGGAGCAAGTGGGGACCCCAATGCCAAAGTTCAAGAAACATATGGACAGCATTTTTAGGCACATGGTGTGATTGCTGGGACTGTCCTGTGTAGGGCCAGGAGCTGGACTTCAATGATCCTTGTGGGTCCCTTCCAACTCAGGATATTCTATGATTCTAACTACTAGGACGGGAACAGTGTATCCCAAATGCCAGCTACTGTTGGAAACAGCATGAGTAAAGTGGCTTAGCAGCTGGGCTGAAGAAGACATCTCTTATCTGCAGAAACTGTAATCAAAAATCCTAGTATTAGGGCTGAATCCTCTCATGTATATCCGTAGATATTCAGAATTTGACATGATTAACTTGACTTAAGGATTAAAAAACAGAACACAAGAAATCAGAAATCCACAATAAAAAAATTGCCATTGCAAGATATAAAAGAGAGATTTTTTGAAGGGTTCTTCATTTAAGTGAAGTAATATTCTTGGGTATTTTTAAAGGATCATTAAAAAGGTACAATTCTAAAGAAATTATATTTTAAAATTATTAGATCTTAAGGCAGGAAAAAGTATTTTATATATGTGTGTATTGTTTTTATGGAAAAATATCTTACTTTCAGAGAGATCAGATTAATTAAAACAAAGAATTTCATTACATCTCTTCTGTAGTAATTTAACTAGAAGTTTGGAGATAATTTTTTATTTTTTAAGAAAAGCCCATAAATATTATTGAAATATTAAATCTCTATTCAATACTTCTAAATATTGACTAATGAAATATTAAACCCAGGAAAATATAGCTGTTTATATCATCACAGTGTTCCTTTGAATGAGATCACAGTATGTGTATCTAGAAGGGCATTTATAAACCAGCATGTAATACTTTGCAAGACCTGTTAATATGGGACTTATGGGAGCTTTTTCAGATTTCAGCAATTGATTTTGTCACAGAGCCAAAAAGTGGAGAGGAGTTGTAATTTTCTTTCTCCTCTTCCAGAAACATACCTGATAAATCTGGTGGTGGCTTGTCTTTTTTTTACCCTCTGTTAAAATCAAACGTTAATTGCTCTGGCATCAAGGTCAGGCAACTTGGCTAGCTCTGAAAGATATCAGCTGTTTTTCTCATGCTTGCTGAACCTCTCTTAGACAAATTTTGCATTGTTTTTTGTTTCAGTTTTATCGTGGAACATCGTGCTGCCATCTGGGAAGAAAAACACCATGGTACAGGAGCAGCTGGTGAATGAGAATGGCCAAATAAACATTGGCACTCACTCTGCCATTAGGTGAGATAAGAGGGTTGAGGCCATGCCAAAAAAGACAGCCCAAACTGCTGCCATTATCCTTCACTGTCCCCTTTCCTCTTATCTCTGTTTCAAAACATGGCTATTATTCATTTTAGAGAAGGGAAACCAAACCTAGCTATCAGGTGTTGGACATACCCTTCTGAAGCCTGGAAAGCAGAGATATCCACAGTGAAAAGCATCTGAAGTGACTTGCAAATTGGCTGAGTGACTGGATACTTTTAATTCCCTGGAAAAATAACAGGAACATTTCATATTTTTGTAGTGATTCCTGTCTTAGGAGCTCAAAACACTTTAGACGTAAATTATTTTCCTAAGTACTTTGAGAATGGATAAGGAGATATTAGCTTTATTTTCACAGGCAGGGAAGTTGAGGCATAAAGAAACAAATATATGATTTGTTAGGTATGGATTAAGTACGGAGTTTGTGTTAATGCCAGGAAAATTTTGATTCTGACCTCCTTTGCTTTTTTCCCTAGCAGTAGACCAATTTTCCTTCCAGAGACTTGAGGCCAGACAAGAAATTTATGGAGGCTATGGACTCACACAACCTTAGCATCCAGAAATGCAAAACAAAATCTCAGAATCGTAGAATTCTATATTGTAAGTGACCTCAAGGATCATCTGATCCAACTCTTCTTGATGAAAACACTATCTAAACAAGATGACCCAATGCCTTCTCCAGCCTAATCTTAAAATGTTGGGAAACCACCACTTCTCTTGAAAGATTATTACAATGGCTTTTTGTTCTCATTGTGAAAGGAAGTGTCCATCTTCTTTGTATTCACCCTTTCAATACTGGAACAACGTGATGAGGTCTCTCCTAAGCCTTCTTTTTTCAAGGTTTAACAAATCCAGTTCTTTCTGCCATTCCTCATATGGCAGGCTTCCGTGTCCTTGGGTCATCTTTGTGGCCCTTCTCTGGACCCTCTCCAGCCTGTCCAGAGCTTTCTTGCATTGTGGGGACAAAAACTGTATGCAACATTCCAGTTATGGCCTGAAAAGTACTGGGATAGTACTGGGATAGAAAAGAGTGGGATAGTGACTTCTTTATCTGTGCCGGTGATGCTGTTATTGATGCTACCTAGCACCTGGCTGCCTTTCTTTTGCTGAGCTTGTTGCCTACTAGGACCCCCCGGTCCCTTTCCACGGAGCTGCTCCTCAGTCCAGTAGATCCCAGCCTCTGTTAAACTCCTGGATTTTGTTTTTCATAGGCGCAAAAACTTGCACTTCCTATTGTTAAAATTCTTAAAGTTCTTGCTAGCCCACTCTTTCAGTCTATATTTCAGCCTATCCACACTCTCTTGCAGGGTGGCTCTCCCATCCAAAGTTTCTACTTGCCCACTCACAGAATCACCGAATACATCAAGTTAGAAGGGACCCACAATGATCACTGAGTCCACCTTCTGACCCTGCACAGAGCCTTCCCCAGGAGTCACACCACATGATTGAGAATATTGCCCAAACACTTCTAGGACAGGCTTGGTGCTGTGACCATTTCCCTGGGGAGCATATTCCAGTGTCTAACCACCCTCTGAGTGAAGAACCTTCTAATATCCAACCTAAACATCCCCTGACACAACTTCAGCCATTCCCTCAGATCCTGTCACTGGTCACCACAGAGAAGAGATCAGTGCCTACCCCTTCTCTTCACCTCACAAGGAAGTTGTAGACTTCAATGAGGTCTCCCCTCAGTCTCCTCTTCTCCAGGCCAAAAAGACCAAGTGACCTCAGCCACTCCTCATACAGTTTCCCCTCAAGGCCCTTCACCATCTTCAATGCCCTTCTTTGGACACTCTCTAAGAGTTTATATCATCTTTCTTATATTGTGCTCCCCAAAACTGCCCACAATACTCAAGGGAGGACACACCAGTGCAGAGCAGAGCAGGACAATCCCCTCCCTTGAGCAGCTCATGATGCTTTGCCTCATGCCCCTCAGGACTAAGTTGGCCCTCCTGGCTACAGTTTGGTATCACTGTCAAACTTCATCACAGTACACTTGATTTCATTATCCAGATCACTCATGAAGATATGAAACAGCATTGGCCGCAATATTGATCCCTGGGGGACCCTACTCATAACAGGTTGCCACTTTGAAAAGGAGCTGTGTACCACCACACTCTGGGTGCTGATTGCCAGACAGTTCCCCAGCCACCGCACCAACCACTTGTCCAGACCATAACATATCAGTTTCTCTACAAGACCATAACAGAAGCCTTGGAAAAATCCAAGTAGACAGTGTCCACCACTTGACCACAATGACCACACATCAACCAAGCTAGTTACTTTGTTCAAGAATGCAACCAGGTTTGGCAAACATTATTTGCTGGGTTTTTTTCCAAATCATATGCTTCATATGCTCCAAATCATACGCACCAAATCATATGACTTGTGATAGGCCCCTGGAGGATTTGTTCCACAACTTTCTCAGGGACTAAAGTGGGACTGAAGTAAGACTGATAGGCCTGTGATTTCCTGGATTGTTCTTTAATCTCTGCGGTAGACTTGTATTCTTATTTACTTGGTGGAGACATGACTTATAATTTGGGGATTTCCTTATTTTCAGATACACATCAAGGTAGTGGACAGAGGAGCTACATTCAACTATTCATGGCACAGACTTTCTAAAATATATAGGGGGCTGATTTTTAGCTCATAGACACTGAGTATCAGTAAGTTTCTCCTTTCATATCAGAGTATGTATGCTCAAATTTGCAGCTTGGAACAGTTACGAATCTGTTTACATTTGGTACAGCCTGGACATATACAGACTTGCAGTTATTAACAGTGCCTAAAATTGCCTATCAGTTAATAGTTCTGGAAATTTTTACTTAAAATGCCACTCCTTATTTAATAATTAGCATGATTGGTTGTGAGACAAAAAGCCAGAAATTTGAAAGTGAGGAAAAGTATTCTGCATTGTATCCAAAATTAAGAACGAATTATTCCTTATCATTATGTCTGTTTTACTGTATCCAATAAAGCTCAGTTGTCCACGTGAATTTGACTGCCAATAGTCTTTAGTCACTGATGGTTGTTTGGAGGAGAGTTTAGTAATCTCAATCCACTTCCCAGTGATAACAGCTGTCTTCCTCACAAAATCCCATATGGTGCGAGCTAGCATGCCTGTCAGTTCTAGTAAGGCTAACATCATGGTGTTAGCTTTGCCTTTCCTTTGCAAAAAACACCATTGCTAAGGTACACTAGTGAGGCCTTCTAGAGCAAGTAAAAAACAAATTACTCCAAAAGGTTTGCTCTGACTTAACATCGTTCACTGTAATAGAAGTATGAGCAAAGATTAGTCCAATCCGAAATCACCATGTTTTGCTTTCTTACATCATCTATGCAACTGCAAAAGATCAAACAGCTGCAATTCATGAGCTTTTAGTAGCAGGGAGAGCCATTATGAGCTCTGACTTCAGCAGTAGCACATGCTACAAAACTTCACATCATTTATACAGACTGGAAACAAAACCAGTTAGTTATTCAGTCATCATGAAAGCTAAGAAAGCCTTGTTTCCTTATAGTCTGTACCACCCATGTACAATCCGCCCTTTCTCAGCCCCTTATGCTTCCCGTGGCAGTTGTTCCTCCCTTGCCCAGTTTCTCCAGCTCCTTCTGAGGGACTCTAATGGCCACAGCTATTAATGTTGATTCAAAGCTCCCCGTAAGTGTGTATATTGTTTAGCTATTGACACTGTAGAAGTCTACAATGGGCTGGGTTCTGTGTGCCTTTTTCTCAGTGGAAGGGCTGGTTTAGGTTCCTCTCCTCTACTGCTCTATTGATATGCACAAGCTTGTGTCATTACGTCTTTACAAAGCTGATGGGAGAAGAAGCAAACCTTGCAGAGGAATGCAGTGTGTTGTCACATCAGCCTCATTTATTTAGAAAGCTAAATGACTTACCAAACACCAACAGCTTTGAGTGAAGTCACAGTCATGGAGAGCATGGACTCAGCCTCACAAGATGTGAACATCGGACAGTGTTTTTAAAGTGATCAGCTTTTATACCATGCTTACCCCCAGAGGCCTGTCCTACCTTTTCTCTTATCCCAGGGCAACTTCTGTACTCCATGGAAAATGCTGATATTGCTAGCTCTTAGCTTTTCCACCAAAAAGATTAACAAAAAAAAAAAAAAAACAAACAACCAAGTAACAAAACAAAAACAAAAACAAAAACAAAAACAAAAACAAACAACTTAAAAAGGGAAGAAAAAAGATGTAAAAGAGAATGTGTTTTCAAATAATTTATTTAAATTTTAAAAATGCTTTAAGCAACTGATTTACCTCAAATTGGTGTTACAGTTGTTTTACAAGCCTTGAACTCTCCTACCAAAAATTTCAAATCCAAACTGCCATGAAAAACACTTAAAACTTTTACAAACAAACAAAAAAAAGTCAAAAGCATGTAACTGTGATTGAGGCAGTGCCATGTTCCAGGAGTAAACTCAGAATTATAGTAGGCTGATCTCTGTGTGGGAACTATGCAGGTAGTTGACAGTTATTATAATATCTTAAAAACATGTTAATTCTACATAATAGAGAACACTTTACTGACACTCTCCTTTAGCCATATGGTATGCTATAGCACCGTGAAAAGGTATAATTTCAGGTCCTGAAAGTAATTTATCAGTTTAGCATTCCACCTAGCTTAATTAGCCATAATAATAATAATAATAATAATAATAATAATAATAATAATAATAAATGTAGTAACTTTATGATAAATCTAGTCCTAATATTATCTAGTTTTCCTGTTGCCTTTCATACAAACAATTCAGTGCATCTTTTGATAAAACTGTTTCTACTGTGGTTCTCAGGTGAGTCTGCAACCTGCTTTTCCCACCAATTTTTTATGAAAAGTCCAGCAATTAATCCCATGGATGTGTTTTGTTAAGAAACATTAAACTCAGTTTTAGGTACTTTTAATCTGAGATGTGATAAGAAACAAAACTCAGCACTGTGTAACAGGATCTCCCAGGACCATAGCTTGTCAACCACTCATTTGGAAAAATAAAAAAACTTTAAAGAATCATTTTTAAAAGGCTCTTTTGCACCAGAATGACTTCTCTGATCTCACAGTGAGAAAGCCAGCCCTGAGTTACCATATGGAGATAGCGGACCTTCTGGATCTTCTACTATGACAGAAAACAAAGTAAGAATTTTTAAAGTGCAGACCTGCAATGCAGCCAGTGGGGAGCAACTGGATTTGGTTTGCACTGTTCCTTTTTATTTCCTGAAGATAACCTCTGCAGAGAAGGAAGGAATGGATGTCACATAGGAAGGAAATAATAATGATGGGGAAAGAAGTTAATATCTGTAAGTAAAATTACTTACCTGCAAAGAACAACACTAGTCTACCCTTCCAGTGGTTGAACTGAGGTCTTAGCCTTATCTGGCTATTCAATTATGAAGATGTCACAACCATGTATCTTCTTAGGCTCCTGCACACTGAGCACCCGTATATTGTCGTTGCTGCTGGAACCATCTTTTATAGTAGTGTCCGTCTTGGTTTGCCCACAGTATTTCAGGTACCAGTAGTGTGTAGCTTTGGCAGCAAGGAAATCATTGCAGACTGCAAAAGTATCACACAATCACAGAATATGCCAAGTTGGAATGAACCCACAAGGATCACTGAGTCCTACTCCTGGCCCTGCACAGGAGTCATACCATGTGCCTGAGAGTATCATCCAAACATGTCTTGAACTCTGTCAGGCTTGGTGCTGTGACCATTTCCCTGGGGAGCCTGTTCCAGCAGTCAAACAACCTCTGGGTGAAGAACCTTCTTCTAAACCTCCCCTGACACAACTTCAGGCCATTGCCTTGGGTCCTGTCACTGGTCACTACAGGGAAGAGATCAGTCTCTGCCCCTCCTCTTTCCCTCACAAGGAAGTTGTAGGCTGCAATGGGGTCTCCTCTCAGCGTCCCTTTCTCCAGGCCAGAGAGACCAAGCGGCTTCAGCCACTCCTCATACGACTTCCCCTCAAGGCCCTTCACCATCTCTGTACCCCTCCTCTGAATGCTCTCTAATAGCTTAGTATCTTTCTTATATGGTGGAGACCAAAACTGCTCACAGTGTTCAAGGTGATGCCTCCAAATAAACTACATAAATATTCAAAATTTTTTCTTCAGAAGAAGTGCATACTACTCAGTCTTCTCTGTATCAAGCGAGGTAGTTTGAACTCAGTTTATGTCTGTCTTTAAATACACGTTTATACTGCCATAATGTACCCTGGCAGTAAGAACTGATGTGTCATATTCTTTTTGTCCACAAGATGTCATTGCAGTCCAAGAATTCTAGTGTGCATGGTGTACCTAGACGACGCCATCAGCCGTTGTTCTTGTTGAGTCCACTGAGCAAATAGCACTGCTAATAACTAATAAACAAAGAACAAGCAAATTTAAGAATCGCAACAATAAGAATAACAAGGACGACGACAACAGATGGATCTTTCTGTTCCACAGAAAGAATCTTTAGTAAGGATGCAAACCTTCACTAAGTTCTCATGCTTCACAGTCTCCTGCTTGTCTTGGTTCGACACCTGAAGGGGGCAGGAAGGAATACATCAGGATATGGTGGTTAGGAATGCACATATGACAGAAGGAGATGCAAAGTTTGTTAAATTAGGCATTGTGCCTGTTAGCTTGAATTCCCAAATGGGAGCTGCTCAACACCTGACTTGCTCAGAGTGGGGGTGGAATGAGTCTATATGTATCAACAGCTGTCCATATTTACTGATACATTCAAGTACTAAAAAGGATTGGAATTAGACTTACGGAAATTCACATTGTTGCCTGTCTTTACTAAAGCTTTAACTTTGCTGTAATTTATATGAGCGTATCATTGGAATAACATGAATGCACTAAAGTAAAATTAACTAGTTAAGAAACAGAGACTTTTCCTTCTGATTGTAAAGAAGTACTGAGCTCTTCAGATGATAGGCATTTGAGATATGTAGGTTTTATCGTGTTTTACTGCCTTACACTTTTTTATGTATCCTGCAAACATAGCTGAAGATCAGAATATACCTGTCTGATACCTGAAGCCACAGATACAACCTAGATGGACTGGTGCAATCCTTACTTGCCTTGTTTTGGAGTTAGTTTGGGTGGTACAAAAGGCTTACTTTAGAAGGAATTTTGACGTACTCCAGCAAGACCTAAGAGTGTGAATTGATGTATCTGGAAAGGAAGATGCCAGGGTGGGTACTTCACTGGCGTTTTTCCAGGGAAGAAGCAGCCAGCATTCGTGAATGGGTTTCAGTAATGCAGCAACTGCTGCCAGTTTGTTAGAAGCCACGTTTTGCCAGATGCCTGTTCATTTCTTTCCCATAGATTTTTAATAATTTCTTTTAAAAGAGGAGGATGGAAAATTAGCTCAATGTCATTTTTTAACAACAGAGAAGATAAACTTGCTCTTTCTTGAATATTTTAGAAAAATATATAATTGATTAATTTTAAGCAGTATAAATTACCATTCAAGCACTGTTATTTTCTCACATTTTAAGTAGATGATTGATCCTGTTCCCTTCAACTTGTACAATTATTTCTGGAGTCAAACTAAAACAACATAAAATTAGTTTCAAATCAATTTTATGTAATCTCTTTGGTTATTAGGTGGTTATCGACCACTACACTTCTTTAACAGTGCTGCCTATGAATTCATATCCAGCTCCCCTTCCTGGCACTCTTTGGTTGTGTCAAATGCTGTGCAAAATTCCAGAGAAAGTTCTTTCTTTTGAGGCAAAGTGGTAGAAAATCTGTTTTATACAACACAATGGAAAGTGAGCTGAACAAGAATTATGAGCTATGAAATAGGAAGCAAACTGGTTTTCTTTTGACTGTTTGATAACATTTTAATCAAAAATAAGTTGATTTCTCCTAACTAGAAACATCCTCAGATCCAGCTCTGACAGTTTCTCTTTGTACTCTGTGTCAGTCTCATCTCTCCCTCTTTCCCACTCTTGATGTCCAGGAATATTTCAGACAAGCCATCATAATAAAAAATTATTCCTTTTCATTTTTTTCCTGTTATTTTGATAGGTGATGAAATAACAATATGCTGTCCTTTACAAAACTTTATCTTCAGTATGAGGTGACAGCTAATGGGACAGTTAATCTTTTAGAGCTGTAGTTCCAGGCTTTAAGCAAATACAGGCATTTCTGCATCTATAATATTCCCTTCACATTTTGATGCTCTTCACTAAGACCATAACTTTTGGAGGCTTATTTTCTTCTTTAAGTGAAAGCTGAATGTCTAGATATCAGTTAAATCAATGGGAATTTTCCTAATTTCATAAAAGCTCTTTTTGCTTGTTTCTTAGGCATGTGCCTTTACTTGCCCCTTTGCAATTAAAAAGGGAAGAAATGTGGTTTATGAGCCTCAAGTGGAAAGACTCTGTGTTCAATGGGGAAGACATCTGAGAAGTCACATTGCAATAAAATCCCCATTTCAGACACATTATAATACACAAAAAATAAGCTGAGTAAAACCTACATTTGTGTGTCCAGTAGCCTACATATGGCCTCCTCTCATCAGGAGAGTAATCTTTAAGGAAGTTTTAATGGTGTTGTTTTCATAGGACAGTGAAATACAATGACAGCTTTAAACTCTTGTGAGACTGCTCCATCAGGCATAGGCATGCACAATTTCTCTTCCTTCCTGTAATTAATCATTAAGATATTTTTTATTTAACAAAAAAGACGTTCTATAGGCAACATTTGAATTTGTGGCAATTATAATGTTTATTCATTTCCACCAGACTGGTTGGGAAGACAGATCAATAGACAACATTTTGACCTGAGGCTTTTGAGAAGCAGACTTTGTGTCTGTACTGTGTGAGACCTCAAACAAATCACTTTGACATGGATATGTTCAGATACCTAGGCATACCTGCTGACTGTAGTTTATTTCAGGTGACTGACAACCTGTGTGGATCTTGCGATGGCAGTTTTCATGATCAGATTAGGGCACGGGATTGTCTAACTAAATGTAGAATTCTCTATTCAAATTATTGTCTAGACTTTTCATGGCCAATGAAGAGAAATGGGCACTGGAGAGTGTGATTCATCCATTCTTTAAGCAGATGATTCATGATCTAAAATTGTCTGTTACTCTCCATTGACTAGTAAGGAACTTCAGTCTTCACTATAGTCACCTGTAGTTGAATGAGAGGCTGTGGGCAGCAGGTCTGAAATTGTGGCCCCCGGAATATCTGTATGGTCACCTTTAAAGTACCCAGTGTGTCACCTAACCGCTTTAATTCTGTGGTTTGGTATGATCAGCCAGCTTGTCAGCAGCTGCCTGAAGCTTCATAACTTTACAAGTTAGTTATGCAGATATGAGAAAAGGGTGTCATGTTCATAGCCATGCTTAAGACTGTTCTTAAAGAACAGTGCAGAGCAGAGCACTTCTATATTTCACTAAAGCATTGAGAAGAAATACCCAAAAGAGTGTGAGGAGCTTAGCTACTATAATGCGGAGGGCCAAATAAGGGCCAGATGAGACAGATAGAGCCTGCTGTTTGGAATTAATGTGGGTTTGTACATCATGATCTTCTGCATAGTAGTGCCTGCCAAGTATACTACAAAAGCATTTCAAGTACTGAGACATTAAAAAAGTCACTCTGGAGGCAGCTAAATTGTTGCTGATCAGATATATACATCCTGAGAATTACAGTCTTTTTTACGTTTGGGGGCTTTTGCTTGTTTGTTTTGCTTTGGTGTTTTTTTCCAACCACCCCTCTACATAGTCTTTTTTTTCTAAACATTCTTTAGATTAGCAAAAAACTGTTCAGCATGTAAATAGTGATCCAGAACCATTATTAAACATCTGTTAAATCGGGCAAGAGCCAGGAAAAACTTCAGCTGGATTACAATGGTTCTTGAGAGGGTTAGCAAGGGAGTGAGAGAGCACACAGAGCACAGGAGCCAGCCAGGGTCTGTTCACATTTACTGTCTTTGTCCTCCCCCACCCTTGAAACATTACTGTTAGGAGGAAGCAAATGGCTGAACCTCTCATATCTCAAAGAGTGTAATGCCCTCAGGGTAGGGTAAGACAACTAACTAACTTGTATTCTACCCCTCCTGTACTTTGCCATTTTGTGAAGTGTACAAATATGAAGAGTGTTATGGTGAACATGGAGGATGATGTTTCTGCATGTTTCAACAAAGTGCCCCATTAACATATTTCCCTCTCCAAAGTAGCAACACCACATTAGCTATCCCCTGGCCTAGAAACTGCTCTTATCTGTAGACGGAAGCTATTAAGATTAAGAATTCTGAGAAGCAAGTTCTGGCAAATCCTTCTTCTGAAATTAAAGATGTTTCTGCCTCCAGCTGTCCACCCCATTGCTCTGCCAGAAGTCACCATAGAGTCAGTAGAGGTGAACATGGGTAGCACTTCCTTTGAAAATGCCTGGTGTCCTAGGATAAACCACAGTGGAAGACAGATGTCAGCTGGCACCATCTAGATGGAGTAGTTAAGAATCAGGCATGTCATTTCTGCTAACTTTGATCCAGGAACTGTAACCTTTGGCTGGGGTAGACAGATAGCAGCAGTAATGTCTTAACTCTAATGCAGCTCAGCTATTACAGCTCCAACCATCTTGACACTTTAGTAATGGAAGCTACCATGAAATCTCCATACACTAACACACAGAACTTTAAATGGTATTTGCTTTCATAATGGCACAGTGTCTATCCAAGTGTGAAATCTGAATGAAGCTATTGCAATATAAACTGAAAGCACATAGCTGTTCATTCAGAGGAGCTCGGGCAGAATGCTATCAGTCTGCCTGAATCTATTCACATGGAGTTGCCATCTGTTATCATAATGCCTTGTTGCCCAATTAAAAAAATATGACTGGATTACAACACTTTGAGTAGTATTATTTGCTAGATTGTCCCCGATTCTAAAAAATCTACCATTCCATCTGACCGCCTCTGCACCTGCTACTACAGAGAGTGTAAAGAAATTGCAAGCTTCTCATTTATTAACTTATAGCTGTAAGCTAGTTCTGAGCCTGAAAATATTTCTGCATTTTAAATTTTGACTGACTCTGACCATTAGTCATTTCTCCATTTTTTGAGGAAGTGCATATATTTGGTATGGAAAAAGTTACTGCAGAGCTTCTGCATACATACGACCCATGGCTACTAGTGATGTAAATTAATCAAAGTAGATGACAATACTTTTTCAAAAAAATAATTATTTTTGCGTTTAAATAAGAGCTTCAAATGTAATGTTCTTCACTTCTTTCCTGTTTGGGACTCTTAAACTGATAATTACTAATGTCTTTAACTTTTAAGGGATTATGGCAGAATTTCTGACTTTACAGGGTTCTACATTTATCATTTTTTTCCGTACATGTAGGTGAATATGCATTTGGGGGTTAGTTGAGCTTCCATTTTTATGCTATATTCTGTAAAAGACAAGTAATAGCAAATGCAAAATGGATCCCAGCAACAGAAATCTGTTTTTTCAAGAATAAAACCAACTATTGACAAGAGAATTAACATGATGAGTAGGAGAGTAAGGCAAGCTTTTTAATCAAATACTCTATTATTTTAGATCTCTGAAGCAAATTTATTTGTCTTAAATAAAACATTGAGTTTGACAACTTGAAAACTTAAATCAGTACTGGACAAAAAGTCTTTCAAAATATGCTTTATAACTCTATATTTTTTGCTTATAAAAATTTTAATTTAAGGAAGCTAGAATACTTGGCAAATAGGATTTTTAAGTTTCTGTCTACTCCTGAATGGCACCATGAATGACATATAAAAACTTGAAATCTCACTAGCTTAAGCACACTTGCTCATTGTAGTTTAGTCTTTGGCTACATGTCTACAGATGCTTCTGCAATAGTCATCCTTGGGCCAAGCACAAGGGTGGATTGCATACCCATAAAATACTGTCTTCTATGATTGTGAAAGTGTATATCACATCATATGAGGTGTTGATTCTGCTGTTGTTATAATGCTGTGGCATTCTCTTGGTACACTACCTGATGCATTTTCCTTAGACTGAATCCACTCTGCATCCTGCTATACTTCTGCTTTTGTTCTCTGTCTATTTAGAGATCTCCGGTGTTACTCACATGGTTTTATTATTCTAGCACTGAGAGGGAAAGGAACCAGAGGTTGGTCAAGCTCTATTTCCCTTCCTCTGTCAATCAGCGCTCCTTTAGAGCTGCCACATACATAGGACATGTGAAAGCCAGGTAAGAACTAAATGAGGAAGGAAAACTAGATAAAGTATTCCTCTGTTTCCAGTGCCTTGTAGCATCCACTTTACTCTGAAAATCTCCCCAGAAAGGTATTGACCTCTAAAAAAGTAGTAATGTGCTCAGATTAGTAAGGAGTGAGAAAGATCCCCATTCATAAGATTTTTCTAAACCCCATTGATGCTATATTCAAAATATTTAGGATTAAAATACTCAGTGGTAATATGAACTTCGTATTCTGAAAGGGTTGACATGGTGTCACCAATCACTAGGCCTCTACAGCTTTTAAGCCCTGTTTACCTATGCTTTATTTTTAGGATGCAACCTTTTTGAGGCTCTGAGTGACAAGTCTGGAGTGAAACTTCAGTCCTTGAATTCATGCCCACTTATAG
>JAWWES010000168.1:32004002-32017140 GCA_035583135.1 Lophotriccus pileatus | reverse complement strand
TTGTTATTCTGACTTATAATCTCTCTTTTGAGTTGAGCTCATTTCCCCTGCTGGGTAACTTTTAAACCAGCACACTAGGCCATTGCATCTTAGTGGAGACTACAGGCTCATGAGGACTTCTAAAGCTGTGTAAAGTACTTAATTGAGAACAATTAAATATTTTGTAATTATAATTCCGCTTTGAAGAAAGGCACCTTGTATTTACCCAATCTTTCTGAAATAACTTTCAATGCCAGGAAAGGTTTGATGGAAAGGTTTGACAAAAAGGTAATCTCTAGATCCAGAAACAAATACAATGAACAAAATTAATAACGTGATTTAATATGTTTTGTTTTAATTTTGGATCCTAACTGTCTCTCATTCAGAAGATATCTAGTATGAATAACAGGACTAGCAACACCATTTTTATGAACAGACCTCCAACATCCTGAAAAAGACGTGTTCTAAGCACAGTGTCTCTAAACAAAAAGCTTTCCATCAGGTATCTGCTCTTCTCTGTGAGTCCTATTTTATTCACACTTACTCCTAAATATTTTCTGAGGCTCTTTGTTGTGTTTTTGAAAAGTCCGTGATGGGTCATCTAGACAAGGCTATCACCTGACTTGTCAGTAAACAAGAATTCAGAAGGTGTCAGTGCAGTCCTTTCTGTCAAAGAGGTGAGGCTTTGAACATTTCTTAAGACCAAATTCAAGTTTGATTTCAAAACATACTTTCCATAACAGATGAAGAGCTACTCATAGGGCTGCTAATAAGAGCTACTTATTTAAATAATAAAAGGGAGTGTAGCTTGTAATGCCTTTGGGTAGAGTAAACATGACACAGTAAGTCAAACTTGAAGGACAGTAAATGTGGTCAGTTTTTCTTGGTTCTCCTCAGACTCTCCTACCCACACATGAGGTAATTTGCCCTGTTATCTACATAAGCTTCCCAGACACCGTGGCATACTGTGAAATCCATAGTAATTGCCTTCTAACCATTTCTGGTTTGCAGAGATCATCTACCTTATATTTATATGTTCCATTTACCTTTTTTGAATTCTTATCTCAAATCTGCTTTCTTCCATCTAAGCAGGAGTACAATAAACACTTGAATTTCCCTCAGAAAATGATCTAAGTTCTCTATCATTTCATGTCCATCATTTTCCTCCTTCATTTAAAAAAAAAAAAAAATTATGGATTAACTGAAATTGGCAAAAGCACTGAAGAAAAATAGCAGTTGTATGATGAGACAAATCTGTACAGCTCCACATACTTTCAAAGTAGCTACTTGACACCGGTTATGGTTTACAGTATTTTAGAAGTCTGTCTTCCCTATTCTTATCATCAGAATTAAAAATATTTTCATTACAGTGCTATACATGCACCTGAAGTACCGTTGGCCTCTTTGCTTATTCCCCCCAACTATGAGGATGATATAGGGGTTTAGAGATGGAACAAGACCTAATAGTTTTTTGCATCAGAATGTGCCACAGAAAATTACTGTGCCTCAGTTTAAAGCAATCAGTCAAGCAAGGTGAAGAAGCAATGAAGAAGGGAGCAGAAGCAGCCAAGCAGGCAGTGCCAGGTTGATGTATAACCAGGAGTATTATCGTAAAGAAGTTTATAAGTCACTAAGAACTTTGGGGGCTCCAAACACAGACAACCACCAGAGACACCCAGTGAAGCCTCTCAGGGGCCTTGTGCCTTGAATAAAATGTAGTGAAGATACCTCTGCATGCATTTTGGCAAACTGATTCCCAGGGTACCCAGCATGTTGTGATCATACAGTGTGTCATAAAGAAAGAATGCCTGCCTGCTAAAATGCACAAACTGAGTCTTAGAGGTTTCTGTAAGAGTCAATTTTAGGCAACAAGGAGATATAACTGCTTATAATTCATAGGCAGATATATCAAATGCCATTTCTCTTGTTGTAGTAAGTCAAAGTAGCACAAGTAGCAAACAAACAGACTTTCAAGATCATAAAAAGATGACAAGGATTTTTCATTGTGAAGTACTACTAAGTGATTAGAGACTTCAGTAGCTCACTTTCTATGATTTAGATGATATTTTTAAAATACATGTGAATGATATCACTGACTCATCATTTTACTGTCAAGTTGCATAATTTATGGCATTTACACTGAACCTATACCTTCTGGATTTATACCTCTTCAGTGAGAATCTCAGTTTTGTTGAAAACAAGGAGCTTTGAGCCTGCATGGCTACATAGAAAATTTTAAAACCAAATTACCATAGAAGCTAAATGAGAAAAATTTACTTTATTTATTTATTTGTCTGCTTTGGAGTGCCATAATAACTAGTCTAATTGTAATTCTTTCCCAAAATGGGATGAGATTTTCTCAGTGAAAAACAATCTACAAAATGTGTCTGGCTAACAAACCTCTCAAAACTTCTAAGAAAATTGATGAATTGATACTGTAAATGGAAAATGGTAAAAACAGTTTAAAACTGTTTAAAACTATTCAAGTGCCAAATCTTGAAATATTCCAACAAGATCATCATGTTCTTTAGAATTTTAGGGGAAATCAGATAGCTTAAGAAAAATAAATAAAAACTGGTCTTGCTTCTTACTGAAGCAGCTTTAAAGCATTTGTGAACAATGTTTAGTGTTCTCTGTCAGGCAGTAGCAGTCAGTAACACACCTTTTTTTTTCCCAGGGCAAGAGCAAGTAGGAGTAAAAAAGTTGTTTCATCTATTTACTATTTTGAAATGCAAGCTTAGGGTAAGAGCTACATAAGCATAACATACAATGAGGAACAGCAAAATCTCTTTTTATTTTAAGAAATAGCTAAATGGCAGGTATGGGCTTCTACAGTGGCTCTCTGGCAGACCAGTCACTGCTGCCAGTCACTGAGCACAGTGTCAGCAGCACAGGATGACTAATTAAGGAGATGGAGGGATGGAGGGAATAGACCTAGTGGTGCAGGTCACTAGTGAGATATTGGCTGACTTTTCTGAAAGAAAAGCTTTCTACATGTGTTAATTCACCTTGTGCAGTTTGGAGCAGATTTGTGAGGGGTAAGGAGGAAGGGAAGACATAACTGAAACTCTAAAGCAAATATAATTGAGCAGTACTACCAAACAGCTCCTTACAGTGCTTATGGCTCCTATCATCATTGCCCCTCAATTTAGCAGAGAAAAGTGATCCCTTTAGGAGTTTAGATTTGAATCACTCTGTAGTCTGTCCTGAGTTGTCCTCTACCCTTCCTTACTAAAACTGCACCACACCACTCCTAAGCATAATTACTTTATAATGAATGAAATTAACACCCCAAGTCTAAGCCATACTCCAATATTGGGAGAGACAGAAACAGACAAGCAGAAACAGAAACCAAGACTAAAACTACTCTTTCATATGTAGGTACAGACTGACCTGAGTTTAGAGAAGATCAGCAATGAGCCAGCTGCTTGTCTCATGAGAAAGCTGGCTCATTAATTAAAGCAGTATCTCCACCCATGACTGCACAAAGAGCTGTCCAGCTTGGCAGGCAGGAAGAACTGATTGGTGTCAGCCTATTTCTGTACAGGCAGCATCAGGCCAGAAGAGAAAGGAAATACGTGCTAAGTTGCAAAATAGGACTGAAAATGCACTCAACAAACAGCACATTCTGCAAAACAGTAAACTCTTCTTCGTACTGATACTGTATCAGCACTTCAACATTGCCACTGATGTCACTTGTCTCATAATAAATTAACAGTAATTGGAAACATAGGTTCAGAAAATTTCTTCCCAGACTCTAAGGATCTATAAAACTAGGTTGTCCTTGAATTAGTCATGAACACAAAACTCAGCTACCATTAGCAAAACCTTAAAGAAGATCCTCATGTATGTTTTGAACGTTCCTGGTCCTATTTAGAGAGTTTTATCAAAACCGCGTGAAACCATGTGACACTCAATGCCTTTATCAGTGTTTTTCTTTCATACTGAGTTCATTTAAACATGAAGTTAAAAAGGAACCACAAAGCTTGCAGTCTGTACAAAGTGACATTGACTGCAGTGAGCCCTCAAGTCAAAATAGGTGAGTCATACTTAACTACACTTGGTAATTCTGCTCATTCAGTTTGCATGGGAAGAGTTGAAAGCGAACAGTCGGTATTTCGCTGTCAGGAATGGAAGTCATATTTGGGTGTATTTTGCTAGGTACAGGCACACCATCAGCACAAGAAACTAGAAATATGAGGCAAGAACTAGCCCAGCCTAGCTGGGGGCTAGCTGCATTAACCTGGTGCCCCACCTAAGCTGGCAAAACTTAACCAGACTCAGCTGGTTTGTACGAAAGAAATGTGTCTACCACCCTAAGGCATTTTTTCATCTTTTCTTAGTGCACTTGCCCCTGGCAACAGGAAATGAGCCTCTGTGTTTTCCTAGACAAGTCACAAAGACTTTCTTGTACTAAACTATCTCTGTGAAATGAAAATAATTGTCTTTATCAAAGTGCTTTGAGATCTGTGAGTGAGTAGTGTTATATCTCTGAAATATGTTATTGGTCATTAGATTATAAAATGAATCTTCAGTGCTGCTTATTGAAATGCTGTGTATATAATTAAGAGAACTTTAAGAAGTCTCTCTTACCCTCAAATGAATATAGAACTGCCATATATTATGAATATTTCATAGTTAACAAAATTTTTGCTATTTTGTGTCTTGACAATGTTCTAAATTAATATTTTGACAAAAAAAACACTGCTCTTACTAACTGCTCAGTTTTTAACCTCTTTCCAGATTTGTATTAATCTTTATATGTAAGGACTGTTGCCTTTCCTTTCCTTTTCAGTTTGGTCTCTCATACAGAAATTTTACAGCAATTGAAGTAGTTGCAGTCTTCCTAAAAATCAGCACACTGCCATTTCCAGTATCAGAAACTGCCCCAGATGAAAGACTTTGGGCAAGACTTTGGCCCAAGGTGCCCACCTGGCTGGCACCAGGACACTACAAGGTCCCTTCATACAGCAATGCCACCATTCCTCCTGAAGACAGGCAGTGGCCAGTAAAGTTCCACATCCCAGACAACTGGCAAGGGACACTCCTCCCAGGGAAGGCATTGGTTCAGCCCCGTGGCCATCCAGCATGGCTGCCCAGGGGGCCAGGACCAAGCATAGGGCCAGGGGGTGGAGGGGCCACACAGTGAAGGGACTTCTCCTGCCCACTCAGCAAAATCCACAAAAAAACCCAAAACCAACGTTATTAGTTTAGACTCCTCCTGCTTGCCCTTGGGCAAGCAGTTTTTGAGATTCCCTCATAGCACCAGTGCATCAACGATGTGAGAGCCCACCAACGTTGTGAGATGTCATTCCTGGCCCTGATCCAACAAAACACTCAGGAACCAGCTTCACTTTGAGACTGGCTACTTGCGAGGCCTGGATCATATACTTGTTTCCCCAGGAACACGGCAAGAAAAGCTGTAAAAGGAAAATCATTCTTAAAAGTCAGAGCTCTGCAATTCCCAGCATCAAGTTGTAGAGGCTGGGCTCTGTGTTTGGGTTTTTCAAAAGCTTAAAAAAAATAAATCCTCTTGAACATAAAGGACTCAGTGCAGTGTGAGCTGCTGGGGACTCTAAGGCAGCAGTGGGCCTTCATGAGAGGAAAGCCAGCTCAGTAAGGAGATTGCATGGATATCAGTGTGAATCTGGGGAAAAGCTATTGGGATTCAGCACATCCCTCTGCAGCCCAGCCATGTGACGCACTGGGAACATTTGGCAGATCCTCCTGTGTTAGGTCCTTTCTCTTCCTGTTGTGATCTGAATAAATAGCCCTTCTACTTAATTTAACCTATTTTTGCCTAAGTACATACCCTGACTATTTACCCTAAAGCTAGATCTGAGTAGTATTTGTATAACTTTTTGGTAAGTTCTGGTAATGCTGACTTATTTATGAATTCTTGGCAAGACTTTTATTTAAGAAAAATTTGTAGTGTGATTATAGTTGCACGACAATTATGTGCTTTTTGCCATTAACATAACTTGTTTTGCTCTGCCTCGTAATATGAATGTGAAAAGTCATGTTTCATTGTTATAATTTGTATCTGCATAATGAAGACTTACCTTAGTAGCTGCATTCACGTAGATACAGGCAACTTTAAAAGTATCCAAATTGCTAAAAGACTTCTAACATAATATGGCCTCTGCTATATACAAAATCAGTGTAGTAAACTGTTTAGGCTGGCATATCAGTAGAAGTCTGCTGCTGAAACCTGTATTCAACATTTTTCCAGCATGGTAACAGATCAGCTCCCAATTACCCATACTTTACCTCGCAATCCTTAACACAGTACATTCCATAATGAATAGCATAAGCATAGTAGTTCAGCACCAGATTCCACTAGCAGATACCACCCTAAATAGAATTAAAGTACCACAAATTAAAAGAAACTTTGGCAGAGTTTAACAGTAAATATCATTCCAGTAAGCATTTCTCTCTTCTGTCGTGTAAATACGTTACTTGTACAGTCTTTTCCTTAATCGAAACGTAGGAATGTGACAACATTCAACATGGTAAATGGCTTCAAGATATTATATATACAGGAAATTTTGGCAGCATTTCTTTTGAATTGTATGCCTACCAAACACAGTTTAATATTGTTTTTCACAGTAGAAGTGTGTCTCAACCTCAACATGTCAATTTATTGTCATCTAGTACTACAGAACTCTGGTGAGGACAGTCTCAGTAAGACAAGATTAATGTCTTTCTGCATGTAAATCTGAACAGGTCCTTCCTTGGAGAAGTCTTATTAACTTAAGTGTTCCTTTTTATACTAGATTTTCTGATTGCAATCAAAATGAAAAGTGGAATTTCCAGGAAAAAAAATAACATATTCCAGAGACATGTCACCATATCAAGGCACTTTATGAATTCAATAACTCTTATTAACTTTTCTGAGATATCAAAGTATTGCTATTTTTTTTATTGGACCTAAGGCGACATTGTGATCTAACAAGTCATCAATTCAATCCATATTCTCAGATTCCTCTTGATAATAAGGCTTACTTAAAAAAAAAAATTCTTGCCTGCTTTTGAAAACCACAGATACTCATCAGAAGATAAAATAAAGATCAAAACATTAGATGATTACTAAATCATATTCTTGGGAGGGAAATATGTATATTTTTTATTTTTATATAACAATTTATTAAAGAAGCATTGAAACATTGGAACCTGACAGAATATGTGATAAATTTATAATTATCAATTTAGTCAAGTGTAATTTTTATTTTTTGATCATCAAGACAGCCTGGCATGTGATCCACTACAAGTAAAATACATATTTGGAATACACCAAAAATACTGCTTCTTTTCTAAAGCTAGCAGTAATTTCTCTGAAAAATCATGCTTCCCCTACACAGTCTTATGTATTATTGGTCAGTTCAAAAAACCTTGAAAATCTTATTTTGTTTGCTAAGAAGGAAAACATTTATTGTCATGTTCGTAAAATAAAATGACCATGCATACAGTAAGCATTTCATCAGATTTTGTTGCTGACCAATGCTAGACGTGTTGTAGCTGGTGAACAAAATCCAGGTGGCAGGTGGTTATGTAAAGCACAAGATATTTTTGTTATAGAGAAAAATATGAATAATTACTAGAGTTCTGAATCTTGTCTTTATTAATGCAAAAATCTCCTTCCCAAGGAGTGGAGTAATTTCATGAATTATTGTCATTACGGCCACACGGCTCCCCTATTTAGAGACTTATTTTTCAGCATAATGTGTTGTGGTGTTACTTTTATTGAGCATTCCACTGCCAGTTAGTGTCTCTTGTGTTGATTTTTCAGTTACATCTGTATCAAAAAAAAAAAAAAAAAAAAAAAAAAAAATATCTGCTTCTTTTGGTTCTGATTCTTTCCTCCTGCCAATACTACACCAAGGTTTTAGGAAATGTCTCATGGTATCCTGTGCTTTCCCTGAGATATCTATAAAGGCAGCAGTGATGTTTTGTCACCAGGTGGAGCTTGAAGCTTCAGTCCTCAAATGCTCATCTGCTTCATTTCCTGCCACTTCAGCAGGGAGTTTCTCAACCTTTCCAATCCCGTAGCTAGGCAACTTCAAAACCTTTTGAGGTAAATGTGGTTGTATAATCTGTTGTATGTTAGAAGTATTCTTATTAGAAGCAGTTTTTTTACATATTGAGTCATGTTTGCTATGACTGAAGTTGGATAGGAATCAACGGGAAGAGAAAAAAGACTTTCCACATATGGGCCTGCAATGTAACTTGTGCAGCAAATTGCTCCGTGTTTGGCTCTTCTAATGCTCTACCAGAAAAGCGGGCTGATTGCAAAGTAAATATGACAGTGCTGATAAGGGAATGTTATTTTATACTAATTATTGTTGGGCTCTGAATGTTAATCACCGAAATCAGTACTCTCATATGCTGGTAGACTGACAGATTAGGTAGCTGCATGTGAACAGCCAGTTACACATTTGGGAATTCATCAAATCAACACAAACAGCCCTTATGTCCTAATATATTTAATGTGCAGCAAAAGAAGTATTTCCTTCATGGTGCAAGCTGGGCCAGTTCAGGAAGCTCTTGGAAATATGCAGCCTCACATATAGTAGTATGATATTTACTCTTCTGGTGCAACATGGAGTAGAAGAGGAGCTGCCTCATGCTAGTGGAGAACTATGGTGTGGGATTCACTTGACCTCACTAGGAAATCAGGAAACCTCCCCCAATAATTGCTCTTAATTTGTGCCTCTTAGAGGTATCTAAGTTTTCTGATATTTTAGTATTACTGGAAAGCTAAGGAAAACTTTCAATGAGAACAAATAACATTCATATTTAGGGCTGTAAATAGTGTGCAGTGCTAAGAATAGGACTTTAACCTAGAAAGTCCTGGATACACACTATTACCAGGAAAGACTTCTCCAGACAGGCTCCAGAAGAAGGAATACATTCAATGCCAAGGGCAGAAGCCTGACTGGCACAGAGCAGAAAGCATTCCAGGAACAGGAAGATGGTCAGAATAATTTCTTAGAAGAAAGAATGAATGCTTAAGTTTAGCCTAACAAATAGATTGAACTATTCAGATAGGGGAAATCCTGACAGTAAATAGGTGTAGAGGTAACAGTGGGAAAGCAGGGCCTGGAATTACACATGGTTTTATGTAAGCATTTGGGGTCATTTTTTTGCACAACAAAAATATTGCAGCAGTCAGGCTTATAATTAAAAGGTTTTCATCTAATAAAAACTGACCTGAAATGAAAACAAGTCAAGTTACCAGGCAACAATTTGCAACGGATCAAGACAAAACTAGATAGTGCCTGTCTCTGGGGAGGAAGCTCTGCTGATCTGGCAACAGATAAATTGATTCTCAGTGCTCTTTTATAATCTTGGACCACTCCCTTTGTCCTGTCAACCATTATTTCAAATAGGCTAAGAGCTGCTTCTTGCAGCATAATAAGGTGTAGGTTCTGCAGAACCTTCATAAATTTTAACCCAAGTGAACTAGAATTTAGTCTACTCTTGAAACTTCAGATTTCACGTACTCTTTTCTGCACATGCATTTTTTAAACTTTACAGAAGTTAGTGTCATTGCAGAGCAAAATTTCACTGTGACTAATTTCTCTAATTTACTTGTTAAAATTATGTAAATTTTGCATAACAAATGAGGTCTGCACAAGTTTGTCTTATGGCATATGGTATACAGGTTTTCCTCTGACATCAAAGGCCCATGGATGACAGCATTCTCAAGAGTGGAGTTACGATTTGGACTTTCATCTTTCTGTACTCTCTACTGTCATACAATATCAGTGCATGTGGTATAGATTCCTGACAGTATCAGGGCTACTTTTAATTGTGACAAGGTCTGGTACAATGCATATAGAATAATTAAGCAGTAGATGTTCTCACTTTTTAAAGAATAAACATCCTAGCTTTTAGAAAACATTTTGATTGTAAAAATCCAAATGCATGAGTATATTTGAGTGCCTTAACCTCTACCACTTAAAAAAAGAACAATTACTTTTGAAGTTAGTTTGGATGCTATTAATGTAGTTGGTCCCTTATACAATTCTAAGCATAGTACATAAAGAAAATTCAGGCACATGTTTAGAGAGGGTAGATTTTCCTGAGACTAATCCTGGCTTATTAATAAAGTCAAATGTCTTTCAAACACTTCTTTACAACTCCATGGTCTTTTTCACTTCTGCTTTGGGCATTTTGCCCATCTGGCTCTGGAAAATTTGGGTAGTCTTTATGCTTGACAACAGAAGGGGATAAGTATATGTGTTTAACACAAACTTAGGAGCTTCTCTTCCTTTATCACTTGACATTTGGCAGCTGAGGTTCTGTTGTTTCTTTAATCTGTTGTAAGAATCTATATGTAATTTATTGCTAAGTGCATGCCTGAGTTGCTTGAATATGTAGTGCACTGATTGAATCAGGTACTAATATAGCTGTACTAGAATGCTGGTCACTAAATTTGGGAAGACGACTCTCAGCACTTCAAATGTAAGTATGAAAATATTTATTGTTCAGATAGTAAATGGAAGCTGATGCATATGTTGAAGACATGTCTTAGCAAAGATAGGAAACTATCTCAGAATTTGTGATAACATAGTAGTTCATGTGTTACAGGTCCTGCTAGGAGGCTGGTGGAGACACCTGTTCCTTTTAGTCTTGGTCCTCAGATTTTGATTGAGTTGTTTTTGCAGAAACTTTATAAACTGTGAACATAGAGACTAAGGTGAGACCTTCTTGTGTCTTGCAGTCTTTTGCCTATTCTGAGATTTTCTGTAAACCAACATTTTAGCAACAGTTGGAAGCTTTTAAGATTGGAAAAGGAGTCTCAGTAGCTCCAGCCTGAAGCCCTAAGATCTCTGCCTTACTACCCAGACTTCCTCTCATTTCACGGTTCTTTCATCTTTGCTAGTTTTTCCTTCCAAAAGGTCTACTTTTCCAGTTTAATTGACAAATCTACAAGCCAGGCTCCAGTTCTCATGTTTCCATTTATTGTTTTAATTCTCTCTCTGTTGCCTTTATGCCTCTTTCCATAGAAAATGAGGACAATAACAAAATTCAAAATTACATTCCCTCTTTCTTTGGCCTAGCTTCTCACCATAGTTTTTCTACACTTTCATCTTTTGTCTCTCTTATGTAGAAATAGAAGTCTGATCTTTGATTGTCTCTTCCAGTTTCTATACACATCCCAATGCATGCATTACAACTCCTTCCTATCCCATCTATTCCCACTTCTTATTTCTCTACTTCTTATTCAGTGCCTCATACACAATATAGTTATGCCTATGTTTCCCATCCAAAAACCTGTTTTGTTTCTAGTTGCCTCTCCAACTTCTTATTGTCTTTCATCCATTATTGCTAAGCTCAATAAATATTCATATACTACATCTAAACAAATGAGACTTTATACATTTTCTTCCAGTTCTGTGCTAACTGTTCTCCAGTTTCTTGCCATGGTGCTCCAGTGTAGGTGGTCCCTGATATACCTAAACTTACATCTTCCTAGCTAAACCTCAGGATTAGCATTACAACGTTATTCTCTGTGACTTGGCAGTCATTTTTGACAATATCACCCATGCTCCTCTTGAAATCCTATTCTCTCTTTTCTTCTTTGAGAGAGGTATAATGAGAATTCCTTTGAACTGCATGCTTGCAAGACATACTTCATATGCTCTCACCAACAGTCTTTTCAGAATTCCATTTCTGAATGGAATAGAATTCCATTCCATTTCAACCTTACATGTTGACTAATGGCAGTCTAATGCATAAGCACAAATTCAGCTTTGTTTCACTGATTCATACTGATTATCTCTCTTTAGTTTACTACAAATTTATTTTGTATTCAAACTAAAATTTGACCCTGAGGTATCCACGGAGGTTCAGCTCAAGCTCAACATGATCAAACCAAAGTTTATTATTCCTTTACCACAGCCTTCCTCACTTCATAATTTATCCTGAGCAATACCACATCCTGCCTGTTCAAGTTGTTAACCTGAGCATTTTTTGGAATTCTGATCTCTGATTGTGTTTTCATATTAGTTCAGTGCTTAGGGTTTTTTCATTCTTTCTGCATAATTAACATCATTCTATCC
The DNA here is from genome assembly GCA_035583135.1 of Lophotriccus pileatus. Classification (NCBI taxonomy): domain Eukaryota; kingdom Metazoa; phylum Chordata; class Aves; order Passeriformes; family Tyrannidae; genus Lophotriccus; species Lophotriccus pileatus. The sequence goes on along the minus strand of JAWWES010000168.1, from coordinate 32,005,093 downwards.
ATTCATACAGCAAGCTCTTGCCCCCATTTCCATCATATTCTTTTCATTTTTTACTTCCAGACATCTCTTGTCTATGCAGGTTTTTACAGCTGAACACCTACCCAGAATGTTTCTGCAAAATTTTTTCCCAAGTTCAGTACCTGACCATGTCCAAGTTTCTGTACTAACTCAAATAATTTGCATGCAGTTTTCAAGTTCTTCATAAGCTCTGCCACACTACCTGGGAATACGTGATCCTGCCTTTAGCTGATCCACAACATTAGCTTCCATTGACTTAGAATGATTTATAACATTTTAACATATTTGTCTTTTATCTCATACTGTTTCTCATACCTGAGAGAAAGTCCCCATGGCCATCCAAATATGGTCATATATGCTAATATATTATCCTCTTTAAAAACTAAAAAATGAGGAATGTGGTTCAGTGGCTGAAACTACCATCTATCTTTCTCAAGAATATTGTTTCATTGTTTCACTGATCTCTTTTTCATCTTTGCATTCTAAGCTGGGGAAACGTATTGTTTTGAGTTTGTGTTCAAACAACATCAAGCACAACTGGGATATGGTCTTGGACCAGGATTATTACACATGACAGCAATATAAATAAATAGTTGTGGTAACATATTTTTATGCCACAAAGTGGTCTTTCAAGCCTAATTCCATCTCCTTGGAATCACTGCGTGCCATAAATAGCAATGTGAAAACTGGAGTGTTTTCAAACAAACTGGCTTAAGAAGTAGAATTTGTCCTGAGAAATCAAAGGGAGAAGCATCAATTTTTTGTCATTTTCTGTGTTCTGCATATTTGAAATTGCAAGGCTGCAGAGGAAGTCTAGCTTCCTTTGTATTTCCTGTTGTGCTGGTATCTCAGACTGCATAGAGTAGCAGACTTGACCAAGCAAAATATAGTGAGAAGAGCCACTTTCTGATGATAAACATTCCAAACTTCATACTTTCCAGGATAAAAACTAATTTTTAGGTTGATTCATTGTCTTTTGAGGGGGTTTTGTATACATCATTGTCCTAGTTAGAACAGCTGGGACCAATTCATCACTGGATGGGTGTAACCCAAACCTGTGTATTCTATAGCCT
>JAWWES010000168.1:31981391-32003902 GCA_035583135.1 Lophotriccus pileatus | reverse complement strand
TGTATTATTTTAATAAATTGTTATTCTGACTTATAATCTCTCCTTTGAGTTGAGTTCATTTTCCCTGCTGGGTAACTCTTAAACCAGCACAATCATACATGTCCTAATCAGTATTTGTGTTACTATGATTATTAAATCAGTGTTAAAAGTTAATTTCATACAGCAAATTTTCATTTATATTGGCAAGTATTAGTTACACAGATCTCATTCTAAAATAGATGAAAACTGACTAGCTCATACAGATGGCTATCCTATAATCTGTAGAATTAATCGTATTGAATATAAAATATCACATGTAGTGTCAATGAGCTACATGTGAATAATAGATCACTAACTATGCATAAAAATGCATCCAGAGTAGAATTTCAAGGGATGAAGATTATTTAAGGCTGCAATTTACCTACACACTAAGAAAATCAGAGAGTGAATGTGTGCATATCTGCATACGTTTTTGTGGTTTACATAAATCCTTGTTAATGGTGTTGCATTCCTGAGTAATAATAATCTCATCTCTACTTTCCAGGTTCATTAGGATAAACACCATCTTATGTTATGACATGTTAAGGACCTCTATTTTAAGGATTCTAAATATGGAAAATTTATTCAATTCATTAAATTTTTATATACATATTTACCTGTGATTATGGGGAAGTCTAAATTAATTTATTTTTTCCAGAAAATGGCAAAAATACAAAATGGTTATATCATTCTCTAGACAAGTTTCTGTGTCAGAGCTGCTCAAAATACATACTGTATTCACTGTCATTTTTGTTGTTAGCACATTTATACTAGGAAAACTGTACTCGTTAGTTGCATCTTGCACCAACAGGACAACCTTTGGCAAAGACATTTCTTACAGATACCGTGGAACTGTCAAGCACCCTGATACAGAGGCATGGGTTATTAACAATTGCTTTTTAATTACTTCTCCATCTTCTTTACTCAGTCTTCCCCAGAACTGAGTGCAGCAGTTAGTGGAAAAGAAGATTGTAGCTTCCTTTTGCCAACGCTTCAGAACTGCAGCTAGTCATATTTCCCTCATATTCACTGCATTCTTGTGAAATATTTTCAAGTTGTAAAATTTTAAAATGTATAAACAAATGAAATCATGCCCAGAAATTACCCAGCTTCACAATTTTAGGCGTAGCAACCTTTAATAAATTGTTGATAGACAACTTGGCAGAAAATAATAGTTGGTTTGGGTGTTTGAGGAACAGAACCAGTATTCTAGGTCGTTGCTAAATCAGAAAAGTTGAAAGCAGGATTTAGTAGAAAGGGCAGATGCCATGAAAATAAAGTACACATGTATTAATCATTTTAAAGTCCTTATTAGAGTCAGGCATTGGTGTCATCGGTTTTCCCTAAGAGGGAATTGTACAAATCTGCTTGAACATAAAGATTATGTGGGATATTTCTAACAAGATTTTCAGTAATCAAGTGTGTTATAACAGAAAAAAAAAAAAATCAAAAAATCTGGCAAACAAACACACAACAATTTTGCATTTTCCCCCATACAGAAATCTGGGGAAATCTTCTCACCTTTCTACCACTTGGCTTTCAAATTTATGAGATTCTTGACAGGGTGAATGAAGATTTTCTTTTCTGTCAATGAAAGACAACATGCTTACTCATTATTAAGTATAAGAATTTTTTCCAAGATTGTCTCAAGTGCTTATCAAAACTCTAAGGTTTGCCTTATTCTCTGATAATTTCTAGAAGCCAGAATATACTTATCAGAAATTCTTTCAGCTGTCCCATTCAGCCAGTTTTCACTATCGTTGAGTAAAAACACAAGAAAATGAACATGATGTCCTAGCGTACACATGAGTTATTAACTTGCTTGGTATTTCAACCAGAAAAGCATCTGTCTGCTAGTCTTTTGTTTTTACCAGGAGGTCATATGGCATATGATGCATGTACAGACTATTTAAAGGGAGCTCTTGCAAACAGGAATTCTCTCATCAGAACACTTACAAAAAATAAACAGAGACTCCTTAGTATAAATGTCATCTGAAAAATCATCTACGTTTTCGGTTATTCCAGCAAATTAATTCAAGGTTCTTGGATACCTTAGGTGCTCACCTATAATTTAAAATATCATAACAAGTTAGAAAGATATTAAAAGAGATAAAAATTATAATTGATTAATATTAAAGTAGGTAAATCAAAATAAATCCTGTGGCCCAGTGATAAATATGTTTAAAGTGTATTAGTTTAACTGCATTTGTTTTTGCCATTATATCAATTTATTTTAAAAATATAACAATGATGGGAGATGTGTACCATATTCCCAATACAATGATAGTAGACCAGCCTTTTTCCTACACTTGTCTTGTAATACTTCCGTTTTGTTTCCTGCAGATATAGCAGTGAATTAGTCTCATTTTTTAGTATTACAAGTACTCTACTCAAAGTACATATATAAAAACACAATATTTAAAGTATGACTGGCACACTTAACTTTTATTCAGTCTATAACCAGCATAGCTCTTACAGGTGGAGGGGAGGGATTAGGATGTAGATCGCTTCTGTGTGTGTCCTTGACATTAAGTAAGGGAAATGGCTCCCTATTCAAGAGTGTTGGCAGGCATCTTGAATGAAAATTCATCTTTTCTTAAGCCAGATTGAAAGCTTGTTTTAAGAGAGGGATAGAAGATAGAAAGGCTATTGTAGATTTATGGTGGAATGTGATCATCTCCAAACATCTGTATATCTAAAGTAGATGCCAAAACAGAAAATAAGTCAGTGATTTACAGTTTTAGAAGATCAGGTCTGAGCTGATCTGGTCTGACCTGATTTGATCACACCTGACAGCAACTCACTGCTTTTAAGGATCATGTTATATAACTAAAAATTGCATTAGGTGATGAGGAAGATGAGTAATGTGTCATTACCGGTGGAAGATATGGATTTTCCTTGACATCCATATAATATAACAGGTTCTATTTTTTTTTAAGTGACATATAGTTTTGAAAACACCATTAAGTCTTGAGTCTGAGCTCTTATAATCATCGCACAATGTTCTGTTTGAAACAGAGACCTATAAGAAATACATTTCTATCTTAATAATCCATTTCCTAATCTAGTAATTATTTAGATTTCTTCATCAGATTTAATAGCTATTTATAAGTTAGTATTTTTTATCAATGTAGTTTTTACACATCACAACCATCTCTTCTCTCCAACTTCTTTTTGATAAGTTAAATAGATTGATAGATTAAATCTGCTACTGTCATGACACTTACCCCTCAGCTAATTTTTCGTGGATTTTTCTCTGTACCCTTTCCAATTTGAAAACATATATCCCACAGGACACTATGCATAGGCAAAAAAAGCAATCAGATGTGACCCAAAAAGGCTAATCTATGAGCAAGAACTAGATGTAGAGCATAACAAAGTTGCATTATAAACTTAGTATACATGTTTCTGATTTCAGAAGTTTCAGCACTAAGGGAGTTTGGGAGTTTTTTGAATTCATTTGAATGGATCTTTTGCAAGAAAAATGCTGTAGTTGGCCTTATTCTAAGGCAAAACTTTGAGAAAAATAACATCGCTAACCATCGTAGGTATAGAAGAATGAACCAAGATCTAACAGGGATGCTTAAAATTGGTTGCAATAGTTGTATAAATTCCTGGATAGCACAGTCAACTTGGTATTGCAACATTTGCACTGAAAGCAGTAGTTGAGTGTTAATTTGGAGTGGAACACAGCTTCCCCATGCCCAGGGTAAGGGTGTAAGGGGTTTCAGTAGTTCAGGTTCCTGAGGAAACTAGGTAGATCTCAGAACATTCAAATCTGACAAAACTGAACCAATAGTACTCCAGTATAAAGAGAAGACACACTCTGAAAAAGTAGGGGTTTTTTTGTGTTCAGTCCACCTTGCATAACTGTATTCTGTTAGAAATTCATCATCTCTTCACTTACTTGATCACTGGTGGATTCATTTCTTCAATTTTTTAAAATATCTACCCACCTTTACTGTAGAATTTAGTAACCCTAATAGTGTAATAAATAAGTGGTTCCTTTGCACACTACTTTAATCTAAAATGAAGAGTTTATCCAGGATTATTCATTCTCACTGAGCCATCCATGTTTTACACATGTAAAAGTTGCTTTTGATGGATGGTCTGAAATAGTTCTGTTCTGTTGGTAACATTTAAGAAGAGAAACATTTTTGCTGATATCTGAAAGATACTGCTTACTATATGTTCAGTGATAGTGAAAGCAAAGACAAATTGATAAAAAAAGTATCTCAGAGTCTATCAAGATATCAAGGTCTTGTTGGTACAAAGATGGCTTTACAGTTTTCATATGTGTGACTGCATAAACTGGACGCTTCAAGCAAAGAGGAGAAACAGATGGCCTATTCTGAAACGTAAAATTGATAGCACGTTGTGAAAATATTGGGAGCAAACATATGAAAAATAATATTTTATTCAACTACACAATTAAGATATCAGAAATGTTTTTTAAAAATTAAGATACATACTTACTTAACTCAAGACTAAAGGCGGTAGAAAGAAGATCCTACCTCTTCATGTTTGGCTTGTCACTGCATCTTTGAGAGTATAGATGTTTATATTATTTGATTTTGAGAGCAGAGGTCATGAGGCTAGAAAAATACAAACTATATTTGTGGCACCTCTTTTAGAAAACCATGATGAAAAAAAAAAGTTGAAGAGAAGATGAAAGAGATGGGAGACGGTATCATTAGGTAGATAGCCTATGTAGCAGAGTAAAGAGTAAATGCCAACTAGTAAGGACCACTAATATAAGGCACAAATTCAAGTCTATTATGATTAGAGCTATCTATCACTGCAATAAATGTGTTCTAACTAGTATTTGCATAAAAGTAAGCCTTATTGACCAAGTTGATTGTTATCAGATGGTCTTCAAGATAGTGCTTTTAGCAGGATGTATTAGATTTGCCAAAAGATTGCCTGTGGCTCCACTGTAAATCTGCTTTAATGCCTCTCTGCAAATGATCCAGTGGTTTACACAAGCTGCCTGAAAAAGTGCAACTCTTCTAACCTTATGCATTCTTAATATTTGGATATGCATAGACAATACAAGGAAAAGATTCAGACTGGACCCATACATCATGCCACTGTCATTTTATTACTACTTGTGATTTAAGCAAATTGTTTGACATGCTGGTAAAAAAGGCTCTGGACATCAGAGGTGCAAAAGTAATATGGATTTTTGCAGATAAATACAGTCCATAACATATTTCTAACATTACACTAACCAAGAGAGAACTATTACATTTCACTCGATAATGCAGGCCCTATTAAAACCTCTGATCTTCACCATTTGGGTTTCATAACTTTTCGTCAATCTGGCAAACAGCAGCCTTGTTAATATTGTGTGCAACAGCCCAAACCAAAGATGCAGATGAGTAAGAACAAAATGTCTTTACACACCTGTTAATTACCTTTATTATGTATAACAACTTAACTAGAACATTCCACAAATGTTCCAAAATATTTCCTGTATAATATAGCAGGAAACTGTCTGGTGCTCTTCTCTCCTCTCCTGAAAGGAATCAAGCTCTGCTATGCTTACTGTAGTTACTAACTGAGCTTGAAATTGGCATGGATACTTGGCATAAAAGTCATGCATTTATATACACTTTATACAAGTGCATGTACACTTACATAAAAACACACGCAAACACATATGTACACATATGAATAAATGGAGGAATGGGACAGGTATTATAACCAGTCTGGAGTGGGAGTGTGGCAGTGCAGTACTTTTAGAATTTGTTGTATATCTCCCATTGGTCCCAAAAGGCCTTAGTTCATTTGATATAAAAATCTCAGTTTAATTTGTTGCCTTAACAGGCAATCACTGTCTTTTTACTCCGACACAAAGTTTAAGTGCATGTTAGAGTGATTCACATAGTCTTCTGCATCCTAAATTCTCTCTGTGTGAAAGAGTGATGATACTTAATTTCACCCACACATTACTTAAACTCCAGACTGTTCTAGGCAGGACAGTATTATCAAAGCTTTCAACAAAATTGAACCACTTTTTTCAGTATAACTAATAGATCATTATTTTAACTAGATTAATTAAATAAATGAATGAAAGTAAAATGCACCCCATCTAATTTTAGCAATCTAAATTTAGGCATTGAGTCTAAGCAAGTCATCTGCATTTCTGCCATAAATGAAGAGATGTAGAGATTCCCAAAGGGTGATTCATCCCATACAAAGATAAGAGTCTAGCATAGATGGAATGAACCACCATCTCTCCCTTTTCCTGCCCCTACTCTAAGTAGAGACAGCTGGTTGACTACATATCTACCTCTTTACAGCTGAAAGTAGTTGAAATTACTGCATTTTTGAGTACACTTTCTAAAAATATCATAATTAATCTTTCTCAGTTTTATTTGTAGCAGATATAAACACAAAGAAGGGATTCACCAGCTTCAAGTTTCAGATAATATATGGTTTAACATTTGAATTTATCAACTGTTGACATGAGAAATGTATACTGCTTTGTGGAAATGAAATAGAATTATTTGAGGGACAACGTTAAACATGATGGGTAATTAAGCTGAGATCCACCCTATCTTCACTTTTGCTTTTGAGAAACAGAGGTCAGTACAGCCAAGTATATTTTAAACCTTTATTTCTTTTCAAATTCACTTAAAACATACCCTAAAAAGATTGTAAAAGTTAAAACTACTAGCATTACTGAAAATCTTCACCTGCTATATATCACTGTGTTTGTCAATAAACTAAGGTTATAAAAAATTAGTTGGTGCATCCACTTGAGGTAGAAAATTTGATGTTGTATTTTCAAGATTGCAGGATTTCTTAGTTGTAATAATTTTGTCTGAGTGGTTGCTCGGTGGTAATATTGACATTAACAACAACAAGTATCATGCTAAAAATGTTTTTGCATCATAAGAAAGAAAGAACTAAAATATTTTCATTGTTTAACTGTAGCAAAAGCTGTAAATACATAGTATAATATTATCCCATTATAAAAAAATACTCAATACACTAGAGGACAGATTACAGCAATTGTTGTGCTGAGTGTGTGAACATCTGCATTTTCATCACTGATATGTTGGTTAGTACAAGTTTAAGCTCATACTTTTCTGTATATCTCAGTCTATTACTAATGCATAGAAATTATTGCTTTGAAAGGAACAGACACATTAGCATTTCTAAGCTTCAGGTTTCTGTTGGGTATTGAAAATGTCACCTACCACAATACTGAAATTCATTTTTGCTTGAGTTATCTAGCCAGAACTTGTGTATATCACTGCAGAGATTGTCACCAAATTCCTACTTGAGTTTTTGCATTAAGTGCATCATAAAATAGACTGTCTTTGCTTAGTGATAATTATGTGGAATTGGTTTCACATCTGCTGATAATAATATACATTTAATCAGTTGTCAGACCTCTACAGACATACCTAACTCGTGGCAAAGCAATTTGTAAAAGAGATGTGGTAATGGCTCCTATTGTCCAGACTCTGATGCCTTTGAATAAATATTTTTGGCCTACAAAAGATCTAAAAAAAATTATCATTCAACACCTGGAGAAAACAAAGCAACAGGGAAAAAAAAAATCAAAAAACACCACACCAAAAGAGTCATGCAGTCCAGTCAGCACTCTCTGACTCCCAAGACAACATACTGGTTTCTACGTGTTAGTCTTGTCCAACTCTTTCTCATAGGCTGGGTAAGACCTTTCATTGTCAAACCCACACAAGGATGTCTCTGTCTTTACCAGTAAGTGTAATTAGCATTTAATTTCAAACATGGGAATATGTGCAGCAGTAGACAGGAAAAGCTCAGGCATGAGTTAGAATTGGTTTTAGTTAGTTTGAAGCACGTTACATAGAAACTTGCGTCCTGTGTACAGAACTGTCATGTACCCTGTGTTTATAAACCTTTTCATTCTTTAAATAATTATCTGCTGAGGCTTCTCACCACTACTAGGTTTTTTGATTTGATGCTACGTTCCTGAAGCAAATCTGATGTGAGGTCTTGCATCTCTTTTTCCAGTAAATATCAAACACAGACCAATTCCATGGCTTTCTGTACCTTTACACAATGCTAAATGCTAAACAAATGTTTCATATTCTCCAAATGTGTTGTGAACAATTTTCCCTCTCTGATCCAGACCCATTCCATCAAAAATACAAATAGTACAGGGAGAATTTCAATGGAGCTGTTCTACTCTTTCTCTACTTATGCTTGCCTTGGTTACTATTTTAGCGACCCATTGTATTTCTAGATTCAGGTAGAAGATTGGTAATGGATACCGCTAATTCTCTAATGTCTAAGTCTGAGCTTTGAACAGCAATTATCATCTTTTCAAGTGAATTGTGATCTGCTTTGAATATGCTGTTTCTTTTCCTCATGTGAGATTGTTTGGCCATCTGTTGCTTTTGATTTAGCTTTTTTCAACTCTGTCTTTAGTGCTGTGAGAACATATTTATGGAAAGCTTATTCATCAACATGTTTTTCAGTATACGTTTCAGTATGCGTTTCAGTAATGTGTTTCCCTTGCACCATCAACACTAAACGCTCTTCCAATTTCAGATTTCGGCTTGCAGCAAATGGCTTTTGTTTAGAAATTTTTTTCTATTGAGTTTTATTGGGTACTTCACATGCCGTTTCTCTTTCTATGGGTTAAGTCAATACTATCACTTACAGATTAACAAAAAGGGGGGGGAGGGGAAGGAGAGACGGATATTAGTCATGCCAACCATTCATCATATACAGTACTGTCTAGTGAGACAGAAGAGTGTCTTCTTCCATGTCATTTTTGTTCTCTTCATCTTGGTATATAAAACAATAATAAGGATCCAGACATAAGCTGCTTTGGTGCAGCTTTTTGTACTTGTGCATTTCCACATTGTACTGTGCTTAACTGTCTCTCCATGAGTCCTACTTCCCTTTCTCACAGAAGAAACATTTTATCTCACTTGCTGTTGAACCAGTTGAAACCTTACTTTGTGTGTAGCCTGAAGTATGCTCCAAAGCTTACTCAACAATCCTGGTTCTGCAGCTATTCTGATCAAAGTCTGGAATGTGCTGTGGTTCCTAGCATATACACCTGTACTTCTTTTCTAAGGAGGCCAAGATATGGAGAAATGGAAAGAGGAGGGAAGGATTATTGGTTTTGAACTCACTTTTGGGAACTGAGCCAGGGATTTTATATGTCTTCTGTAGTGACACCACCACTAGGAGAATGAATACTAGCAAATTTATATTATGGAATTGAGTTACCGTTTTATGTGTTGGAGAATCTGTAGGTAGGCTTCGCGTATAAGAAGCCTCCCCTAAACTATGCTATTAACTCTGTCCACCTCGAACTTCATCACTTTCAGTACTACTAATCACATGCTTGGTTCCTGGACCATATGAGATTCATACATTCAGCGTTCTAGTACATTTTCTCTTTTTTAATCCATCCACATCTTACTTTCCAAAGGATATTTGCTCATCAATAGAACGAAGATAACATTTTGTTTTATGACAAAAGTGAATAGGCAAGTATTTATCAATTCTGAGCCACCATTATGTATTTCTAGAAATAGTTAAATAACATAAATTTGTATTCTAAATTTAATGTTTGCATCCTTGTGAATTCTCTTTTACCTGAGATTCAATAAATATATGTATTCTCATCCTATGAGGAACAGCACCTTTAAAAACTCTGGCATAAACCATTGAGAATGGATTGCTATATTGTGCAGAGACTCAAATTATGCACTATATATTAGTAAAAACTGAGTCAGTTAATGAAGCAAACATCCTTCAGCACCTTGGTTCTTAGTAATTTCTGAGCAGCATAACACAAAAAAAAAGGTGGCCTGAATGCAAAAGTAGACCAGTTAAAAAACCTAACATAACAACGAATCAGACTTATTGGAATGATGAAATGGGAAGCAGTAAGTTGTGCCTAACCCGTCACCAAATGAGCAACCTGGGCGTATTAGTATGCAAAGATGTTCAATAGACATGGTGAGTTAATTATAACAAAAATGTTGTCTTGAAGCACTTAAAGAGGCAATAAGGTAATGCTAATGCACTGGATTGTACAAAACTAAATTGTTCATGATTAACTTCAAATTCAGGCTATAGTACCTTTCTTTCATCAGAAGTGGAGGCCAGCACTTTATGAGTGCAGGCACTAATAATAATCAATTGTCAGCATACTCACAGAGAAGATGATGACTTTGGCCTTAATAATTCACCATGGAAAGTTTCTCTTTATTTATTATTACTATTCTTCTTTCATTTATAGGGGGAAGATATATTTATAGGAGAAGAATTCTCACCCAATTACTGCATTGTAAACTGTGTTAAAAAAAATTCTTCTTTTAAACTAAAAAAAAATAGAAAAGGTGTGATTTGTAAATTTAATACAAGAATGGGAGAGATTTTATTATTCTGGGACTATTCTGGAGTATTTGACAAATGTAAGGAGAGCAACAGAGTCTACTAAAAAATCTGAACTGAAATAAGCCTGTAAGGCTTGATGAAGCATAGACTCTGACCACCAGAGCTGCTATTGAGAAAAGGTTTCTGGAGTCAGTAGTTAAGATTATTCATACCTACTAGTTGTGCAGTATATTTCTATCCCTTCCAGAAAGTTTAAAAAGGATCTGAACACTGTGTGAGCTGTTATTTAAAGATTACAGTTTCTTGAAACAATCAAACAACAAAACCCTCAGATGTAGAAACTACATAAATTCAGACGAGTGTTTAGCAGAAAATAAATCCAAGAATTCCAGCATGTATGGAAAAATCTATCTTGTTCACCATGGCTATGAACACATATAAAATAAAATAAAAAAGTAGCAGTTGCTTGGGATCCCAAGGGTTGACCCCACAGGAGGATGTGTTGTGTGTATTAGTTGGATGCTGTAATTACAAACAGCAATAGCATCATAAAAGGGTTTTATGTGGCTGTTGCTTCAACACAACGCATTTTAAGACTGATTTTCTTAAAAATAGGAGGCACTAGAGGGAAGAAGCTTGCAGTTGCTTGAGTCAGATTTTAAGCAGGAAGTCTCCAGGCTAAATAGCTGTAGATCAGGACATCATACTGTTAAAATTAATGACTTTACCAATATCTTGAAAATTATTCTTGGATCTGTAGTGCCCTTAAGATATGTTCTGTATTGTGGCCTTCTGTGTTATTTTAGATTTCGCTATGCAATATATTTCTCATGGTGGGAGGCAGAGAGGAAGAGAATTGCTTACTGTAACCACTTTATACCAGCCTTGTGAGAACAGTCCTTCTAAAATCTCTTCAAACATCACACCTACCTGTCAAAAAAATGCTAGAGAACAGAGCAGAATCCTTTTTTCCCCCTTCTGTATGAATAAGCATACTCAGAATTTAAAAAAAAAAAAATTACGGTGTGATTTACTGCTTTAGATGATGACTATTAAAAACAGATTTTCCTTTTTTCTTACAAGTGTCATAATTCCTTTGGAATAGATCAGCTGTGCAATGAAACTATTTTAGCTGAAGGACATGAGACATTAAGAGCTATAATAACTTACTTCCAAGACTCAGGACTTACTATAATAATTAATACTTCCAGTACCTTAAACTGTTCATCATTTCTCAAAGTATTTGAAAATTCTTACCATTGTAAACAATATGAGAACTTCCCTTGGTTAAAGGTCACAACAGCTAAACTCCTACTCAGTTAAATTTTTCCTTTAGTTATTAGGCTGCAGCTTTAAACATACATTGCAGCAAGAATTGCATTACATAATGTCTCTCTCAACTATAATTACAACTATAATTATGGGACAACACCTATTCAAAATACGAAACAGGAAATTTTAGGAGAGAGAAGTCCTGAAGTTTGTCTGTTTAAGGGTGTGATCTGAATCCCTAGTTACTAATTTAGAATCAAGCAAGATCATGGTTTAATTAGAAGCAGCACATTGCCTTTGATAAACAGGTGTTCCCTTTATTTAACTGCTGCCTGCAAAGTTAACACAAATAGATTCCTTTTCTTTGTCACAGCCTGTTAATTTCTGGCCCTTGGTCGTTATAGTTCCCATAAGGAAAATATTCCCAATTAATAAGTATTGCCATAAATCTATTAATTCATCCCTGCATGTCTCCATTACTTCCTTAAAGCACTGCAGCTAAGAAGCTGAGCTTCTCTCTCAAAGCTATATGAGTAACAGATCAATAAAGCCACACCTAGTTGTCAGTGCACAAGGATTTGGGTAAACATGGGTCAACCCAGCACTCATGTGTCTGATGACTTGGTAAACAATGAAGCATTCAGAATTTTAAGGCCCTACCTGCTGAGCGAATAAGACCCCACCTTGCTATTACTGCTGTAGTAGCAAGGTAAACAAAAACTCAAATTCAAAAAAGCTGCCATTGGACCTACTTAAAAATAATTCTGTGCAAATGCTTGATAGGTTGCTAAGCAAATAAAGGCTCGGCTTTGTTCTACTTTTCTACCCTCTAGGTAAATAACAAGTGTAGAAAAGCATCCACAAGTTAATCAGCAAATAAAGCTTTTAACTTTTCAAAAATTATCTGTGTTAGATACTGTAGCAGATGTTATATTGAATGTGTTACTGATTGCACCAGTTTATGAATGCCTTGCTTTATTCTTTCAGGTTGTATTTTATCTTTATGTGTCTTCAAGAGCTACAAGTGTTTAATGTTGAACTTATTTTTAAGTTGGAAGAATGACCAGATGTATTTTAAAAAACAGATATTTACCATTTGCTTATTTTTTCATTTCAGTTCAGCTCCTATCCACATACAGCCACAATATTGATGTACCTCAGGACATTAATCCTTACTAGGGATGGATATGAACAAATGTGTGTGTCCGTTGTTGAATATTTATGACCTGATCTTTTGGGCAGCTGAGCACCTCCTTGAAGGTGATGAATGTCGTTGCTCTGGTTTACACACTACTTAAAGGTTGCAAAGTAGAACTGCTGCTGTAGTTGTGCTTGCACCTGTGAAATGCTTAGGACATGCAAGGGAATATAAAAATTCCTCACTTTGCCTTTATTTCCCTGAGAAAACACACAGGTGGGGCCTACAAATGAACTATTATAAAGAAAGGGTTCTATCCAACCTACACCCTGTATTTATTTACACCAATGGGACTTCTTGTTTGAAAAAGGGATGGTAACAGAAGCATTTCCTAAATCAAATTGTAAGATTTTCCACATGACTTCAAGGGGGTTTTTTTTGATCAATTCCTTTAACTGAAAGAAAAGAAATCACACAGGCTGTAGAAACCACTATGAGTCAAAAAAACTACTGGCAATCTTAGAACCAGAGTGCACACATTAGAATCATGCAAATCACAGCTATGTGGTGAGCAAACCAATGATCACAATAGCAAATAGCTCTGCCACTGCAAAAAAACCTGCCTTTTCATTTCATAAAATAGGATAGAAAAGCAAATTAGGCCACAATAGTAATATAATTCAGTTGTAATATATGATAGAGTTCCTGCTTCACATTTGCTATACATCTCTGGTTTCTTTGTGAAAGCTATCCCAAAGTCTCACTTTTAAAGAAATGTTCATATTTTATGTCACTTTGAATATAAACGAGGTCTCTATGGAAGCAATTTTATGTCACTTTGAATATAAATGAGGTCTCTATGGAAGCAGACAATTAAGGAAAAGAGCTTTCAATGTTGCTTTTCTAAAATTAATTATGAAAACAAGGGAGAGTATTTTCTATTAATAGGCTTTTTCCCACTAGATATAGAAGCCAGGGAAGGAGGCTTCCTTGCTCTGGTTAGAAGACAATATGACATCCCATAGCTTGCTGGCCGTTTACCTCGACATGGAAGAGCTCAATCTATGGTCATTTTAAAATGGCCTTCTTTATTAGCAGGCAGGGATTTTGGCCCAGAAAAAGACGGAAAAAGCTTCACACCTCAAAGGCTAGACTATTTACCTTTGCAACTGGTACATACTAAAGAACTAGTTTAACAAACATGTCAGTCCTGAGTGGATTGAAATTCTGCTGTTATTTAGAGCTTAGGTGAATTTACAGATTTCCAGGTGGTTTTCAGCCTCTGTATGATTGTTGTCTTTAAGTACCAGCAAGCCTTGGTACTGTAAATTGTTCACATATGCCCATCTAGACAGCATTTTAGCTTCACTTCATGCTTTAAGCTCCTTTGGCTTTTAGAGGTAGGAAAATATTGCTCGATAGGAAGTGTTATTTTTCAGTTGCCAGAACTCCTTTGCAGTTTTAATGGAAAGAAGCAGAACTTTTTCAGGGGAGCCAACATCTCATTTCCATTCCGCTCTCATACAGCCACTGTTGTATCTGCAGGGCCTGCAGAATGTAACTGCTGCGGCAGAGGGAACAAAGACACCATTCAGCATGGAGAGCAGCTTCCCTTCCGCACTGCTCTCTGGCCACGGCGAGGTTGGCTGGAGCACGCTATCTGACCAACTCAGGATTCACTGCCTGAACAAAACTCCCCAAGGACACCCGTTTGGCATCCTGAATTAGTCCAGTGGGATGAAGACTTCCTTTTTAGCACTGGCGTGAGCACTGAGAGACAGCTGTGACTTGCTTTTGTTTCCCAACTCTTTACATGTAGGTATGTGTTCTTTGGGATCGTATTTAATTAAATCATTGCTCATTAGAGCTCAGGTGGCTGTTTCCACTACCCCGACTGTATGCTGGGATGGTATGTTCCAAAGTTACAGAAGCTGTAATAGGACATCGTTTCTAACCTGCCACCTCTGAAATCTTATTGCAGCGGTCATTTCCTGACTTTTATGTCATTTCAGTTCTGTCCCTTGAAAGTTCCCACCGCCTACAACTTTGTAAACTAACTAAATAACTGATGTATTTCCCCATATTCCTAAGTTGTGTATAAAAGAAATTACTTTAGTTTACAATTTCACTTAAGAAAATGAATAAAGACAGTTGCTGATTTAAGCAATTAAACTAGGAAGAAGTTATAAACTATGTGTCTAAAGAGAAAGGAATACCTTAGTCATAGAGTTCGTTCCTTTTCAGACTTCAAGTTGATGAAAAATATACAAAAACTGTTAAAGCTTCATAAAAAGCTTAACACTTCTTAGTAAGAACTCATGCCAACCTTCAAAACATCTGTTTCTTTAATGAGAAAAACCAGGTCACAACTTTCATTTTCAAACTCTAAATTACATAGTACCCATATTAGATTTGCAAGGCAGGCTTTATTTGTAGATAAACAACAGATATGGCTGAGAGAGGCTAAACCACCATGACTATAAACACCATTTCAACAGAGTCACCATTATGAACTGTGCCAGTACAACATCAAAACTCAGCAATTAAAGAGAATGATGAGTCAAGCTAGGATTAGTAGATCAACTTTATTCCTAATGAAATATCATCAAAGCAATTGAAGTTTATATCATGGATGAAGAAAGCCTAGTATGTCTGTGGTTTACCTCCATGTCATGAACAGATATGGCAGAAATCTCCCATTTAAACCAGTTTAGCTCTAATGATTCAGGAATGTATGAGTACAATTGGATATACATTATGGTTCTAATTTGAGGGGTATATACATTATGGTTCTAATTTGAGGGATAATGCAGACAAACCCCTGATTTGTGTAGTATGTTGTGTTTCCTCCTTTCTTTCCCAAAGTAAAACTATTTTATTTATAGTTGTCTCCTCAAAATGTGAACTTCAGCAACAGATGAGTCACAGGTGGTTCAGTTCAGATAGACATCCAGAAGTTCATCAGTTTCCAGAGTTTACCTGATCTCATCTGAACTTCTCCAGTTGGGAACTTGGATGTCAATCTTCTAAAAACAGTCTGTCTTGTGATTTTTGCAGTGCTTCCTTGTTTCATTCAGGTCAGCTGTAGTGCAAGAATGGCCTTTCTCATAATATTTTGGCATTTCCGATTTCAGTTCTGGCTGAAACAGAGAAGTGCTGAGACATGAGAAATAACTTTGCAATAGCTTACAAAACATTTCTAAGACATTAGATTTGTTCCCTGTTGGTTTGAATTTCATGTTAATTTTATTCTAGGTAGGGTCCTCTAGCTATTTCCGCACAATAATGTCGCTGGTTTCTTTACTGACCAAATACAATTTGTCCAGCATAATTTTCCAAAGAACAAAGAAATTTGAATGGAGTTTAAAAACTATCTGGCCCATAATTACATAGAAAGATTACTGGACTGTTGACAAATTATTTTTTGGTACTTTTTACCTAGCTTGAAGCTGTAATATACTTATCCTTAGACTAAGGGGTGTGGACAGACTTATTAGGAGGATTTTTACTAACAGAATCATTTATACTACAGCAAACAAGGGACAGAATGCTGTTACACTTTACCTGCAGCCACAACCTCCTATATTAGGAAGTCCTATAGTTGTGTGAATAAGGATTTTTGAAACAATTGCATCACGATTCCAATCCAAGATTGGAGAATAATCTTTAACAGTGACATTTCCTAAAACTTCTGACTTTTGATTTATTTTTATTTTATTCTTGTATTCATTATAGGTGAATAAATGTTTCTCATCTGCAATTGAAATGGTTTGGTCATTTGGTTAAACTTATTTGAGTAATCAGCTTTTAAACCCCTAAAAACCAGCTTCCAGAATAATGAAGATAAATCTTAAAGAAAGGGCTTGAAGAAAACAACCCGTGGATGTGTGATTTATTTTTCCTTATTTCAATGTGATACTCTTGTTTCCAGTATTTTGACATAAACACATACACACATATGTACTTGGACTTTCATTCCCAAAATCCAACTTTTACAGGCTGCACCTGAAAGTCACACACCTACACAGCTCTTAAGCAGGGATTTCTCATACAAGTATCCAAGTAAAATTTATATAGAACCCTTTCTGCTATGTTTCATCCACTTATGATATGGCAACCTTATGCTTGCAGGATGTCAGTGAATTGTAATGGAATTTAATAGAGACAGTGTTTTCCAGCTATACAAGGGCCTATGAATTTTGTTGGGTGCAAAGCTGATTGATTGTTCTGATTTTTTTTTTTTGCTTCTCCCCTCATACTTCTGAATGATAAACTCAATTTGTTTTAGGTGTTTGTAAGGAAGAGGTCTAGGAAGGAGAAGAGAGTTTGACTAAGGAAAAAAAGAGCCAAGATCTAGATAGAATTTAGGAAACCAAATCATGTAGCCAATATGATGCTACTGTAGAAAAGAATCTTTAAATGGCCTAAATAGCTGCAAATGGCAAGTAAATAGTCTTCCCTATTTCACCAAGATATAGAGCATAACCTAATGAAAAGCCTATCTATTCTGTTCTATTCTCTTCTGATTTTTCAGATTATTTATAAATATATTTAATACTAGTTGTTGCCAGTACATTTAACATCTATGGGAGACAAAGTCTTTTGTTAGCCATTGTTTAAATAAAGTGAGGAAAGCAGTAGTCATAGATATGTAAGGTTTTGCTACATTGTCTACCAATTACTGGAAAAAAATTATGCTAGGATCTCTCACCATAGAAAGGTCTCCAAATCAGTGACTGACCATTTAACATCCCTAAAAAAAAGTGCTAATTAATTTCAGCTTTTCTGTTCTTTTTTATTTCATCAACACTAAAAGGAAGTTCCTGGCATATGTCATCTGCTCACACTGAAATAAGAAACTATGAAATAAAACCAAGCTTACATATTTGTTAGCCTGGTGAAAACTTTTAAGCAGGAATAAAGAAGCAACTTCTTTTGTGTCTAATTACCAAAAATAGGTCCAGCCTGCAGAACTGTTGTGGCATTTCATATACCTTAGAGCTAGCTGAAGATTTTATATCAAACTGTTTCAGACTTTCTTTTTTTCCTTATGGAAAACAAAGCGTTGGAATATCTTTTTTTTTTTCCCCATAGTGTTTTTTGCGTAGATTCCCTCTTTTTTCCCATTGAGAATACCAAGAAAATAAATAGATTCTTTCCAGTTGGCTGAATATGAAACCAAATATTCTGCTTTGCTGAACTAATCTGAAATGTTTCATATTAAGTCAGCACATACTGAAATTCA
Organism: Lophotriccus pileatus; assembly: GCA_035583135.1. Lineage (NCBI taxonomy): Eukaryota > Metazoa > Chordata > Aves > Passeriformes > Tyrannidae > Lophotriccus > Lophotriccus pileatus. Next base: position 31,985,867 of record JAWWES010000168.1, on the reverse strand, counting down.
CATCCCTCTGCAGCTGCTTTGCTATATATGTCTCATACCCATGGTCCTTCTTGCAGGCCAGTGTTTCTTGGTCCATCTTTTACAATGAGATGGATGGTGCTTCATTAAACACACATGATGTATGTACTAAGCAAAAGACTTCAGTTTTGCCATGTGAAAATCTTTCAGTGGTGAAAATGCTGAAATAAAGTGTTTCCTTATTTCTGCACTGGAATTTTTCATAATACTCTATTCAACGCAATAAATAGGAATTTCAGCTTTTGTTTCACTCTGAGATGAAAGAATGTATCACAATATTATTAGTCTCAAACAGATGATGGTCTGATTTTTATTCAGATCAAGCATGATTAGACAGAACTTCCCATGCTATTAGTACAAGCTAGATCACTTCAATCTGTCTACTTTGCTCCTGCCGTTGTTTAAAAATCCCATAGGTTTCCATGAGGTTTCCAGAACAAGAAGAAGATGGAATTTTATGTGTTTCTTGCACTAAGGCCTGAGTCTGCTCCCACTGAATAGAGGGGTTTTGTCACCAACTTAATGAGAGAGGATCATCTTAAATAAATATTTATGGGTATAAAAGGAAAACCACTGGGCATGTGGTTATCTCTCAATAACCCACATCCTCCTATGTGTTTTTTTTTTGCTTATATACATTATAAATGGCTACTTTGTAATAGATCTGAGTTATCCATATTCATAACAAAGGAACCTTTCAAAGTGAAAATACTTTTACTTACTTGTGATTAGAGTTGCTTGCTAAGATGGTTTTGATATGGAGAAGGAGTAAATTAGTAAAAACCTGGCTTCTTTTAGGGTGTAGTCTGTCTTCTGATAAGAGAAACAGAATCCATAAGGCTATTCTTTAACCATCTCGGATAATGTTTTTAAATGAAAAACAGAAACACAGAATGTCCATCAATCACAAGAAGTACCTACATGAACTGGTTTTGAGTTAATTTTAGTTTTTATTCAAAACAGTTTCTGTGTAACACACACAGTTATAGGGGTCTGCTTAAGCATTTTAACAATTTTTTTGTTAGAACATTCACAATTATTTTTTTGACTGAGCCAGTAGCATTTGCCTTAAACAAACTGTGTGAGATCACTTTGATTTTGTGTGTGTGTGTGTGTGTGTGTGTGTGTGTGTGTGTGTGTTTGCGTCTCTCTGCTTTATCACTGACTGGAAGTATTTCAGAACAAAGAAAATCAGAAATTCATTGTAAGGAGATCAGGGTCCTTGAGCTTCCCAAGGAAGAAATTAAACTGGATGGTAAAAAAAATGCTCCGTAAAGTAAGTGGGATTATTTGTGCATTTAGGAAATGTTCAGACATTTGATCTGAACAGAATCATCCTCTAATTTTATGGTGATAGTTTGTTTTTAGTTAGTTTTTGACTGAATATAAAATGTACAGGTCCTCGCTTTAGTTGAATAAAGTGATATGGTTTCTCTTCAAAACGATTTTTATAACTCAGAAATTTACTGGTGTTCTTCACTTACATAAAAGAATATCCCTTGTTCTTTAATGATGCTACCTGACAGAGCAATTACTGGTTGCAACAGAAAAAAAGAAATGAGTGGACAGAATGAGCTTTTTGGATGTTTGTTTTTATAGTATGTACATTTCCCTGGTGAAAGTCTCTCTTTAATTTACTTGATGTCTAGGAAAATCCTTGTATGTATGATGAATGAATTGTACATAACAGTTCAGAAGTTCTGAATTTAGCTTCAAATGTCTTTTTTCAATAAACTGTGATACTCATAAACAAAATACTTCTGGTTTTACCAAGCAAAACTGTGGTTCATTCCAAGTTATGAAGATTGTCTTCATTAGTTTAATTCAAAAATCATTAACTAAACAAAAAGAAAATGTTATGTTGGAGAAATAATGCAGAGAGATTTTGAAAAACTATAAAAAAATTAGGTTTTACTTATTTGTTTTGTGTTTTTTTTTAATACTTTCCAGTATCTACTAGAGAGAAATAATGGGAGTTTTTTTTAACTGATTCATTACTACAAAAAACATCCCAGTGCATCATATGCATATACTATTCTATCAGGTAACATAGTTTAATCAAAAGACAGCTTTTTGTATTCACATTCCTTTGCACTTCTTTCATTGCGCACTTCAACTATTGAAATCTGTTTTCTATAAACCTGTATTTTTCTAGTGGGAGAGTGATAATTTTTCATTTAGAGTTGTATTACATATTAATGAATACAATATTTAACACAAATCCTACTCTCAACTGTCATACAGAGTATCTGAATGATTTTGGGATTCATCAAAGGCAGTTATTGATGGTCACAAATACAAAACTTCACTAGCAGCCCTTCTTTTCTCTGTGTGACTCAGGTGTACAAATGTCATTCTTTGGTTTTGACTTTAGATTTACCCAGACCACGGGGCAGGGACATTCAGAGAAAAAACCCTTTAAGATGTAAGCTTTTCTTGTAGCTTTTCTTGTAGCTTGTAACATTGGGTAGAGAATGTAATTTCCGCATACAAATATTATTTGCACACACCAGAAGAAAAGCATCAGGTCATGATGGACTCTTTCATGGTTCTAACAATGGAGAGCATGGGCAATAGGCTGCAAGAAAAAAAAGCAAGCGATAAAACTGACAGTGGAAGTCAGGCAGTTTTACAGACTGTTCTTTGCTCTAACCACTTTTTCGCTTCCTCATTTCCATGTCACCCTCATCGTCAGTATAATCTACAAGGATTTGTACATTTTTAACACACAGTATTTCTTCTTTCTCTGGGAGCCCCCGGTGGTCTAGTGGTTAAGGACGCGGCGCGGTTACCGCCGAGACCCAGGTTCGATTCCTGGTCAGGGAGCTCCCCAGAGAAGGTCACTCTGAAAACAAACCTACGTCCTGAGGACCTCGCTGCCACTGTCCAAGCTTGCTTGGCCCCGGTAGACGAACCTCAGGATTAAAGGGTGGCCTCAGTTCTGCGCACACTGTGTGTCACCTAAAAAATCCACTGCGCAGGCTCGAAGGCCTTGTCTGCATATGCGGGTAAGGACCTTCCCCGGCTCTTCGTTCGCGAAGACTGGCCATTTACATTACATTTACATTTCTTCTTTCTCTAATACTTCCTATGAAAGTATTTTTTCATAAATATATAGCTTGTATTTGTGGAATTGTTATTTATTTTATACATTTTTTAAATTCCTATAAAGAATACAAAGTTGAAGCTATGCACACTTCCATAATTACAAATGGCAGGATTTATTATTTTTCTCTTCATTTACCCTGCTTTTTATTTCTTTCCTTTGCCAGTTCATCAAAAATAATGCTATAAACTGTCAGAGGGAAACATCTGTGTTTTAACGTCTTTATGTGTGTTTTTAAGGTTTTCTCTCTGTTTATATTCCATGGCTGTGTAATGCAAAAGATTAAATTTAATGTTAATAATGATGCCTCTGGCGCCATGAAGACTTTAAAACAATTGACCAATTCTTGCTCCACTGAAATCAGCAACAACTTGCCACCAGCTTCAGTGCATCCATGATTTTATCCTCTGGATACCTGCATCAGTAAAAAGGCATGTTACTAATTGCTGTCTCTCAGCAGAGAAGTCATTTGTAATCTGCCTAATATTCACTGATTGCTTTATGGTTTTCTGTCACACCACTAAATTAGAAGGCAACAGCTTGGTTACCAATTAAGCCATTAATACTTCTATATATATAATTTATTTAATTTTAAGTCACAATTGAACAGTTATGGCATAAATGAAGTGACTGATTTCCTTTGAGGCCTTTTCCGGAAAAGTGTTTATTTACTGGCTTTGACGGTTTTTTATAACTATGTTTAATTTATTTTTTCAATAGTGTTTTTGTTGACTATCATTTTTTAAGCTATAATTTCTTTAAAATAAAATGTGTTTTATTTCTTGGTTTAGGGTTTTTTATGAGCATTTGAAAATAATGCTTTCTGTATTAGTGTATTTGTACTTCTCCTCTGGGTTTGTTTTTCCTAACTTCCTTCCTTCAGAAGCAGAGGAAATACACTAATGGCACAGCTCTGCAGGCTACAGAAAATGTTATGAGCAAAGATATGATTTAAGATGTACATAGGAGGCTGAGGGCTAAGAGTATCTATCAATGTACAAATACACAGAAAGCCAAGCTTCCTTAATTGTGATACTCACAGAAAAATCTCTTACTATTTAATTTATCTGTATATATATATATATATATACATATATGTATATATATATCATTTAGTTCAATGCCTTCTAAAAGTTTAAGATTGTTCTAGCAATGTTACAACCTGAAATACAAAGGTCAGACTTTTCCACATGGAAATCATGGACCTCTGTATACAAATGTATGTGAGATGCCAGAAACCTTAATTCATCTCTATTTGCGTCTTATGTAACATAACTAGCTTTCAATATTTGGGACATAATGCATCTCACATACAGCTTTTTCCTTCCCTTCCCTTCCCTTCCCTTCCCTTC
>JAWWES010000168.1:31895957-31981291 GCA_035583135.1 Lophotriccus pileatus | reverse complement strand
CTTCTCCTTCCCCTTCCTCATCTCAAACCTTCCATTCCCTTCCCAATCCTTTCTAAACCTTTCCAAACCTTCCCTTCCTAACCCCTCCCTTCCCAAACCTTCTCACACCTTTTCTTCCCTTTCCAAACCTTCCCTTCCCAAACCTTCCCTTCCCAAACCTTCCCTTCCCCAACCTTCTTTTTCCTGAGTTCTGCAGTCATTCTCAGAAAACATCTGTCATGAACTTTCTGAAGATTATTTACGTAAAGAGTACTGGCTCTAAGGTACTAGTACTGAAAGCTGCTCTGATTGAACTTCTGGGTATAGGATTTAAATTCTTTCCCATGTTCCCCTACTTTTGTGTATTGAGAAAGATTTATTTCAAAGCATTGCCAGCTTTACTGGAAAGCATTTCATGTTTACCATTATTTGTTCTTGTCAAGTAATTTTCAAGTTCTCCTGAGGCAGAACTTACCCAAAAAGTGAGACTTGAGATTCCATTGTGCATATCATTACCATTCAACAGCAACAAAATGCCATCTTTTCGTTCTTTTGTGGCACCAAAGAACTGTATTTCTGACAAGCTGAATTCCCAAGGCTAATATTGTGACTGACAAGTAACACCAAGAAGAACAGCCTCAATTTTTTCATGTTTGGTAGGATGCTTTTGAGTAGTTCACATGACTTAGAACAGACACTTCTGTTTTTTTCATGGAACCTTGTAAATAAATGTAAAACCTTAAGTCTTCTTCATCCATTCAGTGATAAAGCAGTAACCATATAAAAAGACACTGATCCACATTAAAAGTAAGATCAATGTAATAATGTCCTGTATTCATTTTCTTATAATCTAATTATATCAGAACAAAACATCTCTTACTGAAGTCAACTAAATGCCCCCACATAGACACACAGAATACTTTGAATTTTCCTTTCTGAGGAGCAAGATATTTCAAACTTTGAGCCATTTATGTAATTTGGATACTTAGCATATACATACATACATACATACATACATACATACATACATACATACACACAGACCATACTATACTTGTTTTCTTTTCACCTCTGGCTTTTTAGACTAACTACATTACACTGTTATGTAATAACATGCTAGCCATGGATTTAGATTCACCTGGTTAATGATCTGCAGGTCTCCTTAAGCAGCTTTAGATCAGGTGTAACTTAATGGTTTTGCTACGCAGGGATTTGTGAATATAGGTTTTATTTCTTGCCACGTGCAGGAGAGTTAAGATGAACTACAAATCTCAGTGTTCAGACTTCCATTTTCTCTTTTTTTTTTCCCATGATATTGGCTCTGGTTCTTCTTAGACTTCCAGAAACTTTGTCCTTTAGCATATGAACTAAGCCTGTATGTTAAAATTCAGTCTCTGCCCATTATCACTTCAGAAACATGACCCTTGTCTAAAACAGATGATCCCATACTTATTCTTACACATAAAACAGAAGTTGATTGCTGTTTGTTGTGTTTGGGATAATGGTTAGTGACGTTATGGGAGAGGGAGGACTAATGTCTTTCTCAGCCTGAGGGTCTTTTAATCTGCTCTCCTTCTCTTTGTGGTAGTTCTGTAATCATCCACTGACAAACCATGGTGGGTTAGATGTGGTGTTATTGAATTAGCACAGAACTAGCAGATAGAAAAAAAAGTTACTCTGCTCTCACAGTGTAAAACTCAACCAAGATATTTTACAGCATTGAATTACCTGAATTAGCCTAATTTATAAGTAAACAGTCATAAATAAGTGATTTTGTGACTGTTGTGGCAATGTAATAAAACCAGTTTAAAATAATTACCTGTCCATATAATTCTCAGAAAATTTTGATATTATTAAGATAACTAAAGCATGTAGCAACCTTGTATATTAGGCTTTTGTCAGATAACATCACATGTTTAAACATGGGTAATTGTTTAAGTATTCTGTTGCATTAAGAGTTGTACAGCATCTGTTTCCCATCAGACATGGTAGTTGGATGATCAAACTATTTCATAAAAACTTAAAATTTTTTTTATCTCCTTGTACTTGTGAAATTAGAGAATGTTGTAAATGGAAAACTTACAAATTACTTTTCCAAATTTATGCAGCTATGGTGGCAATGTTAGAAGTGAGGCTGTTCTGGCTGCAAAATCATTGTGTCTTCCTTAGCATCACAGAATGGTCCTGCAGTTAGCTTCGTCTGTGTCATCTGAGAGTTCTTGCATTCAAAATGTCACCCAAACTTTTTATTTGTATTTAACATTCTAGAATACATTTCTGCCTAAGCATCTTACTCTTTCTCATTAATAATCTCTAGTTCTGCCTCTGCCGTATATGCATGAGTATGAAAAGATGACAATATTCCAAACTTTAATGTTTAAGAGTGCATTATAATACTTCCCATAAATTGGAGTATATCTAGTCAGTCAGCTGATATTTTCTATTGTAGTGGCCTGTGAGAAATGACATAGTGCTGCAAAGCTATCCTAATTCTTCCTGTATCCTCATGGAGTCTAGCAAAAGGAGCACCCAAAGGATTTTGATCTTTTAAAGCAGTTGTACCAGCCTTAATTTTAGGGGACTACCTGCATTCATCTACTTTGCTCCAAGTAAGAAATCAATGTGACTGCTTATGGAGTACTAAGAATTTTATAATAAAGTAAAAATAGTAAGAAAAACCTGTAACAAATCCATGCATTTAGAGACTCAACTCAGGTCCAGAAATAAATCTGATATTACTCACAGGCATTATGGTTTCATTGAGTTTTTGACAGCTTCTGTATACATCCTCGTAAGAAATTCTGTCTTGCTCTGTGCAAGATCTTGATGTTATTTGCCTTGTGTGTTTTCAAAACTTATAAGCAGAGAAGTGCAACAATAAAAAATCACAATCTCACAATTAGTCATATGCTTGGAGGTGGTTGTACCAAAGAGCTTTGTGACCTTGGTTCTTCCACGGTCAAAAAAAAAAAAAATCAGTGATAGTTATCATTTTATCAGTATTATTTGAATCATTGCAATACCTTCAGGCATCAGTTAGAGATCCTTTCTCCTCAGTTTTACATAAAGATAAACTTAAGACTTTCCAAAGTTTCTTCCTGGTTTTCCATCTCATGTTAATATTTTGAAGGGAATTTTTTTCTTTCCGTGTTAGATTCATGTAAACAGATCCTTACTTCTGTGAAGTCAGTGAATTTCTACACAGGAAAAATAATCAAATTAAAAGGCTTATGAGAAGCATCACCAGCAATCTGTGGCACTCAGCACTGCTGCTGTATGCAGGGTGACATAAAATTAGGAAATTAGTCCAGTTGAGACAGAAAAGTCATGGGAACTCTTTTATTTCCACTCTAGTTGCAGCTTCTGTCTTCTGATCACACATATATGTTAGTTTTGGGCGTTTTATGATTGCTGGTTTTCTTTTGCTTGGGGCCAATCATTTGTTGGAAAAATCTGCCCCAGGAAAGATTCAGCCTGTTGGAGGCAGGTAATCACTTCAAGAATTGAACTTTAAATTCTATTTTTTTCCAGGTAATGGGTAGGTCAGTTTAACTTCATTGTTTCTCTGTAGTTAAAAGGATTCCTGATGCAAACTGGTATTTAAAGTAAGTCTGATCTCTGTAGTAGGCTGTATCCTGTTCAGGTCATTCCTGGGAGAGGGAAATGGAAGAAAAAATGGAGCAAAGAATCTGTAAGAAGTTCAATATTGTAATCCACCTGTAGACCTAAAATCTAGAGAATTTTCCTAAGTCTGAGAATTTAATTAAATCAGTTGTAGGTTTGAATAAGCTGAGATACTTCTGGACCCTTGTTTTCCTATGGTGGGAGAAAAAAATGTCAATATTGACTGATTTCTCAGGTGAGCATTCAAAATGAATAAATGTTTATATTAGGCTTTGAATATGGAAACTGATTTAGTAGCATGAGAATAAGCAAAGCCAGGCACAATTTATAGTTCTAGTAATGCATATGCATATACAGTTACTATTTGTTACATAAAGTATCACAGTTTTTGAAATCGCAGCTCTTTAAAAAGAAAACTAAGATATTTCAAGTACTGGAGTATGACTCAGAACCCTGTCCTTCCCTTAAGATCCTGTGAGCTGTCTGAAAGATCCACAAAGCAACAGGGGGGACAGACTTTATAGGGGAAACAGCAAAAATGCTGTCAAAAGCTAATGTAAACAAATATAAAATATAGAGAAAAATATATGTATTTTGCCATTCTCCATGACTCAGTGATACCTTACATTTAGTGTTGTCAACCATATGTGTTTTTGATGCAGAAATGAGATTGTATTTCAGCTGCTACTTTTTCTTTGATTTCACAATATACTTGAATTCTGCACAGCTCTGTATTATTCACTGAGACAAAAGATGGCAGAAAAATGAATTCAATACATCAGTAAATTATATTTCAATACAATTCATTCAATATCTTTACTGTTAAAGACAGTAAGAACACGAAATCAAGCTCCTTTCTGCTGTTATAGTTCATCTCTTTGGCCCTGTTTTAAATGTTACATTTTTTTCTAATGAGGTTAAAGAATAGTTAGCAAGCAGTGTACTACGGATTGCACTGTATTTCTCTGAGTCACTAAGTATCGTGAGAGATCATGGTATCTGAATTTGTCAGCTTGGTCCCCCACCTTGTATCTGACATAGGTTCAATGTCAGAAACAGGAACATAGACTTGTTTAAAACAAAAGGAAGCAAGCAGCGGAACCAAAAATTATATATGTGTATTAAGAATGCACACAGCTTGGGGAAATGGCCTCTTTTCCTCCACATTCTCTGGTTCATCCATTTCATAGGAAACCACAGCTGTGCGAGTTTACAGTGATCTCTTTATAAGTTGGACATTCAGAGATTTGTGAAAAGCCGACAAATTTGAAAAACAGCATTTATAGCAAGATTAGGCCAGATACTTTTGCAGATCTGGGTTTACTAAAAGATAGTGCTAGCAGATGTTTCTCAGTATATAATCATCTCCATAACTACTTTGTTATTAAGTCAGAAGCAATAAAAGAGGAGTTATTATTTAATCCATTAGTGAATACTTCTGCTACCAGAATAACTTCTGTATTTCACCTCAGAGATGGTTGACAGATACGTAAGTTTTGGTTATGAAGTATCTGAGCCCTTCCAAAAAGAGGATATAAACATTACTACAGCAAGTAAAGAAAATGTTCCAGAACAAATGTCATTTAGAAAAGCGGCTTTCAAAACTATTTCTTCAGAAAACAGAAACAAAAAAAAAGCAAACAAACTAACAAACAAACAAAAACAGAAAGGTAGACAGCAAATAGTCAATAGATTTATTTTTCTTCAAAAGTAGAATACTGTGACATAGAATGATTCTTTTAAAAATGTTTTCCTGGGTTTTGTAGAAATTTGATAACTGGATAAGTGAGTTCAAATGCTATTACTTCATACTGACTATTACAGATAAAAAAATGTGTTTTCTGAGAAAAGGTTTTTACAGAAGTTTGCTTACAAGATAATTTACTTATTGATTTAATTTCTATAAAGCAAAGAGTTATTCTAAATATTCTGTAAGGCTTAGGGAGGTTTTTTAATAAAGCCTGATGATGTAGTCAAAATCCTAAAATGAACATACAAGCAAAGAGTGCAAGGAGGTTAAACTAAATAGGAAGCCTTTTAACCTGAGCTTTATGATTCAGTGTTTCTCATGCAGTAATTTACTATAACTGAAATGAGGACACCGTGTCCTTACATGGCTGATGTAAATTTGGGTCTAAAACATGGAATGTCCCTCATAATGAAGTATGGGTTTGGGTGTGTCTGATACGTGTGTGGCTTCATCTGAAAGTAGCTCCACAGCTGAACATTACAGGAAAAGAATATGCTGAAGTTTCTTCCCATACCATAGCAGACAACGTCAAAAACGGGTGACTCACTGCCTGAGCTACATTTTAAGTTTGTGTTTTGTTTGGTCATCTTTCTCCTGTGTGGGAAGATCCATGCCTGGTTTCCTAAGCCCCACTTTATGTACAGTAGCTGAGACATGGCCAGCTGCAAAGGTGAAACAACTGTAAAATTGTATCTCTTCTCCTTATTTTTTCACTGGACCTATGTCAGACACCTGGAAAACCTACAGTGAAATTTCTATGACTGTGTGCTCTTCTACACACATTTTGCAAAACAGTCAGGTGCAACCCTACAATATGCTATGCAGTGTTTCCTATGTGGCACTCAAGCCCCCAGTGTGGTGCCTGGGTATATGTTTTAGTGGTTGAACATGGTGGGTCTGGATTAACAGTTGGACTTGGTGATCTTAGACGTCTTTCCCAACCTTAATTTATGATTCTAGAGGTTATAACATGGTGGGGGGCAGTCTATTCTCTGAGGTAACAAGTGATAGGACAAAAGGAAATGGCCTCAGGTTGTTCCAGGTGAGGTATAGATTACATATTAGGAAAAATTTCTTCAGTAAAAGGGTGGTCAGGCACTGGAACAAGCTGCACAGAGAAGTGGTGGAATTACGATTCCTGGAAGCGTTCAAAAGTAGTGGGGATGTGTTACTTGGGGATATGGTTTAATGGTGAACATGGCAGTGCCCTGTTAAGTTGGACTTGTTGATCTTAGAGGTCTTGTCCAAACTTAGTGATTCTATGATTCGAAGGAGAACCAAAGACCTTCATTGTCTGTGCATATCTGTGACACTCTGTATCCCAACTTTTCTTTTTTCCTTTTTGTTTTTTTTTTTGAAGATGGCCTATTTATGTAATTTCAAACAGAAACATCCTTCATTTAATATAAATAACTATGTTCTCACATACAAAGATGACAGCTGGTACTGGTTTTGGAAAAAAAAAAAAAAAAAAGAATAATTAATATTTAGGACCCTTTCAGGACCCCAGAAAATGGAAAACATCAAAATTGTCATGACTACACTACAGATTTTACAGACTACTTTCTCTCTAGTATTTACTTTTACTAGGGTAAAAAAGCCATTGAGTTTCACAGAATGAAACCTGAAACCAAATTTTCGTTCAGTCCTTTCACCAAGATTTTTCAGCCAGCTTAGGTCCTAACAAGAACCCTCACTGTATGCAAGCTACACATGGATCTTGTGCATCTGTACATCTTTATTGTTTGATGTCTATATTTTGTTATTTCGACAATAGCTCAAGCAAGTCAGTTTCAAGCAATTCTGCCAAGCCAGAAGATGCAAAGGTCCTCAGGTCAAAATGACACTAGGGATTCTCAAGTACTGCACTGCTCACTGTGTAGTATGTGAGGGTGTGGAGGACAAGCTCCTTTATGTTGATGGCAATAAAATATCATTCCTCATCAAATAATAGAAATAAGTGAACACAGGGCAACAGTAGAAAGAATTTTGCATGTGAAACAGGAAAGAATACTTCCACTTGCAAAACAGACTATGTCTGTTTGCTCTGAACTAGCTCACTCTTTTTATTTCTCCTTTTTTCTCTTCAAGTTGTCATACAAGTTGGCTGAGTGTTTTACCAAGCTGTATTCTAATATTAATGTGAGTGGACTTAGTACTTGCTGTACTTCTTTGTGCACTAGAAGCTGAACTTCAAATCCTCTTTTGACTGTCGAAAAGATGTATTGTGTGTATATATGGAGAAGGAGTAATTTAGGGGCTTCCTCACTATTTATACTTGTTTTCTGTTCCTTTTTTCAGTTTTATGCATCCACTGATTGTTGTCATAATAGTATTTCTTTTATGTGACAGAAAGTATAATAGCACAAAAAGATTTATTTGATATCTCCTTCAGCACTTCATCTTGCACCTTTACATATTATACATCTTTCAAGTACTTAACATAAAGTGCACAATTCTCAGACTTGGTTGATCTCATATATACACCCGCTTTCTTTTTTTTTCACGAGCATCCTGAGAGATAGTGGGAAAATTTGTAATATGATGATCTTTCCTACTTATTCCTTTGCTTTCTTTTTGTGATGGTCATTTTAAGAGAGACATATTTCTTCGTCTGTGTTCGTATTTCTTCATATGGAGAAGTTGCCTTTTGTGCTCAATCACTTCCTCTCTGTAATAAATTTGTTAAACACAGATACAGTCACTCATGATATTTCTTAAATTCTGTTGAACATGTATTTCTGACAAATGCTATGTGTTCACTCCAAGGCATGATGCAGTCTTAGTCATCTTTATGTATTCATACTAAAAATAGTCAACCCCACAGCCAACTACCTCTCTGTTAGTGGAAGCCAGCTCTGTGACTGTGAAAGGGTGACTAACTCCTAGAGCAAACATTCTCCAGAATGCCTCTGCTTAGTCAGTTTAGCTATGACATTTCCTCCACTCTCTAGATAATTAATGTGCTAACCATTGTCTTAAATATTATCTTTGTATTGACAATGGTAAGGAGAAACATTTAGTATGAAACTTTGCTCCAAATTTTGAAAAACCCTCTAGCAAGTTAAGGAGGATATCTTTATTGTTTGTACTGCCTCATGTTCCATGTGCTAAAGTACATGAGGTCAAAGTATGTCCTAAGACATCTTGAACCCCTGCTACAGTTAAAAAACTGTGTGTTGGCCAATAACTAGAAACAATTGATTGTGGAGTGTCCAGAGCCATGAATGGATTGTCCTATTGCTGTAAACCAGGGGTGTTTTTTTAAACAGCTTTGAGGAATTGTTGCTGATTGTCACCACTTTGCATTTGTCCCAGAGAGGACTGAAGAGATCATTTGACCGTAAATACATTAACTAATAAAAAATTAAACTGGACAGGGAAATACATGGAATTGCCTCACAGCTACTACTGGGGAAAAATATGACTAGAGAGGAGGTTTACTGACTTGTAAAACTGTTCAACTTGTAAAGCATAAGGACGTCTGTCAGATTTTACCAAGACCAAACTGTCAGAAGGGGTCAAACTGATAGAAAATTTTAGGATCCTACAAGAGAAAGTGAGAATCTTCCCGGTATCAGAGAAAACAATTGCTACAGACTTTTCTGTTCTGCACTAAGCCAGTTCTTTGCAATGTTGAGTGATGGTTATAGTAGTAACAAAGTGTAAATTGTCATGCCTGCTATACATATATGTATGTTTGTATACATACATATGTACACAGATATGTTTGTGTGTTTGTAAAATGTTTCAACATCAATATATACATAATATGGACAAATTAAAAAAATTATGGACAAAAACTCCATAAAATATCCAAGGTTCTTTTAAACGTCGGTGAAAACATTTTTAATTACCTTAACTTATTACCTGTGGTCTGCAGCTCTTATCTTGGTGAACTACATTCCAAGTCCTAGTTCTAAACCTAGCACTACAGGTCACTATTTAGCTAAACATATTTTCAGAAACCAGGCAAACAGATGTCAAACCAAACTGTTTAACAGAAAAGAATGGTTTGTAGTTTCATCCAGAACTTTGACAGACTTGAAGCACTATTGTGTCCAGTTCTGGGGCCCTCACTTCAAGAAAGACATGGAGGTGCTGGAGCATGTCCAGAGAAGGGAAGCAAAGATAGTGAAGGGTCTAGAGAGTAAGTCCTATGAGGAAAGACTGAGGCAGATGAAGTTGTTTAGCCTGGAGCAGAGGAGGCTCAGGAATGCCCTCATCACTCTCTACAACTCCCTGAAAGGAGGCTGTAGCCCAGTGGGTGCTGGCCTTTTCTCCCAGGCAACTAGTGACAGGGCAAGAAGACACAGTCTTAAGCTGTACCTTTGGAAGTTCAAGTGGGACATCAAGAAGAATTTCTTCATGGAAAGGGTTTTCAAGCATTGGAACGGACTGCCCAGGAACATGGTGGAGTCACCATCCCTAGAGGTCTTCAAGAAACAACTGGACATGGCACTTAGTGCTATGTCTAGTTGATAAGATGGTGATTGGTCAAAGATTGGACTCAATGATCTTGGAGGTCTTTTCCAACCCAAATGATTCTGTGATTCTGTAATACATAAAAATATTAAGTTCAGAGGAAACAGATTAGAAGTTATCCTAGAGAAATGTTTTGATGAAGGGTGGTTAAAAAGATGGAAGGACTGAAATTTCAATCCTTACATTTAAAGCTAAGTATTTGTACTGCTATTACATTACTATTTGATGAAAAGCTGGACATAAGCCAACAGTGTGTGCTCACAGCCCAGAAGGCAAATCACATCCTGGGCTGCACCAAAAGACAAGTGGCCAGCAGGTCAAGGGAGAGGATTCTGCCCCTCTACTCTGCCCTTGTGAGACCCCACCTGGAGTGCTATATCCAATCCTGGGGCACTCAGCACAAAAAAGGTGTGGACCTTTCAGAGAGAGTCCAGATGAGGGCTGCAAGGATGACCAGAGGCTGCAGCACCTTTCCTATGAAGACAGACTGAGAGAGATGGGATTGTTCAGCCTGGAGAACAAAAGGCTCCAAGGGAGATGGCACTGCAGCCTTCCATTACCTTAAGGAGGTTTATAAAAAGGGAGAGGGGCTTTTGATACAGGCAGATAGTGACAGGACAAGGAGCAAGGATTTCAAACTGAAAGAGGGCAGGTTTAAATTACATGTTAGGAAGAAATTTTTCACTCAGAGGATGGTGAAGCATTGTAACAGGTTGACCAGAGATGCTGTGGATTCCCCATCTCTGGAAGTGTTTTGGGGGCAGGTTGGATGGGGCTCTAAGTAATCACATCTAGGGAATGGTATCCCTACCCATGGCTGGGGTCTTGGAACTAGATGACCTTTAAGGTCCCTTCCAACCCAAACCATTGTTTCATTCTGTGATTCTGTTTGAAATGAAGGCATGTCTACCCTATGAATCTTGGATATTTTCCTTCCAGAATTTAAACAAATAAAGACAACAAGAAACTGTTTTCAGTTCATTTTGTTTCAGTGTTAGCCATCCAAAAACAGTTATCTCCACAGGGACCTCAGAAATTAACAATTACTGCCCTCATTGAATCTTCAAAGTAATAATTTATTATTGTTTCTACACGTACTTTTTGTCAAGGACACACTAATCTTGACTAGTTTCCTGGCTGCAGTTGACACAGATCTAGAACAATATTAGCATGACAAACAGAAATAACACCAAGTGACTTTATATATTAAAAATTACTTGCTTTTATCTCACTGACTGCCCAGAATTTCTTTAAAAATAGTACCCTGGTTCCCATTCAGCTCTTTCTATACAGTCCTAAAAATTATAGCAAAGACTGTGTTTCAATGTATATATTGAAAAACAGAGACACACTCAAGGAAAAAAAAAATAGTTGGAGATCAGTCTTTAGCTATTTAAACAGAAATAATTTCATTTCTATTGTGGCCTTGGAAAAGAGGTGCAAAAATATCCCTCATCTGGTGTGTACAACAGTTTTAAAGTAGTATACTCCAGAGGATCAAATCATTCAGGCAGCAGAATGAGAGGCAAAACAAGAGCCAAGGATTTTGAATAAATACTACAGCTGTGGGAAATGAGTTGCAGAAATAAAAGGAGGAGGGACCAGCTAGTTTTCAGGGTAATAAGCACATGAAATCTAAAGGAAACAGCAAAACTGACTCTGATTTATACCCTAAATAACTTCATTCAATTCATTGCAGTTCCATAGGATACTGAATACATCATCTCAGCAATTGGTTGGTATAAAACGGCTGTGAATAAGAGAGAGGGAATTCTGCAGAAATACCACTCCTTTTGTCTTGAGATTTTTATATTATACTATTTTAGAAAACTTGGGAAGTGGCAGTCTCAGAGTGGTAGCTAGTGCCAACAGTATTGCAAGCAGGTGTTACACAACTCCCCAGCTCCCCCAGGTCTAGTGGTCTGCCTTTGTCCACCACTCCTCTGCTGCTCTCAGTTTGGATCACTCTAGGCTGTTAATTCTGTAATGAACTGGGTAGTGCTCTTGTTATGCATACAGATGTGCAGCACTGACTAGAAACAGATCTCAAGATTGTTTCTGCTTTAGGTATCTAAGGCCTTCTTTTGCCTGAACCTTTCTGTTTTTCCATGCTTTCTAGTCCTCTGTGTTTGTAAGGTGAAAAACAAAATGGGCTCAGCCACTTAAAAGTCGTTCTCACCTGGGGACTGTTTCTGCTGCTGCAATTCTGTTCTGTGCACCATTCCTCCCTGTTGATTTTGCTGCTTTGAATCTCTCAAGCTGGTTCTCTTATTGCCAGAGAGAAGATTTGGTTGGCCTCTCGAAATTTTCCTCCCCACCATACCCATATAATTATATGTTTGGGCATGACTAGGACATGAGTATTACTTTATACAGAATCTTGCCTCCTGTCTGTCAGAAAAAGAATGCATTTCTCTCTTCAGCCAAAGGACAGAGAAA
The DNA here is from genome assembly GCA_035583135.1 of Lophotriccus pileatus. NCBI lineage: Eukaryota > Metazoa > Chordata > Aves > Passeriformes > Tyrannidae > Lophotriccus > Lophotriccus pileatus. The sequence goes on along the minus strand of JAWWES010000168.1, from coordinate 31,969,014 downwards.
CAAACAGTGAATTCTTATTCACAAGTAAACTGTGTTTTATTTAAGATACATCATGTCTGACAATACACACACAGCAGCAATTGTGAATTCCTACATCTGGCCTAAATGTTTCTGTGCCTGAGCCATCCACCTGAAGTAGTCCTTCAAAGTTTCAATTATTTTAATTATTTTCTATGAGCTTCAACAATTTTTCATAACTTTACTGGAGACTGGAGATGGAAATCTGAGATAATCCCAAAGAAGGAGGCCTACTACTCAGAAAGATCAAGAACTACATAGGCTTATTTTCAGGTGTTCCTTTACCTGATTGTTAAATCAAAAAAGTGGAATCTCTGCCAACCCCTCAGGCATGCTCTTTCTTGTTACAAAGAATCTCTTGGTGCAGCTTTATCACAATTTTGAGGTTGTTAGATACATTGTATCTGCTTTTTGTATACAACTCAAGCCAGGTCCACCTCTCCAAGCCTGATTCAAAACAAAAACAAAACCAAAAAATACTTTAGGATAGGACCATATAGAAATAAAGTTTGGCACATTTACAGCCTGTATCTTAAAGGTTAGGAAATGCTATATTGTTTATTTGAAAGCAACAGTCTTCTAAGCAATACAGTTTACCTCAGACCAGATATCCCCAGCAGTTTCCGCGTTTAGAAATAAAAGGCTACTTCAATGTCAATGAAAGCTCCAGACAAATTTACAGCGGCATTTCACCAAAACCAGGAACATAAACCTTTTTTCTTTCTCTTTTATTTTATTTTTAATGAAGCATTAACAGGGAGCTAATCACTGGAACAAGTGGAACAGACATAGTACCTGGAGTATATAGCAATCTGTCTGGGTATGGTAAGGCTACACTGTCATTTGAATTAAGAATAGGCTATAGAAATAAAATGTTGAGCTGGAAAACAGTATTGGAGGGGAAATATGGTGGGAGACATTGATTGTTGATAACAGATATAAGGGAAAAAACACATTAGGATGAGAAAATGAAAAATCATACTATTACTTGTCCCATCGCTATTCAGTAGCAAAATATTGCTTTTGCTAATTCTCTTGAATTTCGAGAAGCATTCAGTATCTGCAATGCACATAGGAGAAGTACATACTTAGGATGCCTGGTGGTCTAGGTATTTTAATCAAAATTCACTATTGCTAAGTTTGAAAAAGGTTTAAAATCAGACATTTCTTAGTGATTCACGCTGCTGTTGTATTTACCACCTCCCAAATACAATACTCATGAATAGTTCTTCTTGTAAAAATCCTGTTTTCTGTTAGTCCACTTTTATAACACATGCAGCAAACAGCAAGGGCGGTAGGAATGGACTAGTGCATGGAAGGAGACTTCGCTGCAAACACCAGGCAGTACTGATAGTCAGCTTAAGCTGTTATCATTTAGAGTACCACTGGTCTGTGCAGGAGACTGTCTCAGTTTCAAGTGCCAAATGCCCTGCAAATAGACCCCAAGTCATGTAATAAGGTGTTGGCTTTTGCATGAATGGGAATCAACTCCATAAATGATATTTCGGTCCCAGCCATAAATACTGTGAGTCCAATGTGTTTGGCACTCAGGGGATGGGTTAGCACTGTGGTGGAGTGACCCTGGATGCATGCCAAGTGCCCACAAAAACTGTTCTGTCACTCCCCTCCTCAGCTGGACAGCAGAGAGAAAGTACAACAAAAGGCTCATGGGTTGAGATAAGAACAGAGTGAGATCACTCACCAGTTACTGTCATGGGCAAAACAGACTCAACTTGGGGAAATTAGTTTAATTTATTACCAAGCATATCAGAGTAGGGCAATGAGAAATAGAACAAAGTCTTAAAACACATTCCCTTCACATTCTTCATGGGCTTAACTTCACTCCCAAATTCTCTACCTCCTCCCCATCAGCAGCACAGGGTGACGGGAAATGTAGTTTGCAGTCAATTCATCACACATTATCTCTGCCACTCCTTCCTCTACAGGAGGGACTCCTCACACTCTTCCCCCTGTTCCAGCATAGAGTCCGTCCCATGAGAGACAATTCTCCATAATCTTCTCCAATGTGATTCTTTCCCACAAGCTGCAGTTCTTCATGAACCGTGCTGCAGAACTTCTCCAGCATGGGCTTCCCACCGTATCTTCCCACAGTCTCTTTCAGGCAAACCTGCTATAATTTGGGGGTTTTCCAGAGGCTGAGTGTGAATATATGCTCCAGCTTCATGGGGTGCAGAGGCACAGCTGCCTCACCATGGTCTTCACCACGGGCTGCAGGGGAACCTCCGCTCCGGTACCTGGAGCACCTGCTCCCCCTCCTTCTCCACTGACCTTGGTGACTGCAGATTTGTTCTTCTCACATATTCTCACTCCTCTCTCATGACTGCTGCTGGTGTTGTGCAGCAACATTTCCTCTTTCTTAACTATGCTATCCCAGAAGTGCTACCACCACCGCTGATGGTCTCTGCCTCGACTGGTGGCAAAGTTACCAGCCCTTATGAAATCAAGACGAAATCCATAGGAATGAATAAAATATACAGAGCTTTTATGTCCTTACTTACATGCTTAAATGCAGAAATACAACTTTGAAAATTTCATAGTTTTTTACTGGTGTTAATGAAAAAATATTGCAAATAAACTTGGAAAGCCAACTGACGGCTCCATGCCACTGGATTCTTCCATACATCCTGTAACATTGATCATCTTTAACTACAGGTGTCTTTATACAACATTCTATCACAACTTTGGGAGAAGGCCAAGTTACCAGTTTTATCTTTTCTTCCTTCCAGGGGCTTCTCTCCCAAAGATGGAGGTGGTCACTATTTTGTTAGAACTTCTTGATTTCTGCTTGGCAGGAAGGAAGGAGGAGCCTGTATTACATGTATGAAAGGTAGTTAAAAGAGTTTTATTTTTTTAATAGCAATAAATGTAGGGTTTCTTTTGTTTTTCTTTCTTATGTTGCCATTTCAAATATTTTCTATAGAATTATTCTTAAATATTACACATACATACACTGAAGAAATTTACAGTCTATGCATGAGAATTTGTTCATGGACCTCAAAAAAGAGCAAAAAATACTATTCTCACATCTGGCAGTCATTTGCTCATCACAGAAGTGTGCATCTAAAAGTATTGCATAATAGATATGCTGGGCCAAAATCATCCTGGGTGTAACAGTACTGACGTCAATTCCCTTACACCATGAAAGAATTTTTTGTGTAGAATGAAAACTGTTTTTATGAAAGACAGAGAAACTCTTTACTATGGAAGCTTCTTCTCTTTATTTTTTTTGAACAGCTGGCAGCTGGTAGACATTGGCTTGCTGGCCAAGTGCAGTAAATGAGATGGACCACGAAAATGAACAACTATGAGGAAAAATGAAGAAGGTCATTCAGATAGGAATGGGACTGTATTGAGTTTTCCTACTCGGAAGAAATGGGAAAAAAAGAACAGAGGGCATAGTTTAGAAAAAATTATATCATCTCATCTTTCTTAGGAAGCAATTATAAAATCATGATTTTCACCAAGAAAAGAAGCAGATTGTTATAATCCATTGCAGCCACTTCCAGACTAAGCTTTTTCCTAGTGTGATCATACAAATAAGTATTAATGCCCCATACAGTTTAGCATCTTCATTAATGATCTGGGTGATGGGGCAGAATGTACCATCTGCAGCTTTGCAGATGATACATTAGATAATTGTGCTGACATTAGGAGAGATCTCAACAGACCAATGGGAATCTCACAAAGCTCAGTGAAAAAAGTGCAGCTTTGGCACCTGGGGAGAAATAATCCCATATACTAATATAACCGGCTGGAAATCAGTTTAATAGAAAGACACCTGGATATACTGGTGGAGAAGAAGATAAGTCAGCAATGTGCCTTTGCAGCAGAGCGGGCCAGCAACCAACACCCTGGGCTGTATTAGGAAGAACATTGCCAAAAGGCCAAGGGAGGTGATCTTCTCCCTTGACTAAACATCACTGAGGCCATATTTGGAATGTGAGATTCAGTTCTGGGCTCCCCAGTAAAAGAGACTTGGATTTAGTAGAAACAGTCCAGCAAAGGGCCATGATAACAATTAACAGACTGGAGCATCTGCCATACAAGGAAGGGCTGAGAGAACTGGAATTTTTCAGCCTGGAGAAAAGAAGGCCCAGGGGACATCTTATCAGTGTGTATAAGTTCTTGGTGGTGAAGGGCAGTGAAGAAGAGACAGTATCTTCTCAAGTGGTGCTCAGTGAAAGGACAAAAGGCAATGGTGAACAGGAATTGAAGATCCTCAAAACTCACCTTGACAAAGCCCTAAGCAACTGTAACTCTTTTTGTAACTGACCCTGCTTGAGAAGGGGATTTGACTGGATGATCTCCAGAGCTCGCTTTCCCCCTCAACCTTTTGTGATTCCAAGAGATTCCGCTAAGATGTATAATAAGTCACTGAACAGCACAGGGGATTATTACAAGGTCACATAGGTGTGGCCAACACATAATATAGGAAGAAGAATTGATTTCTTAGTTTGAAGTGCGGTACAGCTGGATCTGTGTGACTGCAGTATTAAACATGATTAATACTGACTCTTTGCCAGATAATGTTTTTTGGCCAAAACTATATTCTTGTCTTACCTACTGTAGTACAGTTTTTGCCTTCAGAAGGTATGAATTGTAAGGGGTCAAGTGATAGACAGAAGCCAAACAACCATGTTTTCTGATGCTGACATGCTTGATATCTTCAAAAAACCATTAAATCTTTCTTTACTTATCCAAGCATACTATGAGGATAATTGTAGCTACCTGTTACAAAGCAGTTTAGGATGATTACTGCATGTTTGTCTGAAAATACAGAGCAGTCTTTTGTCTGGCATATGGAAAGTTTATGAAAATCTCAGAAGGCAGAATTTCTCATCTGTATGTAATGTGCTGATATTTACATTTTGACATTCACATTTTGACATTCAACAGCTGAGAATCCTAGTCATTTTGTCATCCTCAGTCCTCACTCCTCAGGCCTTCTCTCTCCATCTTTTAGCACATGATTGAGGAAGAGTATCTCTAGGTATCTGCTAAGTCAACCCCGTGTGAGTGTGGCCCATGGTCCTTGTTAAACAGTTCCCTGCTTTGTTCAGGAACAGACACAGATCTTCAAAGATCTCAATGTTCATGAGTAGCTGAAAGAAGCTAGAGGGATATGGATGAGGAAGAAATGGTTTCAATCTGAAGCATATGCAGTGGAGCAGCTGCCTAAATTGCATTTTTCAAGACTATTTCTGAAAGAAAGATGACAAAACAATTCTGATTTGTTCAGAGCTAAAGTTGCTTCCAGTAAGGGAGTGGCCAAAAAGGAGCAGGGGTATGGAGACAAAAACAGTTGGTATTGATGATTTGCAATACTGTGTGCAAGGGGTACTATTTCAGACTATCTCTAGAATGGTTGTTTGAATTCAGTACACATTATAAGCTGGAAAACACAGGGTGTTGGAAATGCTTCGGATCTCCTCATAATTGACATGCTTGGATGTCCTGGAAACATGGATCATTTACTACTAACAAAGGGTAAAATTTTCAGTCATATGTATGTGACTCAAACAGCAGACATACTCTTTTGAAAGGTCAGGGGCAATTTACAGTTTTTGTGTTGTGACTTAGATTTTAAATCTCCAGATACATCAGCTCTCTTGGTTTTAAGGTGGCCGATCCTCCCCTCTTGTCAGCAGAGAGGTTCCTTGGAGCACTCCCTAACTCACAGTGTTAAAAGCAGGCACACTCATTTAGCTGGCACTTGAATTTACCTGCTGTTTTTGTCTGATGTGGATTAGGAACCATTCTATGAGTAGAGAAGCAGGAAGGGGAATTTCTTGTAGAAAGGTCAGGACAAATGGGAAAATCAATATCTGGAAACACTAGCTGATGGCTGCAAAATTAATATTTCTCTAAGTTTTGTGATGTTGAATTCTGTTCCCGAAATCCAGAGTTTTTGTGGATGATCCTTTGTGTCCTAAGAAAGGTACATGTACATCAATGTAAATTCCTCAGAGCAACAGTGCTGATTATCAAAAATATTACTGTTGAAACATAAAATATTATAAAGGTTTAGGCTCCACACACATAATAAAATTATATAAATACTTATTAATCACACATTTCAGCAAACCTTAAGCACAAAATTTCAGGGTACCATTGTGGTTTCAGTGCAATAAATGGAATCTTGCCAAAAACAGAACTTTACCCTTAGCCAAAATCAACTTAAATTGTTTCACAGATCACCTACTGCTTTTTGCAAGCAATGCCTGTAATTCACTGACTGTATTGTCCTGTGCAGAGGAAACAGCAGGACTCGGCTTCCTCTCCTATTCCTCTGTATCTCTGGACTCCTGACCCTGCTGAAAAGGAATTCCTGAACTTCTCTGAACAGAGGCTGACTTTGCTGCTGCTGGTGCTTACTGTAGTCACAAAACTAAGAGGAGATTATGGTAGTCACAGCTTAAACCAAAATACTAAATCAGGTCCTTGCAGCTAGGAATATTGCCAATTCAAAAAGGATCTTTTTTAAAGATTTATCATTTTAAATGTACGCACTGAATAACTTTTGTTTGTGTTTTACTTAAACTTCTGATAATTTACAGTGTTTTCTCTTTGATAATATTCAGTGGGAACAAGATCAGGATACAGGATCTGGATCTGTATACAAACATGGAAAAATATATTAAGGATATATCGCTTATAAAGTTTATATTAAAGCTGAATGTGAATTTATACTTTTATATTGTTTAGCTAGTTTGCTTCAAGAGAAATTTAGGTGAATTAAATTGAGCTACAGCAATATAAACTTGACACTAGAAAACAAAAAGTATGTGTATGTGCAAATGCACATGCATAGCTTTGAATTAAAACTATTATTATTTCTTTAATTGAGCAATTTTGGATTGCAAAAATGAACATTTGCAACTTCAAACACAAAACATAAAATAACATCCTCATTCTGGTTACAGTTAACCACATAGTGACTAAATATAGCATCAGCTAACCTTCAGGATGTGTCCACAATAACAGATTACTCAAGATGTTCTACTGCTATTCCCTACCTAATATTATGCCTACAACAAAATGTGGAAGTTTAAAATATCTCTGTAATTATGGTAAACAGACAACAATCACCAAAATTGCAGAGTACTGTCTGCTGCTCCTAACCTACAGGCTGTATATAGAAAGCTAAATTAAACAATTCTGCCTGCCATGGGTAGTCAAATACATACTGAATTCCAGGTGTTGGTGAAGCACAGGGAAATCATATTTTTAGTGATATATCAACTATAACCCTGACTTTTCTTGAGATCTTCAGCTGATTTCTAGTTCTAAAGAATTAGTGTATATTTCCTTACTAACCATGTTGAGAATTTTCACAGACATTTTAAAATGCAGAAGTCATTAGACGAATGGCACTATTTCCTCTTGCTTCCTTTCTTTGGAATGGGTATATTGCTCAATGTCCAAAAACCTTTATGCTGCACTCAAGCCAAACTCCTCTTTGAAATGAATGTAAAAAGATGCAGTTATTTTTAAGTGACTATCCACTCATTTTTAAGAAAACAGTCCTTATTTCTGGGCATGGCTTCCACTGCTCCCTGCCTGTGACCCTGACAATGCCCTTCTGCTTACGTACAGCAGCTTTTGAGTGAGAACAGGAAGAGGCAAATCAAGGAAACAGCTGTTCTCTGAATCACAATCCTCCCTGGATTTCTCTATAAAAAAAACTAATAGGAAGATAATGCAGAGCAGAAGCATAATATTCCTGGAAACCACCTCTGCAGCTGCTACCAAGAAGACTCCCCAGCATGGTGATAAAGATGGATGCAAGTGCACAGAAAGTTTTGTCTTCACAAACTGAGGGCCCCTTTACTTTGGTTTGCACAAATCTACAGGTCTGGATGGCTACAAATTCACAGAGTTGTCTGTACAAATGATCTAGTAGAAGCTGCCTTAGTCTGGCTACAGAAGTCTCTCTTCTATCCCTCATGGAAAAAAGACTTCTCAATATGGCTCTGCTTTCAATATTTTCAAAGTATACCAATGCATTGTATTGTATTATTGTATTTAAGGATCACCTCCAACTTAGCTATTCAAATACATATCCATTTGCAGTCCACTTATTTCCCTGTCTAAGTGAGCATGTAGAGGCCAAAATCTAATATCAACACCCTGTGAACAGTTTTCTATCAAGCCACTTACAAAACATTTCTAACTTGAAAAATTTTTGCAAATTTAGGAAAATCTTTCCTTTTCATTTTAGAAAGACCAGCTTGCACTGTATTCTTCTGAATGTATATTATCCGTGTCTTAATTACTTCATATGCTTTTTCTGTGAATGAGGCTGTAAGATATACTGAATTCCAAAATAAAGTTTCTTTTGTCTTTCATTTAACAGATAAACCAGATCATTTCTGTACCAGATACTCTCAAGATACTTGTAAAACAGCCAAAAATCGGAGCCATATGTTCTGAAATGTTTAAAAACAAGACTGAAACCATAACCTACAAAAATCATTTCTGGCCTGAGACCTGACCTTCTGTTCAGGTTTTGCTTGGAATTTTACCAGCAATTAGAAGTAACTAACAAGAGCTAAGATCATAAAATCTTAGTATATCCCAAGTTGGAAGGGACCCACATGGATCACTGAGTTCAAACCTCAGCCCTGCACAGGAACCTCCCCAGGAGTCACACCATGTGCCTGAGAGTATCATCCAGTATCATCCAGCCTGAACTCTGTCCGGCTTGGTGCTGTGACCACTCCCCTGGGAAGCCTGTTCCAGTGCCCAACCACCCTCTGGATGACGAATCTTCTTCTAATATCCAACCTAAACCTCCCCTGACACAATTTCAGGCCATTCCCTTGGGTCCTGTCACTGGTTACGAGAGTGAAGAGGTCGGTGTCTGCCCCTCCTATTCCCCTGCCAAGGAAGCAGCAGACTGCAATGAGGTCTTCCCTCAGTCTTCTCTTCTCCAGGCTGAACAAGCCAAGTGACCTGAGCTGCTCCTCATACAACTTCCACCCTAGACCCTTCAGCGTCTTTGTTGCCCTCCTTTGGATGCTCTCTAATAGGTTTATATCCTTCTTATACTGTAGTGCTCAAAAATGCACACAGAAAAATTAATGTAAGCTCTCCTACATTATTAGAATCATAAACTACGGTACTTTCACCTCTTCCTCCAGTAAATTGTACCAAAAATTGAACAACACAGTCATTCAAAACTGATCAATTTCCATGCAAATTCCCAAAAGCTTCTTAGACTTAATTCCTTCTCTAAGCTGCCATTTCCCTTGTACTATTTTGAGAAGAAAAACAGCCATTAATTGCTCTCCTTCCTGGCTCGCAGCTCCTTCCTTTCTTTCTGCCTTTACTGAGAAATTGTCTCCCGTGTGATCCTCTTGAAAACTAGAAACACAGTTATTGCATCATTTATGTATCAAATCAGATGCAAGATACACTTAGATTAAGGCATACTAATGTTCTCTAGAAGTGCCACTTGTTATCTGTTTCCACAGTATACTCATATGGTTCCCAAGTTTTACCTACACTTTCCTTTTTCCCATTCAAGTTATTTTTCATAGTCTTATATGTTTTTGTTAAAGAAACACAGAAACTCCTTTCAGCTTGTCAGTATGAAAAGAAATTTTAGAAAGCATGTACTCAAACTACAGGAGCAAGCTAGTGAGCAATGACATAAATCTCTGCCACTTAATTTAGTTCTTCAGCAGAACTACATACCCCATCCCTGGAAGTGTTCAAGGCCAGGCTGAATGGTACTTTGAGCAACCTGGTCTAGTGGAAGCTGTCCCGGACCATGGCAGGGGGAATGGAACTGGATGACCTTTGAGGTCCCTTCCAACTCAAACCACTCTATGATTCTATGATTATGCCTTCTTGCAAAATCTTCACCTATCTTCAATGAAATAATAAAGGTGTATAAATAATAGAAGCAGTTACATTGCAGAATAGTTGCTGTTTTAAGCATATAGAACAGGCCTTTACATGTTGAAGACAAAGTTTTACTCAGATTTTAGATTTCCAGTGTCTGACAGGAAACCAGAAAACCCAACCACAACTTACTTGCAATATGTCTGTGGACAAGATGCAAAATATATGATCCTCATTGGATCAGTTTCTAAGCCTGGGTGTTAATAAATTTCATAATGTAGAAGGTGGTGAAAAACCAAGTCTCTCTGTTCTGACATTATTATAATTGTCTTTTGAATTCCCATTCTGGTAATTTCTGTAGACTTTTTCCCATGTCTTTTGCATGTGCTACTAATATGGATAGAAAAAGAGTCTTTCCTACAAGGTTAGTTGGTGACATTAGATGACACTTTACATTTCCTAAAGTGTGGAAACAGTCCTAGTTAATTACTCAAAACATTTATTTCCTCAGTTAAGCATCTCATGAATACATTACTTTGATTTTCATTGTAACTTAGGCTTCTGAATGGGAAAGTCACTTTTGAAAAATTACTTGGACGCCTGACATGGACATTTTTTGAAAATCATCCTTTGCTAGCTTTACCATTAAAAAAAAAATGAAGCACACATTCTTATAATATTTCATCAAGTTCTGACTAACAGAGAATCAGAAATGTTCTAAAATGTACAATTACAAACAGACATAAACTTTGAGACATTTTTGTGGTTTCAGAGAAAACTGATTCGAGTGCATACATCGGAAAGTCCCACCAAGAAGCAACTTCTGTATTTTCAGGAAATTAAGCAAAAGAGCCTGATGTAATTCTTCTGTTGTAATTTGTTTATTTATTTTAAGCCACATAACAAGGAGAAATTTTTGATCATAGGTGCAGTATTTAGACCAAAAGACACTGTTTGAAGATAAAAGGGTTGTTTATATAAGCACCTGTTCTCCAAAATTTTGAGATCAATTCTAATGGTCTTATATTCTGTGGCACTGTGAATAGTGTCAGGGTTCAAAGCTTTGCAGTTGTGGAACCAAGCCACAATCACAGCCATTCTCCTAAGTACTCTGTTTTTATTTTCTTTTCCTGGAATGACCCACAGAGACTATTTGACAAAAGAAAAGTAGTAGGATATGCCAGAAGATGCCTCTGAAAAGTCTCAATAAAAAAGGTGACTGGAAGAGTAGTAGACTAAATTAGATTGCTGTTCTTGAGCCTAAGAACAACTATAATAGATCTGAAGGACCATGTAGCCCCACGTTCTTTCTCCAGCACTGGTCAGCTGTAGGGACCCACAGAAGAGTGGAAGAACAGGAGCAGTATATTATCAACATTCCCTGGTATTTGGAAGAGCCAGACAACCAGCAGTTTGGAATTCAGAAATTTCTTTACATAAGAGCCTAGGGCTTGTCTTAGCCCCATATTCTATCCCCAACAATGTCCATAACTAAATGCATAAAACCCAGTAAAAGCGGATCAAACACATACTCTCCAGCACTTTCCCAGCCTCTTGATTTTTTCAGATTTGAAGGCTTCCTAATCCTGATACCATTTGTTCAGTAATCCACCAACAGGTCTCTCTCCTGGTTAGCCAACATTTCCCTGAAATCCTGTAAACTTCCCAAATCCATAGTGTCCTTTGGTAACAAGTTCCATAGGCCTAATTACCCATTCTGCTTTGAACTTAACCTCTAATAGCTTAATTTCATGGCCACTAGCTCCTGCAATTGATAGAGAATGCAAACAATTAGTCCATGTTAATAAATGATGGAAGGATTGAAATTAAAGTCAGTAGGGTTCTGAGGTAACTCAGAAGCACATTTCCCCTTTTCAAAAAGCAAATGGCTTCATCATATCTACTTTCTGCATTGAGAAAAGGGAAAGTCTCTTTCCTTTCTTTAAGAAGGGTTTACAGATCAAAGGCTTTTCCTAGTCCCTCAGAGTTTCTGGATTTCAGCAGCACTTTCTGCCTAATGCCCCTGGCAATCCAGAAGCCAGGCAGAAGCCACTTGAAAGATTTCAAGCATGAGTAATGAATCTTCTTCTGATCCTGAGAAAACAGATAAGGAAACTTGGGAACAAGACTTTTTGTGATGATACAGGTATCAGACAGTTAGAGACTCACAGCTGCCAAACTGAAGCCTGATCATTCAGGACACTTTGACTCTGTCCCAGCCAACCTCTCAGCAATATTGCAAAGCTGTGAGACTTAGAATAAGCCCTAAACTGCAAAATTAGTGATGACTATGAAGGGATCACAAGTTGAAGTGTTAAATAGAGAGTATCTATATCGTATCATTGCTGTGCAATCTTTGCACCTTTGTGCTGAGGAAAAATGTGAGTTCTCCAAGACTAACAGAAAACGGAAGGAAAGAAGAATATTTTTCATATTGGCATAATAAGTGCTTTGGTTCTGTCATGTTTCTCCCACTGAAAGAGTGATGTGCTCATGCTTCATAAAATCACAGCATATGCACAATGTTGAATGTCTAGTAGGAGTTAAAGACACTGTTCCTTTGTTCATCTGCATCCTTGGTGCTGTGAAAGCATTTCTCTTCTGATAATGTATGCTTTTTCATATTAATACTTTACACTTTGTTCTTGTTTTCTGTTTTTATAGCAAAGACCTTACTAAAGGTAAAAGGTTGTATAGAGTAGGCATTTTTGTAAGGCTTTAATTCTGAAAAATGTAAGCAGTGGTGAGGATTTACAGCAGAACCGTCCTGTCATACTGTACCCTGCTACTCCCACATACAGCACAGTGCTGTGTGCACTGTCACGGCCTTACCTCTCATAAGCCTTCAATCTGATGAGACATGACAGCTGAGCTTGCACACGCCACTACGCTTTACTGAAATATTAGGGTTTGTTATGCATAGTGACATGCTGATAAACTCTTAATTAGCAGTTGTTTATGAGTGTCTGCTTTTACAGTAGATCCTAATTCATTTGCTTGTACCTATACCATGTCTCTCTGTGCCAAATGCGGATTATATTGCAACTGGTATCCTCTTGTGTGTGCATATAGAAAGGATGATTAGCTGTAAAGCCTTCTGTGAGACATTTTATGTGGAAAACTACTTACAAAATATATCGGGTTGCACCAGACAGCTGCCTAAATTCTGGAATGAATATCTGCTAACCATTTATATGCCAAGACTGTCATTCACAGTTACTTTGTAACTGCATCCAGACCGCTAAGGCAAAAACTTATTTGGCAAGTAACATTTTTCTGATTCACAGTTGCCCTGGTACTAAATAATACACCAGCCACCACAATTGTGTCATTACGTCTTTTCTCACTTTACCAATCTCTGTGGTCTACCATGCCATCACTTGAAATTTCAGATGTCTGTTTCTAATTGAATGCTTTCTTTTGTGATAATAAAGATGATTTATATAGTGATATAGTGTCCTAAACATTATATAGTGTTTTTCAGAACACACTGGACACTTCTGCTTTAAGGCCACTCAGTACTGTTCCATAATTATTGATGGTTTTCTCAACAGGGAATTAAAAAAAGCTGTACTTTCCTGAGGACTGCAAATAACATGATCTCTGAAGAGATCTAGGTGAAAAGATATAAATTTGCTCTCTTTGCAGTGGAATCAGTGAAAGCATTTCTTGGTGGCAGAGATACCTGTTACATTCTGTCTAGGAGCAGCAGTAAACAAAGTTGTAATCCTCGCTTCTGCTGGAGTCTCTTGTCACTCCCACAATAAAAACAACATGACTGTGCTGAGTAGATGTGACTTCTACTTTCATTTATACTGCTTTTATTATTATTATTATTTACACTTGCATTTAGATATCACTCTATTTTAAACTGCTCTGTCATGTGTCATAATTTTTGTTTCCCCACCCTCTCTTTTAATTTGCATCCCAATCATAGTAAAGTTTGTGAAAGAGAACCCAGTACAGGCAAATAAGAAAGAAACAGTGCAGTCTGTTTCAGTAGAACAAAAGAATTTTTCCCTCTTCAGATACTGAAAGGCTTTGTCTGTGAATCTAATGGGTGACCTTATCTCTAGAAATTCACAAACACTGAACTCCCGATTCCCTGACATTTAGCTTTAACAAAGCAGGGTGAGTTACCAAATGATCCTTGTGTCTTGTTACTGAGTTTATCCAGTAACTCTCAGAACTTGAAAGGACAGGTAAAAATGATATTCACCCCACCTTGCCACCCACCTACATTGCCCTTTTTTACGTATCTGAGCTTTTCCTTGTCTAATGGACATAGGAGTGACAGCAGAACTTCCTTAGTTTGGCTGCCAAACACTTTTTTCTTGTGGGAGTTGGGAGACCTGCCAGTGAAGGTACCTTTTGCATATTCAGATTTGAAGGTCATTATCTGGCTTTGTGTTCAAGGTATGTCGTAAGCTCAGTGCTGCTAATATAGGATCCGTTCTTTGAAGCTTTTGCCCCAGAAGACACCATTTCCATTTGGCAGTAGTTTCTGATTCACATGTTCACTGAAGTCAGACTTCCTCTTTTGAGAACTAGAGGAAACTAGATTTGTCATTTGAAATGTCAGCAGTCTTTTACATAAAAAAAAAAAAAAAAAAAAAAAAGGATGGGAAGTAAAGCCAATAATTTGTACTTCTATCATAGCAGTGGCAAGACCTCTGAAAACAGGAACAAGAACAGGTCTTGGGATATTTTAAGTGTGGTGCCACATTAGCTTCAACCTGTATCTATTAAAAGTAGAACTCAGCAGAAACATAAAACACTGTTGATTTATGTTCTTTAATCTCCTCCCAATGTCATATTACTGTTGTTATACAGCTGGCTTTACGAGTTCCAGAAAAGGACTGACATCACCAAGGACTATGGAAAGTCTGTGTATATGTATACATACATATACACAGAGAGAAAAAGAATGTCTCCTCCCTAAATAGCAATCTTACTTATTTCCCCCAGTGTGAGATTGAAAATTGCAACATATTCACCATCGTCAAAATACACTTTAAAAATAATCAAAATTCAACACAGAACTGTCTTTTATAAACCATTTTACAAGCAACCCGAGGACATTATTATCATATGGACAGAAAATCAGTTCTTGTCAGAATATAATTAATTACAAAATCTAAAGTAATATTTACTTACAGGTATAGGCACCTAATGGCAGTGCAAAGAACTTCTAGGGAGGAGAGTTTCTGATCTATTGTCTATTAAAATGGGATCATTTGGCCTATTCTCAGAAAATCTACCCTGAGTCAGGTCACCCATTACAATCACATTTCATTCACCGTAAGAAGCTGAACACATGAGACAGATGGGAAACAGAATAATAAAAAAAATAACATCTGTGGAAAATGTAGTCTGAGGCCATCACTCAAAAACCCAAGGTGAATGAAATGTTTGTAGATACAGGAGTGCCACTTCTTTGATACAGGACGACAGATGGGTAAAGGTGTGATTCATAAGCATCTACTGAACAGAGAATTAATCTCAATGTTGCAAGCAAATTTGTGCTGTAGAGCAAAGTCTGAGAGAGACCATATGGCTTTAAGTCAGAAAAATAACAGGTTTGCTGCCTTTAAAAAAAAGCTCTCTTACTGAGGTATGTGGTTTTGATGGTAGATTTAGAAAATGATTGGCATAATATAATAGACTGTAATTTTAAGAACTACAGAATTATACTACAGTGGTGGTACATGGCTTTATTGTATGTGCTGAAGTCTCAGTCTGGTTTTAAATGTTTGTGTCTATGATCTTTTTAACATTAATTATTCATTTTTTTCACAAAATATATTTTTTTAAGAGATGTGTAATATGTCATTCATTTTATCCAAAAAATTTAGCTTTATTTATTTGGACCTAAAAGTCTCTAAAAGCGATTCACTTCCACTTGGGAATGGGCACAGTTAAGAGGAAAATTCTGTTAGTTTAGAGCATAATTTCTTTTTATGGTTACATAAGTCAAAATTTGCAAAAAAATTTGTTTGACAAATTTTGTCCACTTTTTGGATATTACATAAAATTCCTCAAAAATAATTAAAAAAAAAAAAAAAAAAAAAAAGATACACATGATCATTTCTGTGTTTATTCTCAATATGTTCAGTGTATACATAGGAAAAAATATCTAACTGTATCCTGTTAAGTATTCCTGGAAACTGGTGGTGGCCTCTGTGAAACAGGAAATGCATGATAGGGGACAGAATATGATGAAGCGGCTTCCAAAAGTCATACCTCAGCTGCACAAGTGAATTTATACTGTGCTTTGACTAGAGAATTACCAATGAGTGCACTTAGTCCTTTCCATGGAGAACATCCACATTGCTTCCTTCTCCAGTAATAGTACCCAAAAATCAATGGAGTCTCAGTTGTGGACACGGTCCTGTATCAGCTGGCTAAAGGAGCAGAGCTATGGACAGCGTGTGGGTGGCAGTGTGGAGGTGCAAGAGTATACAGTGTTCAGAGCTACCCTGCCAGAGGCGTTGCTGGTCCCTGTGCTGCTACACTTCCTGCTCAGCTAGGACCCCACCTTTCCTAACCAACCCAGCACTAGCAACAGACTTGAGCCAATTATGTGCGTGAAGCTCATTTAATCAGAACCCTTGCAGTGACAGCAACATAACTTGTGACACATCTTGTCAGTAATTCACCTGAAAGCAGATCTACCAGCTGAGGAAATGAGCAACAGTTATTCCCCTCAGTACATTTGCATCCTCTTCCCAGTGCTTCCTCATGTTCCTCATTGCCATCTCTTCTTTCTTAATATAGAACTTCAAATATATGCATGCATAATTCAATTGTGTATCACACAGCTTTTTCTGTGATTTTTCCTACTATTCTTTTTCAGTTTTAGCAAGAATCTTTCCATGTTCCTCAAATGTGGGACTAGAAAATAATAACAAAAAAATAGATCTGAACTGCTTCCTAGCAATTTTTGCTTCTCCAGATTGATCTTCAGTCTTCTGTATAGTTCTGGAGAACCTTTATCTAGTTTCTCAAAATCTCTCTTGACCACTTCTATAAATCTAGTTGGGGTACCAAATCCAGCATATAACAGCAGTGCTAAGTGCCCCTAAACTACCTTCAGAAAATACTTGAGATGCCTCTCTTCCATTTACATGCCTGATTAAGTGCTTACTTGCTATGCAGAACAAAGCTTTTGCTTTGAAAATTCTGTTTACTTAACAATTATCTTTTTGAACTAGAGCAATGTTAGAGGTTTCTACTCTGGTATTCTCAAATCCCTTCTTGGCATGGTTAATCAATACAAAAGCCGCCTTCTTGTTTAAATAGAAGACTGCATTTATGAAGGCCACAAATCAAGTTTCTTTACTTGATGCAATAGTTTGAGTAGTCTCTGCATTTCTCATCTGTAATATGAAGATACTGACTCACAGGCCAGCTTAGCAGCTCTGGACTACCCCAGTGAGACAAAACAGTTTTAACTGCTGATAGGCTTTATAGAAAGATAATTCCTTTCTCTTTCAGAGGGTAATTTCAGTGGCTATGAATGTTTGGCTTTCCCTTTTGCAAAGGCTTGGTACGAACAGCTCTCTGGGAGAAAGCAGCTAAGTTCCTGTCAGACTCATCTCTGCCTGAAATGTGGAGTTTAACCAGTGGTCCTTTAACTTCACTGAATGAAAAGTTTTTTCTTGGTCCACTCTTTGTTCTTTTCCAGAATCAGTTCATTTAAAGGAGAATGTGACCTGTCACCTTCTAATGGGACTGGATTTTATTCTAGCCCCCAGATTTAGTAAACACAAAGACTTTTTTTAGCTGTGTTCACATCCCTCTTTGGCTACCCTGTGTTCACATCCCTCTTCAGCTACCCTCTCTTCTTTGTACCTTCAAGCATGCCTCAGTATTAGCCAATATATAAGGCACAATATGTATATTTTCATTCTTCTAAGGATAGCCTAGTATTAAATAATCATAAATCAAAGACTGATCCCAGCTGAGATCACAACTCAAAATTCCAAAACTCACAGCAGAGCCCGGTGTTTGAATCACTTCTATCCAAAATCATATAAATCCTTCATCAATGTGGCTAAAGTACTGCAACATAGACAGCTTCTATCATTGTCTCTCTCTTCTTAGCTGTTTTCATGGCCTCAATCTTGGCACTTTATCTTTCTCACTCTCAATTTCTCCAGCTATAAAATAGTGTTAAACTGTACTTCTTTGCAAAGTATTAGGAGATAAACCAGAAATATGTTTCTGTAGTCCCCGAGTTTTATTATAGTGATTGTGATCACTACGATACCGAAGTATGCTAAAGATATATAAGCAAAAGACTTCTGTGCTGTTCATCACAAGTTCATCACAAAACCAAAGCATTTTTGTGAATACCAAAACTGGGTGGACTGCAGTTGTTACTCTCCCAGTAATTATCCATTCATGAGTGACAGACATACTTGCTAGCTAGTGGATAGCACAGAGGAGTAGTTTACCTGATGTGTTCCAGCAAAATGGATACCATTGTTCACCTTTAGACTGTGATCTGGCATATTAAAGGAATGTTAGAGGATTTAAAAGGTTTCCATATTTGGTATGCACACTGGTAGGATTAAGACTGGAATTTGTCAAGTAAAGCATTTTTTAACAAAAAAGTACCTCAAATTTAAAGCACAGCATGCAGTTCTGGCAGACGCTTCTCAACACAGGACAGCAATGAATCTTTCACTGCTTTGCACATGCAGGTCATTGACAATTATGTAAATAGGGTAGGTAAGAAACTAAAGAATCTTAGATTGGGCAGTGCTCTTTACTAGGATAAATAATTTAACAAATATAGAAGTAACCACTCTTGGAAAATTAGTTCACTTCAAAAAAGAATACCATTTCTTGCAGTGAACTCAGTTAGCCAGTCTTTGCATCATCTTGCCATACAAATTGGCCACGCAGTCATGCTGACCTAAATTACTGGTTTGTAATTGGACACAATCTTTGAAAAGTTTCTCATTTAGCACTGAACTTTTTATGACCCGCATAGAAAACTTCTGTTTGAGAAAAAAAACCCTGCAATTTCAACTGATGAGCTTTGCTGATGGGGAGACAATTGATTTAGTAATTCAGTTAACATGGAGGCCATTCCAGAAATTATGTTACAAATATGATAACTGTAGAATGCTTTTCTGCAACTAGAGAGTTAAATTTGAACATTAAAAAGCATTTAAAACACTGAATGTTTTCTTCTGGCTTTCCTGTCCTTTCATACTTTCATGCATGAGATGCAGAACAAGTCCTTCACTTGGGATTTCCATGAGAAGGCTTGGTCAGAAGCCTAACTGCTGAAATTGGTTGGTAGGAATGACCATTGCCCCAGTGATAAATTAGTGATTTGATAAATAAAATCTTTCTGTCCTGCTGATTTATTTGCCGATGGTGGGTTTAAGTATGCGGACAGCAAACCCGAAAATACGGTTTCTATTGTAGTCAGACAAATCTTGATTTAAACAGCTTATAACCTGCCAGCTAGATCCAGACAAGCTGACTGTAGGTAATATGTAGCTTTTTCCTACAAAGTAGGGGTGCAGTGGATCAGAATTACTTTACTTACAGTTTCCCTTCAGGATGCTTTCTCAGAATGGTGTAGACAATCATTAAGATCAAAAATCTGCTCAGCAAAGTAAGGGTGACTCATACAGTCTGCTGAATCATCCATTTTTACAGTTGAAGGGCTTCACTCATTCTTCTTGCATAGCAATTGCACAAATCTAGCCTAAACTGGGTATAAAACACTCCTTAATGTGGGGACGTTACTTTCCACTCACTGCACTCAGTTAGTTCCAGTGCAAATCATGACTCACCACAAATAGCAATGGCAAACAGAACTTGAAGAAGAATAGCCAGGGCAAATATTATTTTGGTTATATTACATGCTGTATTGGATAAACCATACAAATTCACACACAGAGAAGGGGGTTTATAGTGTTCCTTATTTATTTATTTACTTCATTATTTAATTGTTTATCCTGTTGCTTTGGGCCAAAGATTCTGTTAATTAGGGTTTAGAAACAATCTTATGTTCATTAAAAAAAAAAAAAAAGGAACACATTTCAAATCAGTTACTAGTGCTAATTTTGTTTTGAAAAAAATTAAATGTGTCCACTTGATTAATTCCATGTTAGTAGCATAATTTCTGAGTTGTAAGTGCTTCTGGTAGTCAGTACATAAGTCAGAGCTTAGTTTCCTCTTTTTAATAGACTTAGAAAATAGGAAGAATTAAATCATGTTTCGCAGTATCAAAGGATCATCATAAAAGTTTCATTTTTGAAAGAAACTTCCATCTCCACTATGCCTTTTGCATAAAAACCTCAAGGGGTTGTACAAATATTCTAAACTAAATCTTACAGCCCCAGCATAAAATAGTGATAATAGTGCAGTTTCAGGGGTACAGAAAGAGCACTATGAGATACTGTGTTCACTGTTCATCTCATCAGAACACCCAGGACTGAGAAGATATAGAAGAAAATATACCTTGTATCTGGAAGACAACAAGGCAGATACTGAGACCAGATTGGCTGGATTCAGGCTTCAAGTCTTTTCAGAGTTGTAACTCCATGCATCTCAGGAACCATTTTCAGTGCTGGAAATAGATGCATGTTTTACATTTGTCTATTTCAGGGGTAGGAATAGTAGTACAGATGGATGGATGGATGGGTGGATGGATTATTTTCTGCATGTGAAAAATACCAAACAGTTTCTGAGCACCAAGAGCACCCAAATGTCTGTGATCTCAGAACTGACAAAAGTTGGGTTACTGGACAAAAGCTAACCTGTACGGACTTGCAGCAGCATAGACAAGCACAGGTTACTGTGGTTACAGAGCTACAAACCTAGCTCAGTTTTTTGAGTTTTGTTGGAGAAAAGTACTTTTTAGAAATAAGCCTCTTACAGCAGTAGACTCTGTAGGATGTATTTCTTGAACACCTTAAAATAATGTTAATTGCTAACTCATTTGTAGCCAGATGCTGCTCTGTAGGAAAGAAGAATGACTGAGGTGGAGACTCTGACAGGCATAAGAGTAACAAAACCTTTTCTTTCTCTCTCTTTTTTCTTCTGGGGCAATGTAATTGTAAGGCTCCATTTCAGAAAAACATAACAGGTCAGGCAATAGCTGACAATATATTTGTTTTCAGTTATAAAATATGATAGTTTGTACTAAGAAATTTTATTGAATGGGTTTGGGGTTTTTTTATATATTGTTGGCCTGAAATTGTTTTTATTCATTAATAAAATCAGTTACCTTATTTTTCATCCTTTAACCCAAATGAAGCACTTCCTGAACCCCTTAGTAACTTAGTGCTACCTTCAGGGCTTTATTGTCTTTGCCTAAATGGAAAGAGTTGCTATTCCAAACTTGATACAATCACATTTAGTCTCTTTTTCTTAGCACTAAAAATAGGCTAATTCAGGTTAATGGTGAGGATAAAGTCTCTACAGCACACAGACTCCTTTAATGAGCTTTTCCAAATCTACCTTAGGGGTGCTTATTTGAACATTCCTATCCTCACTGTAAAAAACATACAGTCACCACAGCCTCATCCATTACAGCAAAGCCGTAGATACAGCTTTTGTGTGATACTTTAGGTAACATTCTCTTCATCAGGTGTTCTATAAAGTTACTTATTTGCAAGTTACTTTATAACATTCTTCTCCATCTCCTACTGTATATGTGCATGTGTGTGTACAGAAGCGCATGCATACATTAAGATGAAAACTGGTAAATATGCACAAATATCCAACCTACAAATGGCTCTCTAAATTCCTAACACTTCAGTCTTATCGGTACAACCAATCTGACTGACCTTTGCTAGGAAGCAGAAGTTCCAGGATAATAACATGGCACACAGATTTATTCCCTGCTTGCTGCATGAAATGCGGATCTAAAACTTAGGGAATATTTACTGTATATTTTAATGTACTCAAATATAGTTAAAGTCTTTTCTGCAGAAAGATAGTTGTTAAATAAATGATCTGGTTTCAGTTAATTAAACGTGTAATACTTGCATGATAAGGTGTTATGTTATGCATTTTTTTGACGTTCTTATACTCAGCCAGAGAATATGCCATGCAGAGTTAATGAAAAAAATTATATTACTTTCTTTGTAATGTTTATTTTCTGTATCATCACCATATGATTTAAATATTCTTATCAGCTGAGGCCTGACTGTCATTACACTCATGCAGAGCAAGCGCAAACATTTTCATCTATAATGGTAATATTTTAACCACTTTGCATGAAATTATAGGCAATATTTAAATTTTTCTGCAAACTTAGAATAATTTCAGCTTGGGAGCACATATTTTACTTCAGGTTTTTGGGGTTTGCTTATTTTCCTTCCTAATAAGTAGAATTATTTCTAATGTATTTGACTTTTGCATGTATATAGATTTGTTCTTGAATGTCTAATAAACAACTTTGATTCAGAAATTAAAAACTGGCAATTAATTAGACTGCTCTAGAGCACAATATAGCTCCCTGCAGTAATGAGAGGTATTAATACAGTTTTTACTGAATTAAGGAGGTGCAAATTGCATCTTATATACAAGCACCTTTCCAAGAGGGCTAAATGACAGATACTTGCCCTTTCAGGGACTTGAACTTATCTGTAACCAGTAATACAAAAGTGATAAAAATCTGGGAGGTAAAAAGTGCATTTGCTTAGATTTTCAATGGTTTGAGAACTAATCTTGATCTTGTTAAATTTGCTGGTAAAATTCATGTAAACATCAGTTAGATGTTAAATCCTTTTGTGGATGAAAATGTTCTTACCCGTAAGTGGGGAGGTTAGCTATTGACTCATCTGAAAAAAACCAGCTGTATAACAATCTTATCTGTCTGAGTCTGAATTAGATGGCTCTTTTAATATTCATACTTGTGGCTCAGCAGAGGGAAAAGCTATCTTTAACAACATACAGTAGCCAATTATTGTGTTAGACTTACTGAATAATTCACTAAAAATGAATAGGGGAAGAAATGTGTTTAATGCTTTACTCAGTTCTGAAAGTTTGATCAAAATGTGTGACTGGATCAAGCAGAAGCTTGGCACTAACACTGTCTATTAGTACTGGCACAAGATTTGCCTTTTCCAAGATGAAGAAGCTCAAAAGATCTAGAGTATTTTGATTTGTAAATTGGCAATTGTGATTGCCCGGGGGAGTGGACAGGGGTAGAAACTGTTTTATTGAACAGATGAGAATTCTGAACACAGCAGGAAACATAATCTGCAAAGCTTTCCAAAAATGACAGCACTGATATTACACATGTATGCCTCACCCCCTTTGAGTAATAAGAGCACTGTGAGTTAAATTTATTTCTCATAGTGGGGAAAAACACGTCCCACGCAGATGTGATAAAGCACTAGAAGAACAATGAGACAACCCAGAGGACAAATTCTGTGCTGTTCACTGTACCCTTGTGCTGTATTACATGCCAGCCAGGTCTCATGGCCCCTTCATACTCCATCCCACAATTCTGTGCCAAATAGAATCCCAACAAAAAGACTGCCAGCAATGTTGTTGTGCTGCATGACTTCCAATCTAAAGTTGTAGCTCATGAGAAATAATAGTAATGGTATCAACTATTTAAACACTATTTGAAAGATAAAAAACATTAATTCTAGGCTGTTCTGTACCTCCTGCTTGCTTTCCCTCCTGATCCCAGGAGAACTGCATTAATGAATCTTCCCTGGTCTTCCAATATCCTTACTTTATAATCCAAGAGAATCTGGGATACAGAAGACAATTATGGTCAGTGGGAAAACATCGCATCAGTCTCTGCATAACTGCAAGGTCCGTCTCCAAGAGGTTGCCTGGCCCAGTTCCCTGGATATGGTAACTTCTATCACTTTAGGCAAGCTCCATATGGCCTCATGCGTGTCCTGTCAACAGGAAGCTTACCCTGATCCACGGGATCTTGCATGGACGATGTGGTTTTACTACAGAATCTTTGCCAGGATCGAAAGAAAAATTATGTTGCTTAAAGACTCCTTCTAAATGCCTCAGGCAAGCAGATCATCTTACTGCAGAGTGAGAAACATCCCATGCTCTCTTGTCCTCTCCATAGACTCTATCTTAAGATATATTTGGAGAGGACTGGTGGCACAGCCTTTACTTGAATAATGAGAAAATGTTGTTATGCAGTAGTCCTTGGTGACTTACCTTTCTTTAAAAAAAAATATGGGAAAGCAACCATTAGAAAGCTCAACCAGGACAATATACTTCAAGTTGCGTCTCCCTGTGCTTACCAGATGACAAAGACACTGCATATCAATAATGAAACCATACAGACTAAATTTTTTACTCTACTCCAAGCTCCACTTCTTCTTGTGGCAAAGTATGTTTTTGGCATTTCATCTGTTCTAGTCACCCCTCCCATGCCTTTGATTAAATTAGTTGCATATGTAGATTTGGTTTTGTGTGTTTTCTAATCTCAGATAACATCTACTACTGCATTTCAAATGAGAGGAATTAGGATGGACACAAGTTCTATTTTATCAGTGGGTTTCCCTAGTGTCTTTTCAAAGAACATAACACTGTTCTCCTCAGACTTCTTTCTTTTTTGCTTTGTCTTCATATATCTTGAATAGTTTTTTTATGTTAGTTTCTGGTAGCTCACCCTTCTCTATTAAAAATACAAGGATTGTAAAAGAAAAAAAAAAAAAGCTGAAAAAATTCAAATTACATTAAGAAAATAGCAACAGGCAAATGTGATCCCACATCATTTCCCAACTTCTGGTGTATGAGGAGGCAGTGATGGACTTCATGCTGGGAGTGTTTTATAACTACACTAAAAAAACCAACGTTTTATTGTAAGTTTGTTTCAGACCTCAAAAGCCTAGTAAGGGTCATGCCAAAATAGCACAACATGGAAGTGGCAAAATAAACCCCAAGCAGATGTCTCATAGGACTAATCCGCATGGTATGATCACATGATTTTACTAGGAAAGGCTTTCTCAGGTCTGATGGACCTGCCAGCCTTTGTGGACATTTCTGTTCTCTGTAAAGACATAACTCCTCTTTCTGATTGTTAAGAAGCTGTTTATTCATGTATTTTTCATTACATGAAAAACATGGAAGAATTATATATCATACTAAATATAATAAATCACTAATATATTGCAGAGAAAGTGTATCTAAAATAGAAAAATCATTGATACCATTATGAAAATGTTAATACTCCCTTTTCAGGAGCATTACTGAAGTTTTCATGAATTCTAGTATCCATGTAAGAGCTACCAAACACATGTGTTTGGGAGAAAGGATGTGTAGTATACGTAGAAGAATGATTCACAGAAGAAAAGGGAAGAAAAAGAAGTGAGAAAAATATCTAAAACTGGGAAATGGATGGGAAGACCAAATACAAAAGCAAAAAGGTGTGAAGCCAAGTCAGGGACAGTTTTAAAATCTAAAAAGAAATCTGTCAAATTGATACAAACGGGAGTAGAAGTCTTACCCTGTGTAGGAATCTCCCCCTAAAATATTTTTTTTGCGGTCAAACATCAGAAAAGGGATTTTATTTTAAATGCTGATCACATTCTGTGAGGTGCAGCCTGAGAATCATGATTTATGCAAAGAGACTCCAATGTAATATTAAAGATAAAGAGAATTATTTGAAGCTAGAGAAAAATACTACAGCTCAGTTCTTCATCACATTAGCTGATTTAACATTGACTCTCCAGCCTTTTGTGTATTGCCTAATACTCGCTACTGTTTTTTCCAGCTGGGGATTATTTGTTCAGCAATAAGAAGAGAGAGCACCAGTTCTGTTACCTGAGTGGTAGTTATGTGTTAGTAACAAACTTGCTTGGAAAAATTCAGTGATTCATCCAAAATGATGGAATGGGGTATCCTGATCAATCTGAAGGTGGCACAGAAAGGGCTTCTGAGTCTCTGTGGGTTTTGAGATAAAGTAGGATTTATTCGTAATGGTACAGCAAAAGAAATGTTCTCAGAACTGTTTCTAAGAATAGCAGGATGACTTCTATAGCAATCCTGTGAGTAATTTGAGAGCAGCATCTATTCTGTGTTTCTGAATCCCATGAGAATATTTGAAGCATAAATGTATATAATTTTACAACTGCTTTTTTTTTTATCTTTTTTCATTTCCAATAGCTTGACTTGGATAAGAAATTTGCTGTGTTCTACACTGTTTGAAGAATCTTTGTGGGATTTAGGAAGCAAGAGCACGCACAAAAATCTGGGGCTGCGTATTTCTTCACCTTATCTGTGAGCTAATGACTAAAGTCCATGGAAATGTAAGTGGTAGATTGAAAATGAAAGACCTGGGATCTTCAGCAAGGCATAAGAGAATCATTCTCAGAAGATTCATTAAGGTGCTGGAAAAGCTTCTTCCATGTGTTTCATTCAATAGAAGAAGTCACCATATAGTAGCTAGCATATGTATGAGCAGTGAAATATAGTCATGGCCAACATAGCGGATAGTAATGGTTTGACAGTTTGAGGTACTCCCAAAGCAAATGTCAGCCACTCACCAATGCTGAAAGCCATTGATTACACCTCTACTATTAATGGAAAATAAAATAAAAGCATTGACATTATTGGTGAAAGGAAAAAGATGTGGGAAGATTAAAGGACAGACACCCTGATCTATCTGAACCTAGCCAGATGCAGATGAAATGTTTAGAGGATTAGTAGTGGCAAGATGCTGCTCCTTTTGCATTTCCAAAATCTTGAAGTTGCTGGTCCCTAGGTCAGACAGCTTCAAGGCTACCTTAACTTGTACCTAAATCATGAGATCAAGGTAGTGTTTTGTAGCAAATTATTGCAAAACTATATTTTCCCAGTAACAGTGTCTTTCCTCTGGAAACATCCTTTGCACTGCCTGGTTGGCAGAAGATATCAAAGAGCATATATCCTGTAATCTAGAAGAACATGTTTTCTTTACATTTCTTGTGTATTTATGGCTGCCATAAGCTAATGGTTCTCCAGTAATACAATTTTATATTCTCACACTAGGCAGAAATTTGATCCCAAACCTTCTATAAGCCATACAAAACACAGGAACATTTCTAAAAGCAAAACTGAAAGCGTATATGTAAACATATGCATATTTGGCAGTTTGAATATTTGTAACATTTTTAATCACTAATACAGTGGAGGACAGAAAATTCCTGCCAGTAGGATTCATATGACATAGAGCTTGAAAATACATACAGGAATAGTAAACCATAAATAATTATTGCCTAAAAGTGTAAGTTAACTGTTACAGTCAATGTTATCTACATAAACGCTAAACTAATAAAACCCAGCAAAAACATATTGCTACATATGGTATCCAAGTTCTCCACCTCAAAATACAGCAGCTGACCTTTGAAAGCTTGTAAATACTAAGTAGTACCAGATCAAGAAAAATGCCCTCATTGATCCTTTCTGTCTTTGTCCCAGTTTGTCTATTCCTGGACTTTTACAAACTTTAACAGACATCATTTTTCCTATCAGATCATTAACACTGAAACACACCACAGCAAAATTTTTCCTATGGTTTGAGAAGATTAGGGGACATAAAATTGACAAATGCGATGAACTACTGTTTTGCTTGACTCCTCCTCATTCCTGAACATAAATTGACTTTTTTTCTCTGTTTTGAAACCTGATCTGTGGTTATAGGAGTGTTGCTCAGATGGTATTAGCTATTTCAACAGAGGTAATTACTATGTTCATTCGAGAGGGCATATTCCCAAAGAGATGGTACCTCGAGAATTCATTGACAGGAATCTAAAAAGACAAGAGTCCAAAGAACATCCTCGAAATGTATTTTCCACCAGATGGTCCCTTGCTGCGATCCACGAGTGTGCGTCCTGTGCACAGCAAGTTTCTTTCTAGTCAAATGGCTGGGAAAAAAAGGTTATTTGCTTTTACATTAGCAATTGATCTTGCACATAGGTGGATTTGAGTTCTCTATAAAATAAATATCAGTCAGCTGCTTTCTCCGTTGACTTCCAAGAAAGTTTTGCTCTTGGATGGTCTCTTGGGGTTTAATTTCTTAATTTCCCAAAATGCTTTACCAATCCACTTCTAGTGCCCACTTTTTATGCCCACTCTTATTGTTCTAAATTGATTCATAGCCAGTCAAGCCAAATAATGGTTCCCAGCAATCTCAGATACACAGCATTTTCAGGTACATATTTTCTAGTAACAGTAGGAGAATAATGTGCAGTTAACATGTTAGAGTGAAATCAAGAGATATGGAATCAATTTATGTCCTTACCACAGAGACTCAGTAACATCTTGGCTAATCACAGGAGAAAAAGATATATAACATATATCCTCAGTCCTGTGATGACCTAGGTGCCTCACTCACAGCCTAGTCTCCCTATCCATCTCCAGGCAATGAACAGATAATAGCTGTAGGTGTCTCCCACTTCTGTCTGTAAACATCATGGAACTTCCACTGCTTATTGGATTGTTCTCTGTGTGTACGTTTGATGGCCAGTTCAGTGAAGCCCAGATCTTTGAGAGCCGTAGACATTCTGACACCAGCAGCATCAGAGACTGCCAAGGAGGTATATTATCATGGAAGGAAAATAGCTGAAAAGGTTTATTAATTTCTAAATATTTAATTTTTCAGGAACAGCTGAGATACAAATTTTCAGGAACAACTGAAGTATCTCTTATGAGGATAGGCTGAGGGATCTGGGCCTGTTCAGCCTCGAGAAGACACAACTGAACAGGACCTTGTCTGAAAGGAGGGTGTCCAGAGGATGGAGCCAGGCTCTCCTCAGGGGTGCCGAGCCAAAGGACAAGAGGCAATGGGCAGAAACTGATGCTTAGAAAGTTCCACCTTAATATGAGGAAGAACTTCTTTACTATGCAGGTGACTGAGCGCTGGAACAGATTTCCCACAGATGTTGTGGAGTCTCTCTCACTGGAGATATTCAAGAACCATCTGAATGCAATCCTGTGCCTTGTGCTCTAGGATGACCTTGCTTGAGCAGGGAGATTGGACCAGATGATCCACTCTGGTCCTTTGTATTGGTTGCAGAGAGGGGGTGGAGCTAAGACATGTGTGGGCATGGCTAGGTTGCTCTTTTATACCACCCATGTCATGGCCAGGTGGTGAGGTTTTGGAGGGAAGAAAAAGGTGAGTACACACCATAAGTGTACTGTTTTGTTCCCTCTCTTCCTCAGTGAAGTTGCCAGCTGCAGTAGCACTGTGGACTCTGTCCCTCCACTACCACTGGCTGCCCCTTCCCATTCCTTGGGGAACGCAGCTCTGGATGGCAAATGCAGGCAGGATGTGGCTCTGAGAAAAGCAATGAACACAGCCAGGATGTGGGTCCCAAAAGCACTGGAGAGCCAAGTGGTGCGGTCTGAGAATGAAGCAGTGATGAACCCAAGCCCAGCTGTGCTGGCCTCAGCCAAAGACTGCAGAGCTCATCTGAGCCCAGAAGTCCAGAAAAGTGGATGGTAGAACACAAACAATCTAGCTTTTTGGGAGGGTCGTCCCTCATTGTTTTTCATTGTCTCAGGCAGGGACAGTGAGTGAGAGTGCTCACCGTCTTGTCTTTCACTCTGCAGCCACACAGAACTGAGTCAAGGTGGTGAACACCTTTCATGTGTAAAGTGCCTTCTGTTTTGTATACCTTTGTTATTAATATTGTTGCTGTTACTGTGCATTTCTTATTCCATTGCTGTTTGCTTCCAGTAAATTGTTCTCCCAACCCATAGTCTCTGCCTTTGTCCCTCTCTCACCAGACCGGGTCTGGGGGGAACGGGGGTAACTTCTTTGGAGTTTAATTTACAGCTGGTGTTAAACCACCACATCCCTTCCAACCTTATCCATTCTGTGATTCTGTGATTCATTCATGAGATATGTGTTCATGCATATGTGTGTATATATGTGCACACACTTGTGTGTGTGTGTGCATAGCTGTATGTGTGTCCATGAATGTGTGTATGAAACACAGTTTAAAAACAAGGGTATTTCACAGGCATTTAGAAGATTGATTGAGCAATGGAAGAATTCCACTAAAAACCCAGAGCACATTTCCAACCATGTGTTCTGCATTGTGCTTGTCTGCATTTCCATCTAGAATGAATAACTGGAAACACTCTGCCAGTACCCCAGATCACAAGAGGAGCAGGATGCTTCTTAACTAGCACACATTTTGTAAAGGAAAAAAGGCTCTTTGCTGTAGTATAAGTCAGATCAGGCTGAGGAGAAGCAATTCTGTCTCTTCCTCCCACACACAGACAATTTACACCTGCACAATTCAGCTGTGCTGAAGCATTTTAATCAATCTCAGAAAATCAAGAATAGGGTTTAAAATTCCCTTCTCCTCTTATACAGATCAGAGATATAGGAATGTCATATCATACATGTTGCAGCTGGTGTGTATGATGGAAAGAATTAAAAATAGTTTCCAAAATTTTACTAATTTCTTTTATATTTGTTAATTGGATTTAGTCATTACCTTGACCAAACACTGCTCTTTGTACAGCAAATACATGTACTTTGTTATTTTTTTTTTTTTTTTATCCTTAGAGGATGTGGAGGCTAGGACGAAATATGTAAAACATTACTATTAGCCATGATTCATTGACAACAGGACAGTTTTTGTCCATACTTCTTCAGAAATGGTGTTTCCTAAAAAAGTGCCAACTAAGAGTCAATTTTTCTAAGCACTATGGAAACAGAATAATCTTAAAACTAGCCCTACCTCAAAATAGTTCACAATCTAAGAAATAAGAGAAAGCAGATAAGAAGTGTTACTCTTTATTCAGCCTGGTATACTGAAACTGTAAAGAATTATATAAATTGTTGCTAATTCTGACACAGCTTTGTGATTTGCAGATTAAACTGAAACTAAGTATGGTTTCTCCCTTACTGTTCCAAGACACATTTCAATTTCTGGATCTGAGTGAACCTGACAACCTTCTTTCTCAAAAAGGCTTTTAGTTTTAGTTTCACAGTTTTTTTAATCAGACTCAGATGAAAGGGGAGACGTTGTAGGTTTTCTGATGCCTTCAAATCAGAATTCTAAATCAAATGAAGCATCAAAATTAGATCACACTTCTTTATACTTAATCTGAATATCAACACTGTTTATTTTCCCTTAATTGTTCTGAAGTTGTTAAAATGCTTTCATATAAACTAGTGAATTGCCTGCAGATTTTAGCAGTCTGAGGCAGCAAGGGGAACTTTGATGGACAAAAGTAGCTCTAAGGCCTTGAATGGTGACTCTAATATCTTTTAAGAAAAAAAAAAAATTAGTTATCCTGTCTCTAATTCTTCTGTTTAAAAAATGCATCGTCAAATCTCATTAAAAAATATATGCAGGAGCAGTGGTCTCCATGTCACCTTACAAAGTGCACATGTTTCTCATCAACTGTTGAAAGGAAAACATCAAGCTGGAAAGAGGCAGCAAGCAGAGTTCCTACAGCACTGCTCTTGAGATTAGTCCTGTTTGCATCTGGATGGATCTAGACGTCACAGAAAACATCTGTGGTTATGAGACAGACTGACAAAGCAAAGTGATTGCAACAGAGAAGGATATCACACCAGAAAAACTGGGTAACTTTGAGGACTAGAGTAACAGGAATGAAGGGAAATTCAAAGGCTAAAATCAAGCATTTAGAAACTAAGAACAAAAGTTTTACTGTAAAGTCTGAGCTTCTCAGCAAGAGACAACTCAGGAGGAGAATGACATGTACACATTAACTGGATACAAAACTATTTGAGCTACCAATCTGCTATAACCAAATAAAAAGAGAAATACACTCATAAGCTAAATCAGGGACAGGGAAGGGTTAATATCATTAGTGCAGACCCTGGCACTACCTCATATGAACTATCCTGCGCAATTACTGTGTTTCATGCTCAAGAAGGATGAATTCAAGCTAAAGTAGTTGCAGAGATGGGCTATTCAACTGGTCTTGGAAATAGAGAGCTTGGCATATGAGAAGAAAATGGAAGATTGTGGTCTGGCTCATCTAGAGTATGTTATCATAATGGACTATAAATATATGAAGGGGGAAAATGACTACTTAAGCTAGCAGAGAGTATTCTCATAGGAACACATGGGTATAATCTGATTATGAATAAATTTAGGCTGGATATTAGGATATTTTTTCTTAATTAGGGAATGAAGACAGATCAGCTTCCCACAGTGAGCATGGAGGACAAACATGTTGGGTTGTTCTAACACAAACAAATCAGTACAAGAGAAAAATTATCTAGCATAGGTGTTCATGTCAACAGAGCCACATAAGTTAATGTTTTGTTCCTTATTACTTAATAGAATTATTTTAACTTATCTATGCAAAACCTCATTTTTAAAATGAAGTGGTGTTTCATCAGATGGACTGAATCTTTTAAAAGTTATCTATATAACCAACGCCACTGAATTAATGCAAATAAAATACATGGGTTAAAATATTGAGAACTTAAGTATTTTTCCACAAATGATTTCTGTTTGCCAAACTGTGCTGTGGAAGATAGGGAGGAAACTTATTAGTCAGTTTTCCAAAAAGGTTGTGATATTTTAATAACAGTGCTTTACAGGGCTCCCCAAAAGCCAATAGTTTCATTCCTTCCTCCTTGGTATGTTTAACATCCACTGTATAAAGACAATCTGTGTAAATGTTACTATATAAAGAAAGCTTTTAGTTTTATTGTTATAATTCTGGAGACTTCAAATATTCCTAGAGAGCTGGTGAGCAGTCATTTTACGGATAAATAGATAACACTGAAATATGCTGAAAGGAAGTAATAAATTATTTTGGCACATTTGTCCCTAAATTTGTGTGTCTGTGATCTGTGCACTAACATGTAGTGCCTTAACATCTGACAAAGTACAGACAGCTTCAACATCTTTTTCATTTGTAGCTGACTGCGATGTCTCAAAAGAATTAATTTCACCTTGATAACTAATTTCTTTCTTAAGAAAATAGTGAGAACCATGCAAAGATAATATTTATTGAGTCCAGTCTTTTTCAGAAGGATTTAGTGTGTCCTTTTTCTTTATAAATCAGCTCTCTCTGAGATCTGAGACTACCTTTTTATGGTTCACAAGTTGTTGTTGTAATCAACTTGGCTGCAGGCCCAAAGCAAGCTGTGTGACTCAGTGACAGTTGCAATCAGTGCAGCTAGGAAAAAGACAAAGAGCCGATACATTTGGAACCCACAGCGATGGATGAAAATATTTGGAGAGCTTTTCAAGCACTCTATTGGTTGAAGAGTTTCAGATTAATCTGATGTTTAAAATACTAAATATAATTTCCGAGGAATAAGTATGCAGCATCTAATGCTGCCAATTTTTTTTTAAAGAGCATTATGTTTCAATTAGATATGATATTGTTAACAACAAAATGCTTCACTCTGTTGCTGTGCACTACAAGACTTTTGTTTAGGAAATGCTTAGATATGTTTCAGTACAGGCAGCAAGTTACACCACCCTAAAGCCACAAAGTTGTCAAGAATGACATAAGTGTTATGCATGACCTTAACTCTTAGAAACATCAGTGAGATTTAAATATGGGCTACAAAGAAAATCCTTTGAATTTAACATGACCATTTACCATCCCAGAGCTTAATACATCCTCATGAAAAATAACAGGTTTTTTATCTGGGATTTGAAGATTGCTTTGAAATCAAAGATTTTACTTCAATAGAAGGTATCTAAAATTTTTCTTCCTATAACTGGTAAGGTCCTTGATACAAATCTCCTGCGTAAATTCTTTCACAAGCATTTTGGCAGCACTTGTGTGATCTGCCAGTGAGAGCAATCACGAATCCACACTAACTAAACACTGTAGGGATAAGTTGAATCTAAGGTAAGATACAGGCGATGTTAAATAGTTACACCTGTTCTGCACTTTCTGCAAGGAGAGGAAAAATGCACGAAACATATGAGAATGAGTTAAAGATATCCTGGATAGCTCCAACTTATGTAATAGTACTCCCACTTTCTCTGCTAGCAATTCATTGCTTCTTCATGAACAGAAATGTACTGAAAAGTCACCCACAATCACACATATGAATACAGTCCCACTCTCACATTTGTACAGGATTCCTATAATATTACCTTGTATCAAGCAGCCTAAAAATGAATTTTTAAGGAAGAATATACAATACACACTTTAAATAGCCCTGGGAATTCAGCAGATACATCAGCGAGAACTATGGCACGTCCCTCTGTCACAAAGAGCCTTTGGTTGCGTAAAAATTGCCAGATTGGCTCAGATTAGTTGTCCATCGAGTCTTGAATCCTGTTTTTGAAGGTGACAAGTACCAGATGCTTCAGAGGCAGGTGCAAGAAACCCCCATACTGAACACTTATGTAATAGAGAGGGTTCTTCCTAAAATCAGGCAGTTGGTGGGTGGCTTGTGCTTCACAGCAGGAGAGTTTATAATGCCGTGAAATGTTTATCTTCATTATGTAACTGTGGATGTGATTACCCATCTATAGTCAGCTCAGGCAAAAAGTGCCACAGGGCTTTTAATAAACACTGCTAATCAGGACCTTGGTTTATTTCTCAGCTGAGAGACATCAGAGCAATTCAGGATCTGACAGACCCTAGAGTATTAGGCCAATTTGCCAGACTGATCATTTTTTACAGTGTAGAAAGTGCTCATAAATAGGGTTCATCTAGCCATCTAAAAGTTGAGTGTCTGGTCTAAGGTATGCACTAAACCAGAGATACATCCCAGTCCGAGTGCTGATAATTGGAAGCAGTGAAATTTCAGGGGTACACATGATGAGCTAGAATTGGGGAAATAAGAAGACTTTTTTACCTTCAAGCCCTTGGAAAAAAAAATCTCTTAGGCAATTGGAATTAAAAATAGTCCAGATCCAAAGTAGACTACAATTCTAAAATAATATTCATAATCTCCATTACTCTAAAAGAAGAAAAGGTTTTAAATAAGAGGATGAATGTGCACCATAGTAAAGAAGTAGGAATGGAAACATGCAGTATAAGTACCAAAACCCCCATCTATACTGGTTGCTTGACTTTTAAATTAGTTTATATTGGTGTTTCAAATTCTTCCTCTCCTTCCCCAAGTCAAAGCTTTTCTACAAGAGGCAGCATGCATGTATAATGATTAAATTGAATTTCTTTGATGGTACAATCATGCCATGAGTTAATTCAGCACAGCTCTGTATGGCTCCCAGAAATAAAAGCACATACAAGGTAGTCGTCACACTGATTTACAGCATAAGCCCATTTGTAGGAAAATAAGCAAGCACAGTACAGAGAGTCTCTGGGTTTAACATTCTTTTATACTAAATGATTTTGATGAAATGGCAAAAATAAGCATGGTGGAAAAGGATATTGGAGTAACTGGGCACCTAAAATGGTGTAAGGCAAGGTCTGTCTTTGTAATCCTGTTACTGTGCAGTCTATTCTCTAAAGCAAAGACCATGTACAACATCCACTTACGCTTGAGCTAACACTCCATTCAGACCTTGCATATCCATTCCTGATTTCTTTCTGCTTCTACTGGAATAGAAAAGCTTGACAAAATTATGTATCTCTTTGAATATCTGAGGGACCTTTAAACATATAGTGGATATTTCCACTCTCATTTCTAGAAGTAAGAGAAATCGAGATGGAATAAGAATTGCCCTCCCATGAAAGTCAAGTGATGTAGGAACCTACTTTCTCATGGCTGAACATATTAAACAGTTGTGTAAATGGTCCTTCACTTTACTGCAAAAGAAACAGGTTTGCTTTAAATCTCTGCAGTGGTAAGTTGAAACTTATCTCCCAGCTGTGCCCTGAAATGAATTAAAAGTCTGCATAAAACTGACCACAGTGTCTCAGCTGAAGTCTCTTCAACTGCATTGCAAGCTCTTGTTCCAATGTGCCATACCCTGCACATTTTTAAAGTTAATTGCCAAAGACTACACAACACAGGGGTGGCAGGGCTGGGAGGAGAACCAGAACTGCTGATGGGTCATTCTTGTGTTTAGTGCATTAGACCACAGTTTCCCGTAGACAGCACATTTCTGCATATGGTACAGAAATGTGTCTCTGGTTCCTATTTTATATAGGCTGAAATGATGGCAATGGATCTGTTCCAGCAGGTACCACTGTAATTTCTGAATATATTTGCGACTTGCCCTTTGGAGGATCCTAATGACTGATTTTCTAGGTGACTATTGATAATAACAAGTCAAAAACTATAAAAAAAGAAACATATGAAAGCTAATATTAAGAATGAGATTCTAAATAAGATTTTTGCATGTTTTTCACAGAATATTTACTTCTTAACCATTTGTGAACAAATGAGATCGCAGTCATTTTCAGTGTAGTTAGATTGCCTGTTTTCTTCCTTGTATTTACCCAAATTTTGTGGTATTCTACCAAGGCACACAGTTGGCAAAAATCACCATTGCCTCCAAAAAAAAGCAGTTTTGCACTGTCACCATCTTCTTGCTCCTCCTTCCATGTTATCCATTCTTGGGCAAGCATGGGTCATACGGTTAACTGGAAGTACTGAGATTAATCAGGGGTTTTTTTCCCCCACTAGTTTTAATCCGGGTTAATTTCCCAGTGCAGTTCATTGCCCAACATACAAATATTTAGGCCACCTAAGGTGCAAGATAGGGAAGGGAACAGAGTAGGAGGAAGGTGAGGCTGATTCTTTCAGTGGCAATGCTGCCCTAGCTGGCCATACCTTACGGCATATAAGGTATCACCAAAATCAAACATATGCTTATCCCAAAACATCCTGTGAGCATGCTCAAAAAGGACAGAATAAACTGATACCACAGATCACCACTGCAATTGCTGTGCACATTAGCCACATCTGCCACATCAAAGACACAACAGCTCGTACATCTGAAAACACACAAGATGTGTCCCCCGTCCTCCCACCTGGGTCTCCATTTTTCCAACACATCACAGCAATTGCTAGCATTTTTCCATCCAGTATAGATAGTTCTAGGTTACTGCAAATCAGTAACTGGAATAATTTATGAAACTTTGCCATTCTGATGAGTTAGATCCATCTCAAATTCACTGGAATTTATACAGATTAGACTAACATTGTTTTGTATCTTGGTGGAATACATTTTTAAGGCAGTAGCATAAAGCAGTACAAGCAACTTTTTTATCCTGTATGCAATAATAGGATTTCTGCTTAGAACTTAAAATCTGACTTTGCTGATATACTAATATAGATTTAATCAGATCAGTCTAGCTAAATTCTTTTTAAGATGTGTGTAATGACCACCCAGTGTTTAACTCACACCAGGATTGTGAATGAAAGCTACTACAGCAGAAATTTCCAAATGACCTCTAATAATTTTCCTCAAAATGGCAGAATATCCATCTGACCTCCATTTTTTGTAAACTTATCATTAGCATCTGCATATAAATATAAGCAGCACTGTGTTTTCTGGAGGGAGAGTTCAAAACTTTCATATTTAGGAGTTAGAGCTATGAATTGGTCACTTAAATTCTGCAATGACTGACTAATCTGGATTGCCATTACTTAACTTCCGCTGATCCTATTATGGATTTTAAGATGTGAATGCCATGCTGATCAGAATTATGCAACCTAACCTCCATAATACATCTATATATAATTCTTTTGCCACAGACTCAGAGTCCTGCTACAGTCCATGTCCATTCCCAACCACCTCTTTCATCAGAGACATTCACAGACACACATGAAGCCATTTCAAGGAATGGTGAATAAGCAGATTGGGACAAATGTACACTGGCTCTACATTCAGTTGTAGCATACGAGAAATGCTTTAGTCCCACTTCGTCAAGTAAATATATTTTGTAACACAGAGCTGACTGCTGCCTCATCATAACTACTCCTGGTTAACGAGCAATGTTAGTCACAAAAGGATAAAAGCTGATTAATTTGGGATCCATACATGTGTGAAAACTACAAAAATACAGAAAATCACAATACATACTATTTCACTTAGATAGATTTCTTCTCGTATGTTATATGGCTTCCTAATAACATATGTTGCCTTCCTTTTGCTTTAGCAGTAATTGTTGCCTCCCCATTTCTCATTTCAAAGTCCACAGCTGTCAAAATGTTACAGCAGAGCAATGGCGTTGACATCTAAATTAGTCAGCTAAAGAGGCATTGGATACGGGAAAACAGCAAATGCAATGCAAAAAAATCATTATTTTAAACCATATTTGCCCTATTCCATACTAGGCATATCTTGTGTCTAGCAAAGGAGCCACCCCTGTACCTACACCAAAAAGTGAGTACAACAGTTTCAGTGAAAACTACCAGCAGTTCTTCTTTTTAAAGGTAACTTTTCCAGGTCATAGGGAGGAAGACCAGCTTTCAACTCAGGACATTTAAATTGTACAGTTTGTAACAAGAGAAAGCAAAGAGGCACAGAATGTACAAAGAAAGACAAGGCCCCAAAAACATGTGGTGCTTGGGACACAAAGTAGTCATCCGTCTGAGGTTTCTGAATGGTGACACATATGCCTAACCTACTCCTGCCTTGTTTGCACAGGCAGGGCTCATATGTACTTCTGAAACGAACACTTGCATTGAAAACACCTGATCATTTAACTCTGCTCAAAAAAATCAAACCTGGAAAGTCCCAAAACCAACTGCTGGTCAGCAAAAGAACACCAGTACTCCAGGATTGTGTTCTTCAACATTTCTAACCTAGGCGGAGGTAAACAAATAAACAGGATTTCAAAATTGAGACGCAGACCAGTTCAGATTTTCTGTCATCTTTATGATATTCAGATGAAGTGAGAGAAACTGCTTGCAAAACCTCTGATTCATATACTGTGGCATGTGACTGCTCACAGAAGTCAAAGAGCTATCATAGGTGAAGAAGCTGTGGGTCCTTCTCCGCTTACCTCTTTCACACAGACAAATAAAAGTCGCAAGATGAGTTCACATTTTTAGTTGACAACTGAATACACATTTTGTTCTTAATAAAGGCACTCATGAAAACCTTAAGGAGGATGAAATTATTTGAAATTATTTGTGGTATATTACAAAACAGTTCACTTTATTGGACTGCCACTATGAAAATAATTTTTACGTCGAATATATTTAAAGAATTAAAATAAAAAAGACACACCTAAATTAATGACCTTTTTTGTCATCATCATGTCTCATTCTTCAGGTGCAGTGAATAAAGCTATACCACCATCTGAGAAACTGAACTGATCCTTAAGCATTCTTGTACAGGGTCACATTAATCAACTTATCTTAATCAAAACATCAACGTACAGAATGTTAAATATTTCAACTTTGAAGACAGAAGAAAATCAGAAATAAATTTACAGGATCTTTACCAGAGAAAACATGATAGCAGCTTACTGTAATTGTTCCATTATGTTTATGGTAGAACCCTTTTATAGAAACGTGGAATTTCAATCCATAGGAATACTGCAATGAACATAAACCATTTAGAAATGAAATGTGCCTTTCCTTGCTTGCTATGTAAAATAAAAATAGACTGATGTTTAAAATAACACCCTGCAAAATAAAAACCTGACTGAAACTGTATATGCTTAGTGAAAATGAACAATTTCCTTAACAAATACCCTTCAGAAATGCAATACTGACCAGCTTCAGATGCCACAAGTTTATAGTCTGGCCTTCAATGATGTGAGGCACTCCAGGTCCCCTTGAAACAGTAAGAACTCCTTCTCCTGATTTCCTATGTTCCTCTCTCTCCCTTCCTCCGGAAAAACAATTACTAACAGTAGTGTGGGAATCAGAGACATTATTATTACATGGGGATCTTGCCCCATCTTTTCCAAACAGGAAGAGAGAACGCTCATCACCACTCCTATGGCACCACCAGAGTTGGGAAAAAAATCCCCCAGTTACATGAAAAAACTAAATGAGATTAGTTGACAGAGAAGGCTCTGAGAGCAGCTGTGAAAAAGCAAGGAAAAACACAAGAAGCTGGTAATAACAAATGTGCATTGGGAAATTAATGTCTCTTACAGTAGCACTACTGGTTTTGGTTCTCCATGAATTTTGGACAATGAAATATATCAGCTGGCAAGCATACATGCAAAGACTAAGCAGGAAGAAATCAAAATCCAACTGATAAACAAAACAACAGTATAATCTTTTATTATAACCTAATTTACTAGTATGGTCTGACTCATGATTTTTGAGTCCTCGGCGTTTGCAGCACTGCTCCACTTTTTCATCAGATCAAGCAGCACATTTAAAATGTTAAGTTCCTGAAAAGGGATTTGGATTTAGTTGCTGCTGCTTCTTGATTTCATTGCTTTACCTGGATCAACTACAAATGCTTCCTTTCGACGTGCGTTTAGAAAAAAGGACAACTCGGGTTTACACGCCCCCTCCTGTGCCGTCACCACTTAGAACCGCAGATTTAGAAAGTTACGGAAATAATTACAAAGAGGGTCCCGCTTTTCCACATCTTCGGCGGGGTACATTGGCAACAGCCCCAGATAGCATCACTAAAAGTAGCGCAGACCCAAGTCACCGTGACCAGTCCCCGTTCGCCAGTCCCGGTGGGACGCGGGGACCGAGGGCGGGCGCTCCGGGGGGAGAGGCCGCTGGCAGTTCCCGGGCAGGGGTTCCTGCTTCACCAGACTCCCGCGCTCCCAAGAGACACTGGCATTCAGCCGCTGCGTTTACTTCGGCTTTAAAAAGTAGTAAAACAGTGAGAGCCCAGCCCAGCTGCGGAGAACGCCCGCCCCGAACCCCCACCGCTGCAGGCGGACGGGCCGGGCCCTCGCCGCCGGCGGCCCGCTCCTTCACACCACTCCCCGGGACGCCCTCCCCGGCCCACAGCGGCGGCCCGGGAGCTCTGCGCGGCCCCGTGCCGTGCCCAGCCCGCCCGCGGTGCTGCCGCTGCGCCTTCGCCCCAGGCCGGGCCCGGCAGGGCCGGGGAGCGCCCGCCCCGTGCCCCCCGCGCAGGAAGGAACGGCGGTGGGGCAGCCGCGTATCCCTCCGCGGCGCCGTGCGTGCGTGTGCGGCGGCGGCGGCGGCTCCGCGGGCCGCGCGTGAGGCAGAGCCGAGGGGAGGGAACTACTTTCAGGAAACTCGGGAGCCGGGCAGAGCCGGGCGCCGCGGGCTCCTCCGCCGGCGGGCGCAGGTCAAGGGGATTACTTTCCTCCCCTCGCTCTTCTCTTCGCTCTCCCGCCTCCCTTTCCCCCGTGGTTATTTTGGATCAAGCTGTGGCGGCGGAAGGAGCCTGAAGTCAACGCTTCCGCCCAGTTTTCCTGTGCGGAGGAGGCGGGGGCGGCCGCGAGGAGCCGAGGCGGTGGCAGCGGCCGCTAATGGAGTTGCTGCTGGGGAGGAAGCGCCGCCGCTGAACTTCCCTGCGGGCTTTCTCCTTCTTCTCCCCCTCGTCCTGCGGCCGGGGGCTCCTCTCTCGCCCTGGCAGCTCCGCTCCCTCTCCCACCCCGCGCCTCTCCTCACACAAACAGCCGTGACGCATCCTCGTTCTCCGCCGTCCCCCCCCTTCCCACCCCCAGGCTGGTTTAAAACGCCTCCCTCCCCCCGTCAGCAGCCTTCTCCTTGGGGCCGGCGCGTCCTCACTCCGCAGTGCCCGGCGTCGCTTTGGAGGGGGTGGGAGAGCCCCGCCGAGCCTCTCTGCCCCCCTTTTCCCCTTCCCCCCTCCCCTCCCCGCTTGTCCCGGCCTGTGGCGGCTCCGGTGTCTGGAGGAATTTGTGTCGCCGCCTGCCCCGGCTGTGCGCGGGAGGCGGGCGGGCAGGGAGGGAGGCGGCCGAGCAGCAGCAGGAGGAGGAGGAGGAGGAGGGCAGCAGCGAAGGCGGCTGCAACGGGAGATGAGCTGCAGCGGGAGGACGGTGCGGTGCAGCTTTTTGCGGCAGGGAGCCATCCCTTGTCTCTACAACTCTGTCCCCCTTTAACCGGGAGCAGCTCAAGAACAGAAGATCTGTGGTTGTTGCTGCTGTTTGCACCACTACCTTCACCACCACCACCGTCTCTACGACAGGGGAAATACGCTGCACCGCCGGACAACAGGATTTCGTGTTTCCAGGATAAAGACCGCTCTCCTCCCCCTTTTCCCCTCCTCTCCCTCACTTCACCGCACGGCCCGTGCCCTGGCCGGGGACGGCGGACCGGGGGGGTAACAATGGTGAAGTTTCTGGTGAGTTCTGGCTGCGCCCTGGCTGCGTCGGTGCTGCTCTGTGTGCCTGTCGGATCGTGGTGAGGAGAAAATGAGCGAAGAGACGGCGACTTCTAACAACGAGTAAGTGGCCGTGCCCTCACCTCCCCTGCGCCCCGGGATCGGGATGGGGATAGGGCTCGGCGCGTCCCTTCGGCTCCGCGCCCCGCGGGGCCTTTGCCCGCGCACGTACGTGTCCTGTCCTACCCCTGCGCGGACTGCGCATTGCTGCTCGCGTTCATGGAAGCCCAGAAGCTCCCTCTTTGTGAAGGAGCTTAGTTTGGAAGAGCTGCGAGCTGGCGGTCAGAAAGGTTTCGTTTAGTTAAAGCCCGATAGAAAACGGTGCAGATAACGATGGTGTCTTGGAGAGGGAGGATGGGTTTAGTATGCCCAGAGAGGTATCGGCACGTACCACCTTTGATATCCTATTACTTGTAGATATTTTACATGGAAACTAGTGTGTGGGAGCTTCATCCTGCAGGAAACTGCTTCTGAATTTTAATTGGATGAGTCAGTCAGTGTAAATACAGCTTAAACCTACCCTAAAGCTCTTTTTTTTTTCTTTTAATGATCACTTTTGACCTTTATTTTTTTTTTTTTTTTTTTTTTTTAATTTCTCCGCTGAGAGGAAAGGGACAGTTCAAGGATCT
The DNA here is from genome assembly GCA_035583135.1 of Lophotriccus pileatus. Lineage (NCBI taxonomy): Eukaryota > Metazoa > Chordata > Aves > Passeriformes > Tyrannidae > Lophotriccus > Lophotriccus pileatus. Next base: position 31,926,365 of record JAWWES010000168.1, on the reverse strand, counting down.
CTTAATATTTTTACTGTGACTGGTTTGGAGGGAATCCAGAGAAGCTTGTGTGTGTGTGTGTGTGCGGCTGTATCCCCTTGAATGTAATCTATCGTTGAAATACGTTTTGGGTCGGAGGCGATAAATATTTGTCAGAAAACATCCGAGTTCTTTATGACATTGAAAAAGGAATATAAAGTATTCTGAAACTTTTCCTGTGATCGGGAAGTTTACCGTTGATTGCTGCGATCTCCGAGCCGTAGCGTTACGATTTGCGATATCGGTGTTTGCTCGGGCTGATTTTATGAATGATGCGGTGACTGCCGCGGCCATGGCGGTGGAGAGGGAGCCCTGCGCCTGTTGTGTCTGGGGGTAGCGGTGAGGGGCAGAGGAGCAGCTGGGGCTGCCAGGCAGGGTGTGGATGGGGCTCCGCCGGCAGGAAAAACGGATTTCCCATTTCGCTGTCTTCCTTCAGGCAAAGCCTGCACACCTTCCCCTGCGCTCCCCAAAAGGGACCTTCGGGTCGCCGGGGAGCAGCGCGGGCCGAGCCCCGCGGGGAGCGGGGCCCAGCGGGCCGGGGCTCGGGGCGCTGCCGCCCGCGGCGCTGAGCGGGCCGGGGGGAGCCGGGCTGGGGCAGCCGCTGCGCCGCCCGCGGGGCCGGAGCCGGGGCCGCCGCCGCCATGTTTCCTTTTTTTGTGAATCGCGCTCATTTGCATACCACAATCTCCATTCATAAAAAAAAAAAAAAAAAATTACAGAAAAAGAATTGCTGTCACCACCGCTGACCTGCGGCGGAACCTGCCCTGCGGAGCGCCCGGAGCGGATGCTCCCGCGCCGAGGACCGGCCTGCGGGCCGCGGCCGGCGGCGGAAGGTCTCCAGGACCTGCTGTATTAATATGTGCTGTTCACTGCTTGTTGACACAGTTATGTGGGAAATATCAGCTCGGGGAGGTGCTGGGAGCACGTGATCCGCTCCATTCATAAAATACCTGGCTGTCCATTCACAGTGCAGTACAGTGTCTGCATTCAGCAGCCTCGCAGATCAGACCTGCATGGGAAAAGGGAGAGGCAGCCAGACCGGCAGCTTTATCGGAGAAAGCAGCAGAGAGAGGGCCTATTGCTGCGAGCATGGGAAGTCAGTGCAGAGGGGGCTGTGGGGGGAACGAGAAGGCTTATTTTTATGGTTTGAGCTTGTCCTTTTCCTTTAAAGGACCATTAATTCAGAAGTACCTTCTTGCTTTACCATTTAAGCTAGGAAGAGTTATATTCAGAAAATGTTGAAATATTTTCCCTTCCAGAAATACTGACCCAAAAATAGAATACTGAAAATCAAATTCATTACTATGAACGTGTTTTCAAGACAGTATGTTAATCCATTTGGAGTAATTTACATTTTATTGAACAATACCGTCTAAGATATGCAGAATATCAATCTGGTGCAGAAGGAAGTCGGTTATACCTAATGAGGCATCTGAAAATGTTGCCCATTGTAAAATACAGGTGACAGTGAAGACAACTAAATTGATAGAAATCAGCACTGTGGTTCATTTTTGTCTACTTTGAGAATTTTACAGCAGATTAGCGATGATCATATCTCCTTAACCTATGCCATGGCTAAAGAGACCTCTGAAATATCAGAATACTGGAAATGTTTTTATTATGGCATAAGTTGTTTAGAGGTCAGTGTATTGACTTTGATTTTAAATATATTGAAAATTAAAGAGAGAATAAAATTGAATGAAATTTACTGATGAAGAATCCCTAAAGTAGGCAATGTATTTGTTTGATGTAACTGTTTTGTGGTTGCCAGTATTAAAATGGTGATGTTCGTTGCTCATGAGTACTTATTTCATTATCCTAACAAATTACACTGAGGCTATCCTTAATTATACTTTCATGGAGTGGAGGAGGCCTGTTGTTACTGCAGCCTAAGAGAATACCTGAAATATTACTAACCTTTACTTAATATGAGAAAGGAAAGCTCACATACAGTATTTGGTTTGAGTTTATTCAGTTATAGAACTAAACGTGTATATTCTTACAAAGCACTATAAACAGTGATTTTTCTCAAAGAATAGATTTTTGTTAGTTTCTACTTCGGTTATTAGAATATCAGAAAAAAAATAAGAAAAGTGTTTCTCAGTTGCTCTGTTTTTTTGGACAGCATTTTTGGTGAGGCCAGAGTCGTCATTTCTCTCCGGTTGCTTTTGCACACACCATAAGCGTGTCACTTTAAATGGTTGGGAAACAGATAAACCACTTGTGAAAACAGGACAGATCCACAAATTGAAATTGATCATATATTAAAAATTCATTGTGTTTAATTTTATCAGTATCATTGATGATATCAATGGCCTTGAGCTCATTAACAGATCTTTCTTCATATAAGAGCAAATACGGGTACTTTGCAATGCATTTTGTGTCATTGTGACTACTGTGAATATTCTGGGAATTGAACGTTATAATTTGTTTATAAAACTTCATTTTATGGAGTAAGATATAAATATTTGTGGTGTCTAGAGTTTGACCTCAGTTAATGATGTTAAATTCTCAGTGGTGGTAGGAAAGATTAATTAAAAAGCTGCGTTAAGTGCTACTAGGTTTCTTCTCAATCATGAACATATGGAAGGCAGCCTTATAAAATTCTCATTGCTACAGATGAGTCTTCATTGGTGATTTTTACATTGTTCTTATAATGATTTTATTGTATTTGTCAGGTAGCGTTACATGAAACATTAGTTACGTGAAGTATTTCTATCCTTCTAGATAATTTTAGTCTTTTCCCCCCCTCAGTGGCGTTTTGCAGTCGGTGTGGACAGCATCAGTGCAGTATGTTCACAAATACTATCAGTTTTTCAGTGAAGGAATTTGTAGATTTGGGGACTCAGGTTGATTTGCTATTCATGCAACTTAACATAATAATGTCAAAGCAGGGAGGTCAGTGAGCACGGTACCAAATTCCTGGTTTGGGGGCAGATTTTATTGCTGAATAGAAATGCTACTGAATTCAGTGTTAGGTACAACAGAATAATTGTTATGCTGTGTAGTTCCTATTCAGTAGGGATGAATGATGACAGGCTTAAGATGGAGTCTGAGTTGCTGCTATTGAAAAGTAGGAGCACTGCTTTACTGGCTTGTTTACCTTCCTCTGTATTGCAGGTGGCCACTTCCTTTTTCGGGGAATGCTTGTGCTCTTGAATTGTATTCAGAGGTGCTTTTACATACTGTATTTTTACATATTCAGACTGTCATATGCTGATTATTTTACCACATAAATATGGGTAATCTTATACTCATTTTCCTAGGTAATTTAATAAAGATATTATAAATTAAAGAAACCCAGAGTATATAGTAATGCTGTATGCTTAACAGCCTCTAGATTGTAAAGCTATAAACATCTTCAGGTGTTGATTTGAAAAGTAAAGTTGAACTATATTTTTAAATAAGGTACTTGTTCATGTCTTACTTCAATATATATCAAAATACTGTTTGTACTTCATTTGTGATTCATAATTGGGTTGAATTAGTATTACAAGCTCAGGTACTGAAAGATGAACATGAAATTATATTGCAGAAAGTAATGCTAATTACCTCAGGTTTATTAGTTCTGAGAGGATTTTAACATTTTTCAGCAGGCTAGTATATTTCTGATGTTTGGGGAATATATAAGATTTTGAAATTTTTCATCCCTTAATGAAAGACATTTGTAAAAAATAAGTAGGTGGGTTTTTTTAAGGAAAACATCTTCTAACCCAGTTGATTATATTAAATCATTGCAATTCTGATGTATTTTCTTTTGAGAGAATGATTCCATATAGAGTCCTTGGGAAGCATTTCCCGTCTTATGAACTGCTTCTTGCTGTCTGTTTGGCTTTGTGTTACATGACGCTATTTTGAAGGTGAAGCTGAATTTGCGTGTTACATAATCTGAGAGTCAGCTTGGTGTGATTTTGTTGTTTTATTAAAAGCTTCACTCTAGCAACAGTCTTTGATTACTGTGATATTGCAGAAAAATGCTTTTGGGATGTTTCAGCATAACTGGAGCCAGCAATAATATTTGAATTAAAGAATGATGAGTGTTTCTCATGTTTGTTCATTTAAAATTCAATACTCTTGAAGTGTTAAAGTGACAGTGAGGATGTCAGCGTGCCTTTTAAAAGTAGAGACCTTTCTTGAAATGAATATATCTTGACAGGATTGGAAGTCACAGGATTAAAGCTGAGGGCAGTCTGGTGGTTTTTAGACTAAACACTGGCAGTTTTGTTTGTTATTACCCATTCTTGTCTATATCTGGAGAAATTGTATGTATTGGTGGTGACTTGATGGGGTTACAACAAACACCAGAAATAAAAAATACTTTTCAGAGTATTGATACAAGCTTAAGAAGGAGGCAGAGGAAATAATTTTGTCTTTTTCTGGTTTTCAGTCCCCTGATTCAAAATAAGTAACTATGATAGGGCATACGCTGTATGTTGTCTCAAATGCTGTTGTTTAAATGTTTAAATGTCTGCCTTCTTCCTCTTACTCTTCTTTCTCAGTTGGAACATTTTGCAGTTTCCTTAAAGGAATCTGAAAGATGTCTGGAGGTTACCATTTTATTCAGGATCCCAGTTGCTTTATGGCTGCCTTAAAAAGGAAAAATCTTTGTCCTTTTCCTTTCTTTTCTGGTGTGCAACAACATTTAAGCAAGCAAATTTTAGCTAACACTTTGCACAGTTGCTGAATGGCTGGAATTGACTGTAAGCAGAAATTAATTGCTCCCCAAAAAATATAACATTTGTTCCTTCTTCTCCCTCTTGAAAATACTCATGCCTCTTTCTGAAAGCACTTTCTGTTGTGAAGTATTTATTTAATTATTGGCAATTAATGTGGTACAAATATTCCAAATTAAAATTCAATAAGATGGAAAGACATTTGAATTTCTAATACTTTGTTAGGTATGTCCCCTTACCAGTCCTGGTAGTCAGCAGAAATAATGTTTAGCATTGCTTGGTTTTTGAGGGAAGGAAGAGGACTGGATGCTCTTTTTTTATTGACATATATTTCTAGTCTTAAGACAATAGGAATACATACTTCTGTTGCACTTTTTTTGTACTCTGTAAGAGAAGTTGGTTTTGTTTTTGTTGTTGTTGTTTTGTTTGTTTGGGTTTTTTTGTTTTTTTATTTCTATTTTTTTTTTTGCTAATGCATAAGCTGTGCTCTAGTAAAATCTGCTGGCTGTCACTACTGCCTGTGATAACTCCTGAGGTGATAACATGTTGTATATGGTAACAAATTTTATGTTATATTGTATCAGAGTAAGCCCAGTACTTCTCCTACTTGAAACTTGTAATAGGAATCAATCCATAAGACTGTGGTGGGATTGAGTTAGGGTTATTACAACACTTGTACGAAGTAAGCAGACATTTTAAGTGCATGTGGTTTCCAGTCTTTTCAAGCTTGTCTTCTATGTAATGTTCATACTGATATCTGTGATATCAGTTTGTTAAAAATATATGCTAATTGATTTCTATTAATTGCTTTACTTTAATTTTCTCCTACATATGACAAGAGAAAAAATTAAAAAAATAAGCTACCTGCAAATCTTTATGTATGCTGAGGGACAAAAAAAATGTGCATTTAAGTGCTCTGAGTATTAAGATTTGTTTATAAATGTGATTCTGATTAAATAACAACTATGCCATTGCAGGCGCTAGCTCCCAATGCTCCAAATAAGGTGGGGAAAATAGATGATGATGATGATAATAATAATAATGTCCCGATATAGTGACGATAAATGCATCTATACAAGGAGATCACTCACAAGCATTTTTTTCTCTAAGAACTCACTTTCATATGACACTAAATAATTCAATTCAAGTAGGGAAAATAGGCCACAGAAACTTCATCAGTTACTGTGTTCCATTCTGCACTGCTGCCTCATACCAAGCTTCCATTTATAGAAGGAAATATTTTTCGTGTGTGCACTATGCAAGAATTCCCCGAACATGTATAATTGAAACACCTCAACCATCTTAAAAATTAAGTGGTAAAGGATCTGTTTCTTCTTCTCCTCCCCTCCAGATGTATTAATTGTTGTGTCTTGACTACTGCTGTTTGTGGTATTTTAATTAGCTGAGGAAGTCTAATTATGTTGCAGCAAGTTTAACACTCGTCTGTTCAGAACCCCAGAAGAAATTCTGTGACCCAGATGTTTGGCTTGAATGGTTTTGTGAGACAGAGTTGGTTTGAATAGTTTGTGAGAGCAGGTGTCATTAAAGTCTATGGAAGAGTCGTCTTCTTTAAGAAACTCCAGGAAAGCAGTACCAAATAAATAGATCTTCCCCAAGATGATCTGACAGCTGTTGACAACTACCCTTTTTCTTTGGGTCCTGCTGACGAGTTATGATACTAAACTGAAGTTTGTCAAAGTAAAAATGAAACTGATTTATTTCAGTTTTAAGTCAAATGCTGTGAACAAACAAGCATACCAACAAGGAGCATCAAGAATTTCATTAATGAAACAAGTCATTACTGAAAACTAGTGTCAGCTTTATTAAAAATTGTTTCTGAGTCAGACTGAATAAACTTAGCCTGTAAGATATAGCTGTCAGTGAGGATTCCTGACTGGCATTTTTTTTTCTTTCAGAAATTGTGCAGAACTGTTCTGGTAAAGTGGTATAAACCTTGAAGGCAGAAGTTATTTCTCTCTTTTTAATCTCGTGAAGGAATTAAGTAAGGGTAGTGAAAGGTGGAGGTACAGAACCTTCTCTGATTTAGAAACTTTTCAGCCTCTCAGATATGATAAGGTATTCTGAATATTTCTTTCTCTGCATGATGTGCTTACATTACTCTGGATCCCAGTCCAGCACACCTTTATATGAAGCCTGTGATTGAGGCCAATATATGTTGAATCTTGCACAGAAACACAATTTTTAAAAGGTGTAAAGAAGCTAATTCAGGACTTCGAGTTGAGGCCCATACATTTAAAATGGGGAATCTTGAGGGTTTTTTTAATCTATACAAGTAGCTGACCTTAGGTTCCAAAGCTGTATGTTTTTAAGCAGTAGCTGTTGTTGATAATCACTGGTCTTTTCTCACTTTAGAATAATTTGTAAGTTTCCTAGTAGGATAGACTTAGGATAGGTATGTTTGTGCCCTCTTCTGAGGGCAATTATCCATCTTGTTACAAGTTCCACTTGTGGTTCAAATGCTACTGATGTCTGTGCTACTGATGATACAAAAAAAAAAATTGGGGTTGCTGTTTCTAATTTTGCAAGATTTTAAAGAAAAAAATGAAGAAGAAATTGATTGCTGGTACCAGTGGTACGTAATGAGCGTGTGTGTAAAATCAGTCCGTTATTACACAGCTGTTTTAATGCATTAAGGCCCATAAGTGTCTTGACAGAATCTTGCTTAATCTCCTACTTCTTTCAGCCTCCAGAAAACTTTTTAATGGATGTATAACTACTGCTTGAGCGGTCTTGTGATGATCTCTAGCACAGTACTTTCATGCTTTCTGTATTTGTACTGAACGGGGCTGGCTTAAAATATCTTATTGTCCTATCTGTATTCAACTTGACACATCCTCTAGAAGAGCCCCCATATGCACCTTAAAATGTACGTGCTCCGTTACTATGGTGATGGAGAATAATCGTGCATGTTAACAACCCCGCATTAGGTAATGGAGGATTTGCAGAAGTCAGTTAAGCATCTGCCTGGGGCACTGAAAACTGAGTCTGTGACCATACCTCCATCCCACCCTCTTGGCTGCAGGCAGGCTGAGGGAATCTTGTTATGGTATTACATGCTTCCCTCTTTCCAGGTTGTCTGAGGTATGAAGATGACTTTTTGGTAATAGTTTCAAAAGTTGAAGTAGTGTTGCCTTATCATATGCTTTTTAAATATCTTCCATCATATACTTAGGGTGTTCTGCATGGTGTAAAGGAGATGTTTGGGCAGCACGTTTTATGTTTGTCACTGATACAAACCTGATTTTGTTTTTTTTTGAACTCCCTAGACTGATGGTGCATGAATTCATTCACTTTCATTTCTCATTTATGGCCAGCTGCAAATCCTGCAAAAGGGGAATATGTCCACATTCATTCCCCTGAAGCAAGGTAGAAAACATGAGCTCTTCTTCATCTATTAGTTGAATTGTGTATGAAGAACAGGTCTATTCGAGGAAGCTTTTCTGGAACAAGACATGAATTAGAGTGCTGTAGTTTAGTATAGTGTAATTCCTGTGGGGGCATTTTATTCTCCTTATGCTGGAGTAAGTTGTGGTTAACTAGGGGAAAACTGATAAGCTTAGGTAGCTAATTAGAGGAGCTTTTTCAGATTCTCCCCTCTTTCCTCCTCTGCTGTACCTTTTTAAAACTGTAGGGGTTTTTCATTGATTACTTAGTTATTTCTTTGGGTCTTTTTTTTTGTTTGTTTGTTTTGTTTTGTTTGTTTGGGTTTTTTTTTGTTCGGTTTGGGGTTTTTTGTTGTTGTTTGGTTTTTTGTGTGTGTGTGTTTTGTTTGTTTGTTTTGGTTGTTTTGTTTTGTTTGAGTTTTGGTTTGTTTTTTTGTTTTTTTATTTGTTTGATTGTTACCTTTGAAATGGCATGCCTTTTCCACATTTTGAGGTGTGTTGGATTTTAGAGACCCATCCCTGTAGATTTTGGTTTTGTTTTAGTGTTTTTAGGAAGCATTTATTTTTCTGAGTATTTCTCTGTATTAGTGTTCTCATACAGCTTATTGTGAAAAGCTTCTCTGGAAAATAAAACACTGGTTAGTGTTTCTTTGAGATGTTTTCACTGGTCCACTGAGCACCCTTACAGGTCTTAATACCAGGGGTTTACCCTTGAGCAATGGTAGCAAGAAGCCTGTTTTTTACTGCTCTGGAACAAAAACATAACCCAAATAAAAACATGTGTTTCCTTTGCTGTAGAAAGACAGAATGCTTCCCACAGGCTACAAGTTCATCGTCCTTTCAGCAGTGAAAGAAGAAGACATCACAGAAATGTTGAAAATCAGTGTTGAGTTGCTTCTTTGCTACAGAAGATTCAAGTTTTTTGGTATTTGCAAACAAATCTTCCTGAAGTAGAACTGCAGTTATAGGTATATCTCCTTTTCTGAACAGAATCAAAATGTACGGATTAAACTTGAGGAATAACTGGAAATAAGTTCATCAAGTCTGTTATTTCACCTGCTTTTTAGGCCTGATCAGCTACTGGCAGATACAGGGTTGGCTTTTCTATATTTTTGCCAATCTATGCTGCTTGAGCTTGATCCCCACAACTGAAGCTCAATGGGTGAAGTAAAAGCTTTGGGTTAGTTTTAAGATGCACACGCTCCTTTCATCAAGAGCATGCAAACAATGAGCTGTGATGGATTTATCACCCAAAATAGGGCACAATGTTCTAAACTTTTGCCATGTGCTTTAGAAAAAGATCACTTCAATAGAGAAGTTGCAAGAGATATCCTGATTAAATTTCACATGGCAAAGGAGGAAGGAACAAGTGTCACTTTTCAAGGGCAAAAGTGATTTTGGCCAGCTTTTCTGAGATTGCTTCACAGTTTTAAAGTCAATTACAATCAGATAGTACAGAAATTGTAATATCCTGTGGTAGAGATTATCTGCTTTCTGCGTTTTTTGTTTCTTTGCTAACTTATCACTATGGATTTTACAGTGGAGAAAACATAACTGCCATTTCCCAGTTACAGCATTAATATCTGTGATCTAGGGTGTATTTGGTGAGAGGGGATTTTTTTCAATGTTGTTACTCCTTGACTGAGGCAAATATTCCCTTATTTTGTCTACATAATAAAGTGTGTATTTGATTCCTGATGAATTCAGTCTTAACCATTGAATTGAAAGATGCTGTTTAAGCTTTTATCATTAACAAAAAAATTTTTTTTATTGTATCGTGTTTACAGTAGGATATAACTTCTGTTATCTTCTACTTACACTGGGAATGCTGTTCTCCAAAGGACCATTTTTGCTTTCCTGTGCAATGAATTCTTACCATAGCTCTGCAGATAATTTCATCAGAATTTTCTTTTGTTTGTCTCTGGAATATGTCCTTTGTCAGTAACAGTGCTGGTCAAAAAGTAGGAAGATCTTTTGGTCTAACCCTTTCTTCATACAATATTCCAGTAGATCACAAGAAGCTCGGATCGATACTTCTCACACTTTAAGTAGCCAAGTAGTGTTTGTATGCCTTGAACTCCCGTGAGAGCATGATCAGAAATTGCACTAGTATCTGACAGCAGAGGTAGGGAGGATTATGTATGAGTTCTGTCTATCATTTTGTAAGGTTTGTTTTTGCTAATGGTAAAACCTCTCTTCATTAATCTTCAGTCTCTCGAGCTCCATTTTATATACCACTTTCTTCACAAAGGAAAATGTTCTCTGTGTGCTTTATTCATTTCAATACTAGCTTTGTAGCAGCAGTTGCCCAGTCTCATGGTTGAGGCTGTTACCAAGCGAGGTTCCAAGATCCAGAGGAGTCAAGTTGAATTCAGTATTAATCATATTATTTAGGGCTACACAAAATTATTTATCTGTGGCTCTGAAGGATCTGGAAGTTGCTGCTTTATAAAAGTATGCAGAAAAGGGTACTTACAAGCAAATCTTCATAATTCTATGGGTGTTTTTAAGAGGTAAGTATGAATTTCTTTTTAAATGCCCCCTCCCTCAGGCAGTATGAGGATTTGTAGTGATGTAACTAATATGTGCTATGGGTGGGTTTGTTTTAATGGATTTTGATAGACTACATAATCTGAAATACTTTTCAGAATAGCTTTGAGGGTTTTTTTGTTTTTTTTTTTTTTTTCCACACCATTTCTGTTAACTTGTGAAGTATTTAAAAATAAGCTACAGTTGTATAAGAACATGAGGAGTTTCACTAGATAGAATAGTACTAGTGTTGTCATTTTGATCAAAAAAATAACTTTGTCTCTATGTAGTTAATAGTTACTTCTTAAAGCAACTGAAGCAAATTTACAGTTGAAATCAGTTAATGAGGAAGAGTGGGAGTAGATTTATTTAAATCCACTGAACTTAAATGCTCCCTTGTTTGCTTTTTAATGGTAAAGCAGATCTGTGGTTTGACGTGGTTTGGGGAAGTTTTTGTGACAAGGCAGGTGATGGTTCAGAGGGGTCAGCTACAGTTTCTCCTTTTTGGGAGACTGGAAGTCTTCCTTTGAAAATGTTTGAGAAACTCAATACGTGTTGAAGATATTGAAAGTTGCAATTAATATCTGCACAGAGTGTTCCAAGAACATCACAAACGAATAATATTCATACTGTGTTATATTAAGATGTTAATGTTGCTATTACCTTGATATATTAATGCTTTACAGAAAAACATAAGAGTTGTCACAAAGGATCTAGCAAAATTCTTGTTGTCATCCTTTCTCTGACTTTTCTGTTTGCTATGGAACTTGGTTAAATTCCATGTGCATCTGTTTTCCTCATTAGAAGGTTTGAGCCAAAATACATCATTTGGTTTTGGATTCTTTGACAGGAAACTTTGTAGTTTTTTGGTAGGGCTTCATTTGACTTTATCATTAATTTAGTTTTGTATGGTTTATCTGTTCTTAATTCAAGTGTTGTGTTTTCAAGCATTGAGAAGTTAAAGTGAATTGAATTTGCTATTCCAGCTTATTCAGTTTTAATATTTTGGTATAATTTTCTGCTCATGCTTCTATGTTAGAACTTGAAGTTAGTCGTGGTATCTAAATTAAGTACTTCATTATCTTAAATGGTTTGTCTCACAATAACCACATGAATAAGGGAACGAGGGAAACTGGTAAGCATGATGTTCTAGGGAAGAACTTAGCAATTCAGTTTTGTTAGGAAATGCATTGAATTTATGGTCACGTCAGTGTCCGCTGTATGCGTTCTGGTGCTAAAGTACTGTCTTAGCAGGTGGAGAAAGGGATTGAAAGGTGCTGGTGCTTTTGGTCTTTGGCCTTGAGCAAGGACCTCATGAAGTAGGGAGGGGAGTGCCTGTGTCACCTTCCTTCAGTCTTCATTCAGTCAAGGCTCATTCATTAACACTTAGAAAGTGGGTGTGTTTGTTGTTTGTTTTGTTGTGTGAGTGTTTGTTTTTTTTTTTTAGATGCTATTTTACACTAGATACAATTGAGATTCAAACAAAGGATTTAAAAGTTAGGTAAATACTTCAAAATTTATCTGTGTTCCAATTAACTGTAGACAAAATTTGTTTAATGAAAATAAATTGAATTCAAGGAAATTCTAACTGTTTATTTGGTCCAAGCCTATACAGACTGTAAATGCGAAATCACAGGGCTTTGAGAGAGCTGCTGAGTATTTTAAATTAAATTTTTTCCCCTCATCCTGTTAGTGGTGTTGGAGTAGAATTAAATTACACCAGGGCTGGCTTCGTTGCATGAAACACTGTCTCAGCTTTAAAATCGTGATGATGTATCTTCAGTGAAAGTCTTGTTTTTTCAAGGTGGTGTTAGAGAGATGAAGGTGTCAAATAAAAGTGAGGGGGATGGATGTGGAAGGACAAAAGTAGAGCCTCTGCAAGAGCTACCTATGTCTACAAAATATATTAATTCCTTTCCCCTTATTTGAGCTGGACCTTCTGCCAAGACAGTTCTGCTGTCCCAGCTGGGGCTTGCAGAAGCAGTGACTGCAGGAAGTGATATAAACCGTTCTTTTAATTCTCAATGGCATTGACAGTTACCAAAGTTTCTTTTCTTTGCTTAAGTCTATCCTTGCTAAAAGTTAAAATGAAAGGCAATAGAGACAGTAAGACAATGCTGAAAAGATAAAGAAGACTGACAAGTAGAGAAATCTAAGGTCTAGTTTTAGGTATGCATTTAAAATCAATTAGGCAAACTGCTGGTATTAAGTTTCTAAAATTATTTCGGATGCTTCTCTTGCTATTTGAAAGATCTTCTTGTAGCAGATTTTCAGTATTTTTCATTGAAATACATAGTGCATTGAACATTAGAGGCCTTTATTAAGACTACTTCTCTTATTGACTTATTGCCCAGTGCATTGGTTTCTGGAAAAGTACCTAGTAAACTCCACAGCCTAATTGATTTACTATTTGGAAGTATTGGAAGCTATAGATAGTTTGTCTAAGAATTGCTTCTAGTCGTACCACTGGTATCCATGGCACTAGTAAGAAAGCATTTTTAGGCAATTTTTATCAGCTTCACTTTTAAGCTTTCTTGCTACTTTTAAAGAATGCCCAAACACAATTCTGAAACTTTAAAGAAAATGCAAAGAGAAGTTTAAATGTCTCTGTGGGCTATGCAGCTGCCATTGTTTATATGAAGATTGACAGGCTTCACCGAAATGTCTGGCTCCTAAAGCAGGAGACCATGATGCTGAAACACATTAGAGCAGTGTTATTTATATTCTGCCAAAAGCAATTATCCTGCAAGACTTATAAATATATGTTAGCTTTTATGTGTGTGATAAACTCTACAGACTTCCACAGAGATCTGTAGATCTACTTAGAGTGATATATTTAAATTTTTGCAGGACTGAAGCCCAAGTGCTTGCATAAAAAGATGTTTCTAGTTGCAGGCATATGCTGATTATTCAGTAGCGTGGCAGAAGTGCTTCTTTGGGATTGGTCTGTTACAATTCGGATTGTTACTATGCTGAGCTAAAGAGCTTTATATTTAATAGTATACTTGATAAGAGTTGTTTTAAGAAACCTGTTTGGATTCACCAGAATTCCTTTTCAGCAACAGCCTCTAAGTTCCCAAGGGCTCTTATCTGTCCAAGAACCCTATTTTTAATTTCTGTGAATCCTTTACTTTTATTCCCTCTGAAGATTTATTACTCCTTAAAAGTATCTTCAGTTAGCTACTTCAAGCCCTAAAAGTGGCTTTGTTTTGTGCTGTGTCTTTTTGTCACTATGACAGAAAATGAGCTCCACTGTTCAAGAGGAAAGGCCTGTACTTCGCGTCTTGGCTACCAAATAGAGCAGCTTTTCTGTTTGCCCCACAGCTGCTGTTAATGTTTCATTCTGCAACTGCTAGAGGATGGGCAAGTAACCATCCTCATACGAGACAAAAATATAACTCCATTAGTCAGCTGGCGTGGGTTGTTGAAGCAGAAATGCAGGCAGTATTTTCTCCTGGTGGAGAAAAATCCATCACATCCTATTAAAGTTGCCATTAGCTGACTATGGGGCAATGTACATCTCCTGAATCCATGATTGCTCGTTCTCCTTACTTTGATGGCTGTCTACTTTAAAACTTGTAATTTAGTCATAACTATTATAAGATCATGTTACATCTCTGGGGTTAAATCTATTTGACATATAATCTGTCTGGGAAAAGCCCTTTAAGAAATAATGGTTCTTGATACTAACTGAACCTCAAATTATTGTTGTGTGAATTGGAGAATCTTGTTCCTGAAAAGGTTCCATGAGGTTTCTGAAATCTGTATTGCCCTATAGGACTTGTAAGATTTAGTATTTTAACTTTTAGATTATGCAGTGTTTTAACTCAATGCTGTTAAACACAGACTTTGAAGTTTCTGCCAAAGGTGGGTTTATTTGGGTTTTGTTGGTGTTTCCTGGTTGGTTGGTTGGTTGGGTATAGGCTACTGGCATCTTTGACATCCTCTTACCAATATTCATTGTAAGGTTTAAGTGAGGGAGAGTTATAACCCTTCAACTTTTTCACTCCAACATTTGAACTCTTAAGTTTTTAGATGCTTAATCATCTTAATATGCTATTATGACATAAAGCAGAACTAAGAAAATAGAAAGATGCCATCTTTTCATAGCTGCTTGCCAATGAAAAGAAAATTTCTTTGGTATTCTGGAAGTGGCAGTCTTTTGCTGTGTAGAGCCGTGTTTCAGTAGAGGATGATTTTTGCTCTGTAAGGGAGATATGGTCAGGCTTCCTCTTAGTTGAGTGCTTAGAGATTTTGTTAAAAACCCTTGGCCACTTCATTCCTTGTTTCTTTAATTGCTTATGTATTTTTTTGATGTAGTTTTATGTAGTTTTGTAGATTTGGACAGAGTGAAATGTTCAATTTCTTAAATTGAGAGGGTTGAATATTTAACTTTAACATGAGGATTGAATGGTTCTTTACAATAACACTTCCAGTATGAGTGTATCAAATGTCATGGGTCTTTGGTTTCAGGTTACAGGTGCGTTAATACCTATAAATTAAAGGCAGAATATTATGCAGTGTTATCCTGTGTAGCCCATGTTTGTTTCCACATTGTGTAGGATATTGATGAAGAAATGATGCAATGGCAAACTGTGGTCTATTTTTGCTCTTTGTGTCAATATAGGCAGAGCCTGGATGTATCTCCAGCTAGTTGACAGTTGTTTGTCTCTGGGTTTTGTAGTTCTTTAGGGCTAGTAATAGACAATGCCTTCTGCTGCTTTCGTTAGTCTCCCTGCTCCCTCTGGTAGAGCTGCTTCTTGTTATTCTCAGTAAGCTATCTATGTGGTAGTAAAGAACTTAAGAACATAGCAGTGAGCAGAAAAGGTAAAATAAGAAAATTAGATTACTGTTTTATACAAACATAATTACTAGTTGGATTAAACTAAAAATCACACAGCTCCAGTTGAGGGAGCTATTTTCTGTCAAGTCACTTCCTTACACGTTCATGTAAGTCATGTTCCCTAAAACTTGGTATAAAAATGTTGACAACATTTTGTACTATTTTACATAAGAACTTTCTTGCTGGGCTCAAAGCTGTTGTGAAAGGCAATTATTATTTTGGTAGATTGAAAATAAAGTCTGTAAAAATCAGTTTTAACTTCCTAGCAAAGGAAATCAGCAAGATCCTATTTCACTGTATTTGATCAGACAATAATAGTTTTAACTGAGTTAAACACAACTTTGTGCATTTAAAGGTTGGGCTTTTTTGAGAAAATTAACTGTTCTTCACTGAGAGTGAATAGTAGACTATCTACTGAGATGCTGTGTCTTGAGGTGGTTTTCCTATTGGATTTTTGCAATTTGGTTTTCAATAAAACTTTAATGTTTTCCCCTCAAGAAGGGAAAATCCATCTCCACTACATTTCTTCTTGGCCTGGCCTTGCCTGGCAGCTACCAGGCAGCTACGGAGGCTTCTTTTCAGCTTTCTCTTTAGTCTACTTACCCTTCTCTTTAGTCTTACTCTCCCACAGGTAGGCTTATCCTCTGCATTCATTGCTCATCAAACAGGCACTGTTTTTTCCTCGATGCAGTAATTTTCTTTATGCCAAACCCATGTTGTGTGCTGAACAATGCATTAGAGTCCTTGATTTATCCCTGGACTACTTGAAGTTGGTGTAGGCAGCTGGGTAGTTTTGTGAGAGAAGCTGAAGCATGCTGTAAATGTTTGTGCTAGTATGGACAGGGCTGTAAGTCCTTGAAGCAACTTTTTCTATATTTCCTACTTTTTACATTAATATATAGTCAAGATGTAGTAACTGGTCTCTATGAACATAGGCCTGTAGATGCTGGTATCTGTTAGACTTTAGCCCTTACCTGCTTCTCTTCAGATTGGCTTGGTAGGGAGCTTGTTTTGCCTCTTACGAATTGAGGGAGATTGCCATATGGTCTGGTATAGTTCACGTACACAACTGTGATCCAGTAGAGGAAAGGCAAACTCCCAACCCCCCTACTGCTGTTTCAGAAAGGAACAGACAGGAGGAAGTAGGAGTGAGAACAGATTTCTGGATAGATTTGTAGGCAGTGGGGTGAATTCTTAGCACTTCCCACCAGAAGTTTATTCTAATAGGCATTGGGTTTTAACTGTGTATATGCTGCTGGGGAAGCTGGAACATGAGTATGAAGAGTAAATGCATAAATGGACTTACAGGGCTATTTTCAATTTAAAATTAAAACTATGCAAGTATTTATTTCATATCTGAAGCAAGGCCATGGTGCTCTCAACCTCTAGTTGTGTGAAGATAATTATGGCTTGATTTTTTTTTTTTTTATTTTTAACTTCTGTTTTTTTCAAACTTTATGTGCAATTGAATGTGTGCACTATGGGCTGTATCTGGAAAACACTACTGTAGCAGTATCCTGACTGATTGAGACTTTCCTAAGGTTTACACCCAGTGTATAAATAGTTCTGCAGTGATTGAAAAATATGCCAAATGCAACAGAAATTTTTTTCTTGGTTTCTGGATCCCTTAAAGGGCTAATGTTGTCTATTTGTCTCTGGAGTGTACAGGAGGGACAAGTGGATTTTTATGTTACATAAATGGCTGTGATATTGGTCATTAGTTTCAGTCTGATTTAAACCTTTACTGCTTTACTGAGTTAAAACAATAAACAAGACAAACAAAAGAACAATCTATTTAGTATTAAAAAACTGTATAGACTAGAGAGCAACTTCTATGGCTTTCATGTCGATTAAAGATGATTTTATACATAAATGCCTCCCTCAAAATGAATAGTTTAGATAAGTCTGAAAAGAACCTGCGTAAACCTGCATTTGTAATGATGAAGTACAGTTATGGGCTGCCACTGAAAGCAGCAGTTTACATTCACCTGCACAGCTCTAGCCTTAGATGTAAAGGGTACATGACTGTAGGTGATTTGGGGCACTGATCTGTCAGAACAGTCTTTTTGGGATGATGGATTTTCTGTTTTGGTTGCACAACCAGTTCACAGTTGCATACTGAACAAAGGCAGCAGGAGTGTTGTACCTCAAGATTGGAGAAGAAAGGGGTGAGAATTCAGGCTGGACTTAGGTGCATAGGTTTAGTTGGCTTCCCATTATCCCACAAAAGTGAATAATTTTTACTGCAGACCTACAGATGCTGAATTACTGATAGAGCTCTACATGTATGGCTGTGTAGACATCTCCTGTGAATAACACCTTGCAATTAATAAGGAACTCACAAAATGAGAGATCTATGTAGCATTTATGTGCTATGTGTAGTATATTGTACTCCTATCGCATAACTGTTCAATGGAGCATTGCCCTTTAATTTGTCTCCTGGAGATGCATCGTCTGTCTTGTCAAAATGCTTACATGAGTGAAATCTGGAAGCTGTTTTTCTCTGAATGCCACTATACTGGAACCCAGTGTTTAAAGCTTGAAATTCATGGATTTTGTATTTCCTTGCATTCTCAATGAATACCGAATAACTTTCTGTAAATAATGATCCTTATTAAAAATGAATAGTTGCAAAACTTGTAGAGTTTTCATGTTTTGTGGGGTTTTTCTTCTTCCTCTTTTGTAGAGGGGAGATTTGTATTTCCTCTCCCTTATGTGCCTGGCATAATAATGCAAGAGTACAAACTGGAGAAAAAAGTGGTAACAAGCAACAGTGGTTCATGACGCCAATAGTATTGCAATTTTAAAAATGTGTTGTACCAGTATATTGACGAGTCTCAATTTAAATTTAAAGACTCTCCTTTACAAGTAGTTAGTTAACAGTATAGTTACTTCTGCAGTTTTTGTTATTCTTTAATATGAATAAATGTTTTGTAGGAGAAAAGGTTCAGTTGCCAAGTGAATTTTTCTAGGTTGCTTTTAAAGGCTGCTTTTCTATTTTAAAGCTTTTTTTCTGTGCGATATTTCCTTGAATATTGGTGACTGTGCATCAATGAAGATGAAGTGATGAATCACTTCAGGCAAATCACATTTGTTTGGTATATATGAAACTTCCAAACAGAGGCTGCTATAATTCTTCTTCAGTGAAGAAATCCAGACTGAGTATGCTTAACCCTTCCTGAGCCTTATGGCAGTTTGCATTCAGGCTTCTAAATTCATACAGCAGGACTACAACCTTTAATTTTTTGTAAAATTATTGGTTTATGTGTATGAAAGTTTGACCAGATATGCTGTATCAATGTTTTAATGTGCAGAAAGATAGTGCTTGTTTCTTTTGTCTCTGTACTGAAAATATTAGCATTTACATGGATTACTGATAGGGAAATTTAAAGCTACATGTGGGTTATATGTGCTTATAATTGATTTGCAACTTGTGATGTATTTTCGGTTGTATTTCTTGAAAACTGTGATTTGTCTCACCACATTGTGGGATAAACTTTTTGCAGTGTTCAGGATACCTATTTTTTGTGCTACTAGAGTTAACCCCCTTGCATCTTCAGGAATCAGGAGTGCTTTTCCTTTGTGTATTCAATAATTACATGAAGGAAATTCAGTTTGTTTTGTTAGCCTACAAACTGGGCTTTACTAAATACAAAGAGGGCCAAAACCTCTCACAGTAAGAATTCCAAGAAAGAAAATCCACATTTCTTAGGAGGAAAACTATTCATAACCTTTTTACATATTTTATCCTCATAATTCCACATGTATGAAGGCAAAAAAAAGAGGAAAATATAAGACCTAACTTATGTTGATACTGCAGAAAAAGGTGAATTGTGCCAAACTTTGTGACTTAAGTCCTGGGTGTTTGTATTGTTAGTTGTGTCTTAATCTCAAAATACATACATAATGTAGATAAGCAGGCAAGCTCCAACTGGGCTGTAACGTGACTGACTCCTTCTTTTTCTGAACCATACAGACTTACATGAATGAGTCTGGCAGCAGCTGCTTATAGTGAAGCAAACACTCATACATGTGTTCAGTCACTGCTCTGGAACTTGTGTTGAAGTATCGTATCTGCAGAACCACTTTGAGCAGTTATGGGATGGCCTTGTGACAAAATCAGTAATTTACTGATTAAGGTTGTATAATTGTTCTGAATTGAAGTTACCCTTTCTTCTGGATTCACATGAGCTTTCCCAGTGTTGATCACTGCAAAGCTGCAGAAGCAGTGGAGAAAGTGCATGGTAGGAATAAATTATCAGGGCAAGAGAAGGATGGGGAGTGATTCTGGCAACAGTGCTGGATCACACTGAAGTGCTTATAACAGTAATTGTGGTACAGGTATGGAAGTTGCCTTGGATTTGTTAGTAGAAGGTAATGTCAAACTGTCAGTAGTTTTGTATTCTCTCTCCAGTCTCTGTTAAAGGAACTCCTGAAATCAGGCTGCAGAGAGTAGTTACAGGAAAGATTCAAAGAAATCTGATTGCTGAGCATTTTCGGCTGTCTCTGCTTACTCATTGTGGAAATCCTTCTCAGAATCTTTCTTTCCACTCCATGATGCTTAGCAGTTTTCCACCTGTGTTACTTAAAACTGTTAATATGATATTGATTGTAATACAATAACTTGTATTTGCTGGAAATCACTTAATCACTACACAGTTAAAAATGAGAAATTTCAATTTTTTTTATTTTATTTATTTTTATTTGGAACCAGGAGTAACAGATTTTTTTTCTAGTTTAAATTTAGCTACAGGATTTTATGCTGCCCTTTTAGTTCGGGGAAAAAAATTCAGTGTATTATAGAAAGCCATAGCATAAGAATTGCATGTTAAACAGTATACAGATACATTGGGATTCTGAACCTCATTGATGAAGGGCACCAAATTTTTTCTCATGTGTCTGCTGCTTGTTTGGTAAAAGGAGATGCTTTTTCTTCTCTCGTTCCTATTCCTTCTGCATCCCTTTTTGTATTTTATTGTATTTATGTTTTCTTTTTTTTTCTTCCTTTTTCCCCCTGATGTTATTTACTTGGTAGGGAAGAATTTATGCAAGCCATATTTCCTCCCCCAGTCTTTTCATGTCACTGACTTTTGAAACATCTATTACTTCACTTTTGTTACTTGAGTTCTGGCATTTTTAGCTCCCTCTTCTTCCCCTTAAATAGTTCTTAGGCAATCTCTTCTTTTTTGTGCTTCCTAAAGAAACAACTCTGTCAGCTGCTTTTTGGTTTGGGTTTGTGACTGTTGGTTTTTCTGTTGTTTGTTTTGTTTGTTTTTGTAATTGGCTTTTTGTGTGGAATAGTCAATATCACTTTTTTAGCTTGATCTTTTTTATGAAACTGCCTCATCTAGATGGTTGTGTTGAGTACTGCTCACACAACGCTTCCCAGTCAACACACGGGTTAAGAAAACAAGGGTGAGCTACTTTTGTCATCAGGTAGCTAAAATTGCAGAGTGACAGGGCTAGAATTCTTTAACTCAAATAGTCACTTCTATTATTACGATTATTATTTTTAAGAACTAAAAAAGTCTTCTATCCATTCCTCACAGTATTATTAAAATCACAGGCAAATGAATTCTGTCTCGGAATTACTGCATGATTAGAGAATGTTTTTTCTTCTCTCCCAACACAACTTTTTGATATTTGAACAACCAAATTAAAGAAGTAGAGCCCCTCAAAAACACTATTGTACCTCCTATATGTAAAGCTTATATGTGATGAATGCATTACCAGTGTTGGGTTTTGAACAAAATCTACAGAATTCTGTCAGATGAACTTCTATGATACAGCTGGTACTTGAGGCTTAAATTCCTAAATAGTGAAAAATTTGACTGAAAAATTGGAGATTATTTGTTAGCACCACTAAAGCAGTTACTTGTAATATGCTCTTAGTCTTTTGACCTTGCTTTTTAGGATGTATAATAAAATGCTGATTGCTTTTTTCAGCTAATAAAACAGTTAACGACTTCTCCTCACTTATTTGGATTACTTGAACAGTATCCTTGCAGATAAGAGTACTCAAAATTCATTGCTATTTATAAAAAGGGAAAATTATTTGTAGTTCTCACTGTTTTAATAGTAGACCCTGTGCTTGGAATATGAATATAGAAGGTCCTTCTGTTGCTGGAATAAGAGCAAAAGTGTATAACAAAACACATAGTACAAACAGAACAGCCAAATTAAGTTTCTTGGGTTTGACCTTCTCCATCTACACCCGCTTGTTCATTCTACCAGTTTAGTTTGTCCTTATATTTATTGTATATGTCATGTCCTCTTTTGTCTCTCTAAGCAGAGATATTTATTTTTCTGGTTCTGTTTCTTCAGTTATGCAATCAAGATTCATTTCCAGTGTTGTTAAATACAAGAACATGAATATTTCTGGAATGGCTTAATGTATATTGCATCAACCTAGTATAATTTTTCAATTTCATACTTTAGGTATTTTATTATATCCTATTTTGTGTAATAGAAATGGCAAACAGCCACTTAAAACATTTTTGTGGTGGATAGCAGTCATTTTTGTTCAGTAAAGCTGTGCAACATAGAGTCAGAGCTGCACCAAAAAAAAAAAAAAATCTGTATAGTTGTTCCTTCATGACATTTTTGCCTCATAGGTTGACTGAAGCTAAAAGACCTTTCTTTCACTCCAACGTGGATTCTACTGTCTAAAAACCGTTTTGAGCTTGTGTCATACTGCGCTTGGATTCTTGGTACTCTAATATATTTTGAGCAGTTCAACTTAGCTGTCTCCAGTCACCCTTTTCTGAACTTCCTCCTTGTGGTGAAGTTCCACCCTAAACCCATAATTTATCACAGAATCATGGAATTATTTGCATTAGAAGGGACCTCAGATCATCTAGTTCCAGCCTGCTGCCATGGGCAGGACATCTTCCACTAGACCAGGGCTCAGAGCCCTATCCAAGCTGGCCTTGAGCACTTCCAGGGATGGACTGTTCACCACTTTTCTGGGCAACCCGTTCCAGTGCCTCACCACCCTCCTAGTAAAGAACTCCCTAATGTCTAACCTAAACCTGCCCTCCGTCAGCTTAAGGCTTACTCTTCTGATGGTATTAATGGTTTTAAAAGTCCAAACAGGAAACAAGAAGACATAATTATAACACTAAATTATCTCATTATCTCCATGTTGTAACCATTTGTTTAAGGCTGTGTTGTTGTGAAAACAGGGAAGCTGTATCTGGTGGATCCCTTTTCAGTTGCTGAGTAGAGTGAGAGGTTCAGTGATTATTGTATGAGTTCTCATAACTAGCTATCATTTATAGAGTGTGAATGTGTTCATATTTTGGTCTATTACGTATTTGGTGGGGAGGGGGAATGCATGTGTATTTTTTTATTCTTTGCAGTTGGTTACAATTTTCTAAACCTCTTTTCTGGAATAGCAGCAAATAATAGAACTTAAATCATCCTCATTTTGAACAAAGAGGCCTTTTAGTGTGCTAGTTTGCTCTGTGTTATGTTCATGCACGACCCATGTATTAATGACATGCAGTTTTTTGCATAAACTTGTGAAAAGTATTACTGTAGTAGTAGTTGCAGTGGAGAATGTAGTAAACAAAGGCTTAGCTCTACCGTTTTTTAATGCACTATTAGTATCCATATGTTCCAACCTTAGGCTGTTTCTTTGCTTAAGACTGCGGGTTAGGCTGCTAATTATTACTGAGATTATCAAACATAGATCATACAATTATATGTTGGCTAAATAAGTCACATTATTTATGCTGACATATGGCAAATATGAACAGCCTACCATCAAAACATTTTGTATAATCTTATTAATCTTTTGTTTCTTCTCGTTTGATGGATTATTGCAATAGAAATCTTTGCATTTGTTTTTCACTTGTCTGTTTCAGTTTATTTCCTCTCTCCCAAATATTCATGGTTTGTTAAAACTACAGAAAAGACTGACTCAAACCACAAAGTGTGATGAGGCATAGCAAGGGAATAGTAGCTTCCTTTTGGTCAGTGAACATACACCTTTAAAATAGATCTGTAGGTTTACAAGCTTATTTTTCTTAAGGCTCATTCAGACTTCCTTTTTTTACTCTGATTTTGGTGTTATTTGTTAAGCATTTTGCAGTTTCGCTTGTAGTCTTTCTGTTTTGTTAGCGCAGACACATGATTTGTCTGTGCATTTGAAACATCCTTTTGGATGTTTACTGTTTTCTTACTGTGCTTAAAGGGGGAATTTGAGTTTTTCTTAGAATATAATTTACTTTAAAATGCTTTCATATTGGCTGGTTAAAGTCCTTAATAAAACAGGTCAGTGTAACTGTTGAGACAGGCTTTAGATTTAACAATATCAATGAATGATACTGCAGTTTCAATTCACATAGTTTTAAAATACATGAATGTTGTTTGTATACAACATTCATTAGCAATCTCACAGCTCAGCAAGGCTGTTAAAGGAAGATTATTTTTATAAGTGTGGATATGCTTTATTTGGTTCCAGATTCTGTTTCTTTTCTGTGCAGGCTGAGTGAGAAATGCATGCCAGGAATGATCTGGACCTTTCATAGATTTCTTTCACTGTGCTAAGAATAAATTTAAATTTTTTGCTTTCCTGCCTGATAGCAAGTGTTGTTTTAGGTGAGTAAGCTCAGTGGGCCTGGTGATTTTTTTCTTCGATAATGTATTGCCAAAATATCAAGAGTATGTAGCAGCTATCACCTAAGCTCTGTATACCAACATGAGTATTTATTGAATTACACTCCTTACTGATGGTCCCTGTCCCAAAGAGTGTATAGTTCAGGATAAACTGACAAATTCAGACATAGTAAATAGAAAAATCCACGACAATGTTTTCTGGTGTGTTAGATAAAGTATAACAGGTTTGTCCTTTATTTTTGCTAAATAAATTCTCAGGTGT
Source organism: Lophotriccus pileatus (assembly GCA_035583135.1). Taxonomy (NCBI): domain Eukaryota; kingdom Metazoa; phylum Chordata; class Aves; order Passeriformes; family Tyrannidae; genus Lophotriccus; species Lophotriccus pileatus. The sequence goes on along the minus strand of JAWWES010000168.1, from coordinate 31,902,014 downwards.
GTTAGGAGGAAAATAATAGCTTTTTGGACATTTGTGAGGTACTATTCCTAAATACAACAAGCAGTGAAATAAAAAGTACACAGATGCTTGTTTGAAAAGAAAATATTCAGTACAGCCTGTTGTACTTTAGGGTAGCTAAGGAACGTGGTAGTTACCTTCATCTTATCTTAGGGGTCAAGAACTTTATTGCAAAATGACTTGCTGATTAATGTGTTCACATCTCCTGTTAATGAGGTCTCCAGTGCTGCTGTAATCTCAATGGCTAGAGGACCAATAGCTTTGGCTATGAGTTTAATCTACTTGTACTTGCATACTTGATACTCGGACTTTATGAGCATGTAAGGCTGGAGGAGAGACGAGAGAATTCTGACCTGTTCAGATACAACTATTACCTGAAGAACTTTCCATAATTTATGTTATCCTAAACTGTAGTAGTCATTGCTGTTCCCAGGAAAATAAAATGCACAACTGATTCTGTAAACTTCATGTAAAAAAAAAAAAATTCTTTGTAAGCTGGGTGGATGTTGTCTGACGACATTTACTGGAAGTGTCAAGTTGTCTTAGTTTCAGTGGAATCTGCCTTAGGCTGCAGACTTGTTCTTGTCTTGGGTTTGCTGAAGAGCTGGAGAAAATGAAAAGCTCGTCTTCCGTGGATTCTTTAGACATTCCTTTGTTTTTGCAAGATTGGAAAGAAATGTTAACTTTTCTTATCTAAAAAAAAAAAAAATCCTAAGCCTTTTAACATCTTTCTCTCTTTTATTTGTGGGCTCTTTCATCATTATCTATATGTTTCTATGGTAAGCAAAGCAAAATTAATACATGCCATCAGTACCCAAGAGCTTGGTAAGAAAGTTATGGCAGTCAGCTTTTAAAAATTAGACAAAATCAGGGTTTTCTGGAGTAAGCCCATTAAACTTTGGGGGCACATGAGTACCAGGATCTGACCACTCAAATTATGTTATCCCATCTGTCTAAAATTGGATGGAATTTAATCCAGGAGTCCTTTGTATCAGCAGTCCTCTCTTTTTAAGCAAGCAGCTGTGGGCAGTATGCTATTTATGTAGTTCTGCTATACATGTTCAAAACCTGTAGACCAGTCTTTAAATGTTACTTTGATTCTTTTTAACTTCTGTGGGGAAGGGTAGAAAGAAAAATAAATTTGTTTGGGTTTATTTGATTTTGTATTTTATATCAGATGCCATTTTCTAAGTAATATGCCTTGACCAGATGGTGTTACAGAATCCATTCTATTAGGAAAATAGCAATTTCTTTAAAAGAGATGGAATCCAAATATGAGTTGTGATCTTCAGTCTGCTAAAATATTACTTCATTTAACATGCCTTCATGGATAACATACAAAACTAATAGAAACTAGCTACAATTATTAAACAAGAGAAGATGCTGGAGAGCAGAGCTAAAGTGTTCACAGAAATCTCAAATACCTACTTTGTATGTAATTTTGATGGTTTTCAGTAACAGCTTCTCCATCCTTCATGTGCCCTTGTGCTTTGCAAAATTGCTTACAGCAGTAGCCATTCTTCCTTGCAGGATTGATTACTTTGCATGGTCACAAATCTTAAATTGTCTGTATTAAAATAGGAGCATTAGAACTCCATTCCTATTTTATTATTATTATTATTATTATTATTATTATTATTATTATTATTATTATTATTATTCTGATGTTGTGTTATTATTATTATTATTCTGATGTTGTGTCCAAGAGAATACTTCATGAGAGCAATACACTGTTTTGACAGTTTCCCGTTCTGGACACTTGTTCATTTGTATCTCATTCTCCTTTTTGAATTGCAGGGGCACTGTCAAATCCCTTATTTGATAAGCCTCTTCTGCTAAATAATAATTGCAGTCATGTACTTTGGGCTCTTTCAGATACCAGCTATCCCCTCCTTATGTAATACAGTTTCCCATGTCACTTTTCCCTTTTATGATTTTGATTTCAAGCCATTTTGCTTGGTGGTTCAGGTTTCTGTAAGATTTTATTTTTTTTTTTGTTATCTTGGGTTTTTGTATTTTTTTTGTTTGAACAGGAATGTTTCATTCAGGCATTTTGACAAAATCCAAAGCTCTTCAGTAAGTCAGTGTAGGTACCAATATCCTAAATGTAACAGCACTTGTATGTAATTCTTCATGGAAATACATGTCTTTGCTTGCTAAACTCCTCACAGAAATAAACTTCCTAGGCATAGTAGCCATGTATGGTTGCTGTTTACTCTGAAGGATACTTTTTGCCTCTTTTTTTAAAGGAGAAAATCTGCCAAGTTTTGCTTTCTACCAGTATAAGAGTTTGGTGTGTACTTTGATTTGCTGGTATAATTTTGAGAGGAGAAAGGTAACAGTTATGGTAGGCAGAGCCTCATGTAGCTGCTATTACAGCAATTTCTTCTTTGTTAAAAAATATATGCTGTCATATGTTTTCTTGATGTAAAATATGTTTTCTTTAGTACTCATGTTAAATTTGCGTCTCTTTCTGTTTTAGCCAAGTCAATAGTGTTTTGTGCTGGTGGCACTCATCCTTTAAATCTTTAGTAACAAGGGGTTGATAACATCATCAGTGTACTGATAGGTTCTTGTGATACTAGTGGCATTATTTTGTTTTTCTAAATTGAGTCAATACACAAAAAAGGCTATCTGCAAGTAAAATGGACTTTAGCTCAATAGGTCTGATATTAGGTACTCACGAGCACTTCTCCAGCTGAAAATCATAAAATCTTCTGCTTAGCTTTTTGGATAATAAGGACCATAAAAAGCCAAGTGTGATTCATGTATGCTCTTTGAGTAAGGCTGCAAACACAGAAGTATATTGCACCAGAAGTTGGAGGGGTTAAAGTACGTGTGTAAAGTGCCAGTCAGAGGTAAAGAACCTTGATCCATGACCATTTCACATTTGCAGATCAGCCTGGAGCTGTTACTTGCATGGCAAGCAAAGATAGTGTAATCTCATAGCAGTGTGTCACGATTTTTCAGAACACCTTTTTTTTTTTTTATCTCTTGTCAGAAGTGTTTAAACAGCGTTGTGCACAGTGGCAACTCTTGCTTCAAAGTATCATGAATTCTCTTAAATTAACCCATATTGGTTATATTTATGAAATGGTATTTTATTGAAATTGCTGCGCTTTGGAATATGATATTAAATTTAAAAATAAAGAATAGTTGAGGTTGGAAGGCACCTCTGGAGTTCATCTTGTCCACCCCTGCTGCTCAAGGACTGTGTCCAAATATCTTTCGAACTCTCCAAGTATGGGGACACCACAGCTTCTCTGGACAACCTGTGCCAGTGCTCAGGCATCCTCACAGTGAAAAAGTGGTTGCTGATGTTCAAGTGGAACCTTTATGCTTGTTGCCTCTGAACAGAGCCCGTCTCCATCCTCTCTGCGCCCTCCCTTCAGGTGTTTGTATACACTCATAAGGTACCCATGAGTCTTTTCTTCTCGAGGCTGAACCCCAGCTCCCTCAGCCTTCCCTCATATGACAGATGCTTCAGTCCCTTAATCATTTTTGTTGCACTTGACTGGACCACCTCCAGGAGCTCCATGTTTTTCATGGATTTGGGAGCCCAACAGTGGACTCAGCTCTCCCAGTCTGGCCTCAGTAGTGCTGAGAAGAGGGGCAGGATCACCTCCTGATACCTGCTGGCAATGCTTCTAAAGCAACTGGGATATCGTTGGCCTCCTTTGTCCCCAGGGAATGTTTTTGGCTTACATTCAGCTTGGTATCCATATAAAACTTGAGGTCCTTTTCTGCAAATCTGCTTTCCAGCTTTGAAAGAAACCATAATTCTAAATGTTTTTACGAACTCTAAGAGGGTCATTTTCTAATGGTTGAGTTTAGAATTCTGCTTGCACATCCAGATTTCTTGATGGTGATGGTAGGAGCTTTATAGTACTAAAAAAACAATTTGCAACTATAGTACAATTGTTTTCAAAAACATTTCTGAAGTCACTGTTATTATTTTTCAGTCCTATATTAAAATTGAAATGTGCAAGATGCAGTACAAATAAAAGAGTGGTAATGTTTAGTGTGAATTAGGAGAGGGAAGATTTGCATCTCTTGAAAATAGGTTAAAATAAATGTAAAGCAACAAGATGGCTGCTTTTTTTTCCTTTTTTTCCCCCTCAAATGTTTTGTTCCCTTTTCTCTGGGGAAAAGTATTTTGGCAGAAAATTCTTAACCTTCATTCTCTTTTCATTGGCTAATGGAAGAAAGGACAAATATAATAACATTTAGTATCTTTTATTAGCTTGATAGTAAACATACAAAATAACCCAAAGTATCAAAACAAATTATTTCAAAAAAACCCACAACCACAGTGATGAAATTACAGTTGTGTTCCTCCCCCATGCGCTGAAAGGATTGTTCCTTAGCTGCTGAGCTGAAGGTCCCAGCCTGTCTTGGCCAGTGACATACTTCCTGGGCTTGAACAACAGTTTGGTCATCCAGGTCATAAGTCAATTTGCGTCCAAGAGCATTACAATAACATAAACACACAGCTTTTGGGGGAGGAGAGACCCTTTAAAACCTGTTGCCATATTTTAGTGCTCTTAAAGTAAGGCTGATGGCAGGCAAGGACTCTGAGTCTATCTTTCCTGTCGACTTATGCTTTGTAACCCTTTGTTTTTTATACCAGTGCTTTCTCAGGCTGCTTGGTTCACACCACTGCAGCTTTTGATTTTGGTACAAGAATCATTTTTATTTATAATATTTTTAGAGTGAAACTTCAAACAATACATCTATGTGTATGCTATCTTCAAATTGCCTTATTTCAGTTTTAATAGGTTTAGTATTCAAATGTATGCTGTACTCTTCAATAAGTTTTTACTAGGGGGAAAAACACTGTAGATAACCTTTTCTTTTTTTCTTTTTCTCCTTTATCTCAATTTATAACTTCCTGTAACCACAGAAGAATACTGTACTCTTACCTCCTTACCTGAGGCATTCAGACATTAGAGAGAAGATCTGTTTCCTTAGTTGTTAGGAACTGATCTTAGACAATATTTTTGTCCCCACTCTTCACTGGTGCTCAGCACTGACTTTTGGGAAGCAGCATGCTCCTATGGCCAGAATACCATTTCCTGTAAACCTTTCTCTGCCTCAAGAGCAAGTGGCCACAACAAAAATCAGGGAGTCTCAGGAAAAGTTGGCTGCAGTACAGTAGGTTTGGGCCTGCTGTTGCAATGCTGCTCTTCATGCTCCATTTCACGTGCTCATGGTAGCTCTGGTAAAAGGCTTCACAAGAGCAATGTTTGATTTTTCTTTTGTTCAGGTATTCCTGATAGAGCTGCTAAACATGCAAGAGTAGGTAAAAAATGTTAGGCTGTGTTAGCAAAACACTGGAGCCTTGTCTGCTCTTTTTTCCCACAACTAAGCTAGGCCAGTTTAGCAATTTGTTCTGAAGTTCCCAGGAGTAGGTGGAGTTATAATACCTACAGATACAAGACATCTGAGTGCTTTTGGTAACACCAGTAGTGAGATGGGCAGATGCAGTTTTGTTTACAGAGGACTTTGGAAAGGGAAATAATTTGTAAGTATTGCCACTGCATTGTGGCTAGTTGCAAACTAGCTTGTATTGTCACTAAAAATAGCATTTGTTACCAATTATGAGTTCCATTCAAATATAAAAAATAATATTAAAAACCAGCCACCAACAGAAACAAAGAACTAAAAAATCTCTTTGTAGTCTTTGGCATTGTTGCAAGTACAGTAATGAATTTGTCTATTTAATTTACAGGGAGGTTGTATGGAAAAGGTGTTTCAATTTAGAGATTATTCATTAAATATTACCTGTTGGGGAATTTTATTTTGGCTCCTGCACTAATGCCGTGGATTTGATCACCATTTTCAAAATATTTGAAAGCATAAATGTTTAAAACCACTTGGAATATTTGGGAAGCAAAACACTAGATTGTTAATTAGAGTAGTCATCTCAGTATATAATAATAATGGCCCGTCTTCGCGAACAAAGAGCCGGGGAAGGTCCTTACCCGCATATGCAGACAAGGCCTTCGAGCCTGCGCAGTGGATTTTTTAGGTGACACA
>JAWWES010000168.1:31832673-31895857 GCA_035583135.1 Lophotriccus pileatus | reverse complement strand
CTCTTAGATGGATTGCCTTAAGGGCTAACGAGCTCCATCTGCCCGGGGAGCTCCCTGACCGGGAATCGAACCCTGGTGTCAACGGTACCAGCCCTGCGTCTTAACCACTAGACCACCGGGGGCTCCCTCATCTCAGTATAGGGAGGGGGGAAAATCCCAACACCGGCAGGGTATGATAAAGAAACCTCCATCTTTGCATCTTCTTAGCAGTTCTTGGAAAGAAAATTAATGTGGAGTGTAAACTTTCATTTTAGGAAAAAATTAATATGTTGTAGTTTAAGTTTTCTTATGTAGCCTAAGGAAAATTCTGTGATATCCCTAAATTATGTTTAACTGAACTCTTGCTGCAGTCTATTGATAAACAAAAAAAGGCTGTTTATAGAATTAATAACTTCAAAGCTAAATTTGTATTTCACTTGAATGGACAATAGCACAGACAGTGTGTAGGCTTAACTAGTTGGTGCATCCTGTTTCTTACTGTTTCAGAGGAAAGTCCCAGTGTCCTCAGTTTCTGTCAGAAGAGGCTCTTCTGAGAGAAATGAGATGAAAGACAACCTGTTTCTGAAGTGTACAACTACAATTTGAACTTGTATCATAGTGAATAGAGTGATAGAGACCAATGAATGAATGATTCAACTTTTAATAATGGTATTAAGCATCAAGATGTAGCCATTTTTGTTTGCAGATATTAGAATTTTGATAGATGCATACAAAGAAGGATTGGATTTTTCTTCATTATATTTGCTGTGTTTGAGTACTTACTGAAGTAAGTTGGTACAGAAATGGTGAAAAACATTGACTGCACTGTCATTTTAACTATGATTTTTAGAGAGAGGAGGGGGCTGGGATTTGCTTGGAAGGGGCAAACAAAATCTATTTACAAATTCAGCTTCCTGTAAGCTAAAGATTTATAGTTTTGTTTTCCATTTTGCAAACCATTATGCATCTAAGCTTTAGATGCTTGCAGCAAAATTCCTTTATATATATATATATATATATATACACACACATACAAGTGAATCATATGTGTGAATCATATGTGTGTGAGAATGTAATCTATTAATTACGCAAAAAATCCTGCCTTGGTTATTTTAGTATAGTTAGGGGGAAAAAATAAAACGGTGATCTTTTAAAAGTACAGCAGCTTGGTGAATGGTTTTATCACGCGTAACTTTGTACAGAAGGAACAACTTTTTCCTCTTCTAATATTTGTTTTTGGACCTTAAATTTGACATCACTAATGCCAACTGGCATAAGTACTTAAACCCTCAATCCAGAATATGTTCCAAAAGGTAACATGAATCATATTTATTTTAAGGTGTTTGAATGTTAATTCATCAGCTGTTACATTCATGCAGTAAACGATTATTTTGAACTTAGGGTCTTATAACATCCTTGTCAAGCCATGGGGTTTTCTAACGGATATGCTGGCAAATTCATAACCAAAATTAAAATTTGTCATTTAATTTAAAAGGAAGAAATAAAAGGAGAGAGACATCACCAAAACCTTTTTTCCTTTCTGAAAAAGCAATTTGGCTCCTAAGTAAATCATTTGTGTATTTTATAAAAATACTAAATGATGGAAAAAAGCTGTTCAGTTGTAAAATGCTTTCACTGCAGGAGAGAACCAGCTAGTAGATACTGCAAATAGTGATTTTAAGTAGCTGTAACTGGTTCTGTTGTTGAACCCCACAGTGTGTGTGTCCTGACCTACCCTTGCAAAGGACAGGTTATGTGTGTGGGGAGGAGGGATGGATGAAGAGAAGCAGGGTTTTCTGGCAAGAAGCCTGTTCTTGTTTAGATTTCAGTGACAGAAGGCCTGACCTCTTTCTGCTTTCTTGTTCTCTTTTCTGTGCAATTTCATGGTGACTGACTGGCTTCATGATTAGTCTAAAATAAATCGGGAGTTGATTGTTACTCTCTTCCCAACCCTCTAGCTAGATTACTGACTGTAAAGTTTTTAGAAAAATAGCAGTTTTGACTTGGGAACTATATCTTCTGGTTAAGTTTCTTTACAAGAAATCACATGTAAGTTCCAAAAAGTCCTAATGAAGTCATAAAAGTACAGAGGAACATTTTTTAGAGTCTGGTCTATGGGTTTCTTCTAGGATGACAGTTGTGGAAAGACAGCGTTAATTATTGTGACCTTGGTTATGGGTTTGTTGTTTTGTTTTGCTTTTAACTAGACTTTGCTGGTTTCTGGTTTTGAAAAACTAATTTCTTCTTTTGCATCTCTTTCAGTAATAGTTATGCACGAGTGCGAGCTGTGGTGATGACCCGGGATGACTCAAGTGGTGGATGGTTACCACTTGGAGGGGGTGGACTAAGCTGTGTCACAGTCTTCAAAGTCATTCCCCAGGAAGAGAATAGCTGTGCTGATTTTCTTATCCATGGAGAACGACTCAGGGATAAAACGGTAACAATTTGCATCCATTTAATGATCATAGTTGTCAGGGGAGGTTCTGGGTGGATATTAGGAAAAGGTTCTTCACCCAAGAGGGTGGTTGGACACTGGAACAGGCTCCCCAGGGAAGTGGTCACAACACCAAGCCTCACAGAGTTCAAGAAGCTCTGGGATGATGAAGCTCTCAGGCACGTGGTGGGACTCTTGGGGGTGGTCCTGTGCATGGCTGAGGGTTGGACATGGACATGGTTGCAACTCAGCGTATTCTGTGATTCTGTGATATTAAAACTACGTGGGACATAAGTACAGATGCTTGCTTATTGTTGCCTGTAGACTAGAAAATAAATATACAGTTTCAGACTAATGCTGTTGCTGAGCTTTTTTGTGTCAGTGATTATATACATAAAGAGCCAATTGTTTGTTTTAGGTGTAATACCATGCTTTTTTAGAATTAAACACATTGATCTTGTAGAAACTTACATATTTTTTTCACTGCAGATTTCCAATCATTTGTGGAAACATTTTCCTAATTTTTTCCCCCGTGGAACGTTAAATCTTGTTATCTTGTTTGTACACCAATCATACTACATTTAATATGAGTGTTGGAAATGAGATAATTTGTTAAGAATATGAAATCAGAAGGAATGCCTCAGTAATGATTTGGCTAGTTGTGGAATTTGGCTATTACAGAAAGTAGCCATTTGACATGAGAACAACTTTGTACTGGAAGAGAGCTTAAGCAAACAGGTCCATGAATTGGTCTGGTTTGATGAACACACAGACAGTATTCATTCCTCGGCTACCTAAAATAAAATCCCACTAATAAATGTGTCTTAAATAGCATCATCAAAATCAGCCTCACAAAAGGAAAGCTGGTGTAGGATCTCAGCCACTTCCGCATGCGAACTTACAGAAGACAAAATGTGCTTACTAAGAATTGGTTGGTTACTTGTGTACCAAAGAGGTTTCTGAATGAGGCTGTGTCTTATTGTAGAAACAAAGAGGTGTAGAGAAAGCACAAAAGCTCCATCTTAATGACTTTTATCAAGAACTAATTCTTTTCTGCCAATGGATTTTGACTCCTGTATTAGCTTAAAAGGTAGAACTCCCTTTTACCACGCTGGTGATCCTTTCTCAAGCACACCAGTTTCTCCCTTGAGGCAGGACTGCTGAGTTTCCTGCCTTGACTGTGACTATTGTAGGAAGAGAGCATATAAATAGAAATTCTGCTGACTCAGTTGTTTCAGCGAGGCGTAGTGCTATTAGCAGAGTACCCTGTGTTCCTGCACAGCTATGTGCACCTGCAGTTCCTTCCTCACTTTGCAGTAGTTCCCCTTAGAACTTTTTTTTAGCCTTATTGAGGCTGTTTTTTGAGAAGCTTAATTGCATTTAGAGATACTTGATAATTTTCTTGTAATTCTTAATATTTGGAACATTCATAGCTTACCTTAAGAATTCGAGGGTAATAAAATGCTTGGAACTGAAGGGTAATTTAATGTTTCGCCTACATGCATAGGAAAATGTCAAGCCATCAGTGTTCTGATCTGTTTGCACTCTCCTGTTTCCCCTGAGCAAGCCTTGTTTTGTTTCCACTTCTGGTAGAAGGTTTTAAATGTTCCTGCTCCTCTTCCTGTCCAAAATCACGTTCATGTTAGCATGAATATATTTTCCAAAACTTTATTGTCTTGAACAGGTTGTTTTGGTTTGGGGTTTTTTTTTGTGTCCATCTGTCCTCCCCCTGCTTACTCCCAAATGTGACCTCTACTAGTCTGTCAGGGCAGATTGTGATCTTGCTGCAGTTTCAGGAAGTTGCTGTAGGAAGTCAGCCCCTCTTCAAAAACACGAGATAGAAGATAGAAGAAATGAAGCTGGGAAGAAAATCTCTCCAGTTTGTAATGAAAAAAAGGGTCAGGGAACTAACAAATACAGATTTAGGGTGTGGGGAAGAATACTGGAGGGCCAGAGATTCTTTGATAACTGAGTAAAAGGACACTGTGTATACACGTATTTCCACAAACATCAGATAATGTGCTTATAAGCAACAGCTAATGTGTAATGAATTAACAACAAAGTTGTATGTTATGCAACAAGACCTCTCTCAACATGAAAGAAACAAGATCCTACACCAAGATATGCAAGGACATTGTTAGGTTGTGAGGCTTATTCAGAAGGGCGGTAGGTAGCAGGGACTGAAAGACAAATTCTGTTGGACAGGGATCCAGTCACTGATTCTAGAATTGTTCTGATCCTTATGCTTTCAGTATAGTCAGTGGTTTTACATTTGTTCTTTGGCTATTCCTGTGGAGTCACTGTAAAGGCACATTTTTTAACCTTTTCCTTAATAAAGCCAAACAGTTGAGTTTTTAGTCCAAATAGAACTGACAGTTGGCTATTATATTTCATAATAATGATACGTTTTATTTTTTATTTAAAAATAAAATAAAAGTGGAAGTTGGTCTCTAATCCATAGCAAATACAATAACATACTGTGATCATCTTGAGATTTTGAGGAAGTGTTATACTGAATCTGCTGTTTCTGTGCTCCAGTATCACTCTAATCTCATTGTAGAATGCCCTTGGTAAACCTGTATGACTGAATAATCTTTGAAGTTATTCATATGGTGTTTAGTTGGTTACTCTGCCATTGTATTTGTGAAGAGAAAGTAACAATATTTTTTTTTTTAAAAAATTCCTAAACCATTTTGAACACATCAGTTGTTCAGACTTAGAACATTTAAACATTCAGGAATGTTTAGTCTATTGTAATAACTAGAAATCATTACAGCTTAGTCACCTGGATCATGGTTTTCAGTTCACTCACTTCTTTGCAAGGTACATACAGCTGTTTCTGAAAATACTTCTGTGGATTATAAAAGAAAGTCATCTTTACAAATGAAGTTCCCCCTGTCCCCTCAAGTCACATTGTACATTGTTAAAATATCTTCCAAACTAGATTATATTTTGATTTCCTCTGGTCGGTAAGTCTTTTCTTTTGTGAACTGGAAAACCTAGAGTGTGGAACTTGGAGCACTTTTCTGGGACACAGGGAAGCATAGGTTCTGAAATACCTGAGGTTAGAGAGCAAATGGAATTCAGGCTTTTTCCTAAGATACCTGAGAATCATAATGCCAGTATAATTGTTTAACCTGTGTGTCAGTAGAAAGGTGGAATTCATTCCAAAGCAACTTGAAATCCACAGGTGAGGTATTTGATGGAGGTATTTTCCGCCTTTTGAATGCTTATACTGAAAAGTAATGAACTAGCTTTAGTTCCTGCTTCTCCAAGTGCTGCTTCTGACTCTGCACTGCACTTCCATTCCAATGTGCCAGATTTCCATATATTTTATAGGCTATGCAGGCATTTAATTAGGACTGTAGATCTCAGTCTGTATAAATGAAATACTTTGGGATCAAACTTCAAAATATTGAAGTTCCTTTTTGGAGAGGGTTCTCTTCATTTCTTTATGAACGAGCTTCAGACTACATGTAGAACATCCAAAATTTTTGTGCTGTACAGAACTATTTAAAACCTCCCGTGGCATTCACAAAAAGCATCCTAGTTATCTGGGAAGAAAATCAAAGTGGTGGTACCATTGCATTAATTTATGAGAAAGAATGTTCCCTGTTAGTTTGATCAGGTTGTTTAGATCTATGTTGGAATGTAAGGGTATTTCATGAAGACTTTTTACATAATTACACATTTCCTCCTTTATTATACTCACCTTCCTAGGTCTGGTTCCAGCCAGTCTACTTGGAATAATTGCACTTCATCCCAACCTCATCAGGTCTGCTGCTCTCACCTACTGTGTTTACAGTGGCTCTCTTCAATCTTAATAGCACAAGTGTTAAGCATACATTGAGCTCAAACTTACAGGTTTTTAGACTTTGGTGAATTTTACATTCTTGAATGAAAAGTCTAGTAGAGTTCTGTTTTATTTTCTACTCCAGTCTTTTACCATGCAAGTTTTTACCAAAGGAGGAAAAAAAAAAAAAGCATTAGGATCATGAGTCAGGAGTGACAAAGTTTAAAATATTTCCTTTGAAGAACAGGTAATTATGTAAAGGGAGAGATACAAAGCTAGAGCTAAATATAAATACCATTGTCTTCTAAAAATCTGCTGTTTAAAAACTTAATTGTTTACTTTTTAAATTGGCTTTAAAGTTTGAGAAAATATTGATTTTGGTGGGCTTTAGTACAAACCTTAGATCATTTTGCTGTTTGACCTACAGTTTTTGAGTTTTCTCTCATATGGGGCAGGTATGAAGTCTTGCTTATATGGATTCTTATATCTGATAACATGTCAATTTTTATGTCAATTATATGTCCATTACAATTTTGGTGCAGCAAGTTTTTTGCTTTTCAGTGCCCTTTCACTTATATCTACTGTGTTAACGTCATGCAGCTTTAGATGTGAAAAATCAGTGTCATCCCATTAAATTCGTTATTTCTTTAAATTGAAAACAGTTAATGTTGGATAGGATGTTAGCTTGTTTTGTTAATGATATCTTGTCATATAAAATGGTGTGGGGGCTGGAGATGGGGGGGTGTGGTAGCAGTGTTGCTTTTTGGGTTGGAGGGAGTCAGTTTGGGGGTTTTCTGGTTTGGTTTGGGTATCTTTGGAAATCATAGCTTCTACTCGGTAAAGTTTTAATCCAGTTATTTATCTCCAATGGTAAAATTGTCACCAGGTATGAATTTTCAGGATAAAGTAATCTGGATTAATTCCTTTGCGACCAGATGTTTGTTGAGGTGCTGTAAAATCAGGCTTGCAGTACTTTTTGGTCATGTTTTGGATGAAAGTGCACACAAAATATAGCATGAAAGTAGTTGGTGTTGATGTGTTGGAGATCCCACAAAAGAGCTCACAGACCTGAAAAAGGCACTGATACGAGCGATCTTCATTTTTAACTCCTCCTTTAAGGAAGAAGCTAGTTTAAGATCATCCAAAAGAACAAAGAACAATCATTTAACACACCTTAGAACTGCAGCATGACATTTCTCTTTCTGCAGCACCTTTTCCTGCACGCCTACAGGAAATAGTTAGATTCCTTTTTATGTTTTCTTGTAGGCAGTTTTACCTACATATTGTTGACCATTTAGGCAATTCCAAGTGGAGTAAGAAAAATTATTTTAATGCTGAAAGAGTTTATATGCGCAGAAAGACTGTCATCCTTTGAGAGACAGGTAAAAGTCAGTAACAATCAATGATTACTGGTGTGGTCTAGGGAGAATAAATAATAAAGAGCAAAAGAAAAACCCTATTTGTCTATGTAATAATTAGATGTGAAAGGAAAGGAGGAACAAAAGGAATATGTAAGAATAACCTAAGTACAGACATATTTTTTTTTTAATTTGAGGATCTTTTTCTCATACTTATAATTAAACTAATTTTATCACGTGCTGTGAGGAATTTTGTATTTTTTCTCAAAAAAACTGCATATGTAACGAAACTAAACATTAAAGTTCTGAAAATCCATTAATGTTGAAATTTCTCATTCATTTGTCAATGTAGGTTTTCAGCATCTGTATTAATACAGAGCTAGGTTATCTTTCTGTGAGCTTTATTATACCTAGTGCTACAGAAGCAGATCAGTGCATCTCCCTCCATGCTTTATTGTTCACATTTGATTGTTTAAAATCAGGAAAAACTCAGAGTGCAACAATGTTGCTTAAAATAATTTTTACCAGTAAAGTAAATATGCAAATATATATTTAAAACCAGACTATTTAAAGTGAGGAAATGATGAGGCCTTCTGGTACACAAAGGGAGACTACAAGGAAGATGGAGAGGGACTACTTACAAGAACATCGACAAGGGGGAATGGCTTCAAATGGAAAAAGGATAGATTTAGATTAGATATTAGGAAAAAATTTTGTGTGGCACTGGAACAGGTTGTCCAGAGAAGTTGGAACTAAGTGATATTTCAGGTACCTGCCAACCCAAACCACTCTATGATTCTATGTGAAGACTGTGACTTTGCTTCATAACTAAACGTGCATGTATACCTTTAATTTTGTAGCCACATAAATCTGTTCATTATTTTAGTTACTGTTTTTGTTATAGTTGAACATGAGCCATAAATGTATTTTTGTCTAGGTGCAGACAGTAATACATTCATGAGATCTTAGTTTTTATTAGTTACAGTTCTTAAAACAATTGTCTTGTTTTATTTTCACTTGTCTAGTAGCCTTTCTAGGAGAAATCTGATGTGGTCTGAAAGCAACATGAAGTTAGTCTAGTGCTCAGAAATATTATAGAATAAGTATATAAATTCCCAGTGATACAGAAAATTTGATATCAGCACAGTAATGTTTTTTAGGGGATGTGTCCTATTTAATTTGCTGAATATCTACCAAATTTGTTCTGACAGAAGTGCTTGCCGTAGGTATGAGATACTTTTATCGGTGAGATTTTCAAATGGAAAGACTGACTTAGTATACAAATACTGTTCTTAATGCCTACCATGTTATGAGCAACTGATAGTGAATAATTTGGCCATGGAGGAAATTAAGTTAAAATTACATCCTTGTAACAGGAAGAAATTTAAAGAGAGATTTCTACCTGCTCTTATGATGTATGACTGCCTTTTGTTCTCAGATATATTGGTCACTGATAGATTTTCCTTCTGTTTTCTTTTTGGAAGGTGGTCTTGGAATGCACACTAAAGAAAGACCTCGTTTACAACAAAGTTACTCCTACTTTTTACCACTGGAAGATTGATGACAAAAAGTTTGGCCTCACATTTCAGAGTCCTGCTGATGCAAGAGCATTTGATAGAGGTATTCGGAGAGCAGTAGAGGATATTTCTCAAGGTACGTATTTCAGGTGAAGGTCTTGGTGGGGCAGAGAGATACTGAGTGTTTACTAAATGAGATGTCAAAGCACTTTGTGTAACAACAATGCTGCCAGTATTTAAGAACATGAATTGATCTATAGCATTAACAGTTTTTAATAGCACTTCTGGTATTTCTGAAGTGCCATTCATCCAAGTTTCTTAAATTGTTTCACAGACACTAATAAGGTAATTTCCTGAAATATCCCTACATAATAAAGCGTTGTCTCATTCTGTTAGACATGAAGAAGTGAAGGAAGCTAGACTGTTATATTGTCTCACTTGGATCTTATTCTCAGAAGCTTTTTACAGCTGCTGTGTTCCTAGAGGATAAGCTATGAAGTTGAATGATTTGCAACTTGTTGAGTTCTCTCTTTATCTGCACATACTTTCAGTTAATAGTTTTGTTGTTTAGTAACAGCTGACAGTGTAGTCCCGAGGATAGGTATTTATGGAACAGTAGAAGAATTTGCTCATATAGTTATATGAATAACTGGTTCCAGAGCTTCACTGATGTCATCATCAAGCCTAGATTCTGAGCTGAAAATATGATAAATATGTTGCTGTATTGAAAGAGGGAGGGAAGACAACAGGTGTCTTGAATTGAAAGAACATCTCTTTCAGGCTTGTAAAAAAGTAATGTCAGGGAATTACTGTGTTGTCCTGTTAACAAAGAGAGAAACGTACTTCTGAAGGGAAATGCTTTTTGATATAGTAGAATGACTTCTTTTGAATTGTGTTGATACCATGCATATCCCTTCAGGGTAATTAGAGAACATGAGACTAATTCTCTCTTAGGGTCTTACAGTTCCAATTTCTGCTGATTTTATAAAAAAATACAGCACAGTGTGCATTCATGCCAACCAAATCTATCTTCCTCTAATTTCAAAATGCTACATTAAAAGGAGCATATTCCCTTGCTTCTGACTGCTGATGACACTTTGAAAATGCTTTCACAAGAGAGGTATGAACAGGAGAGATCAGTGTGGGCAGGAATACTCAGTATATAAAATACAGAATGTAGAAATGAAATAAGTAAGATGCTTACTTAAATCAACTTGAAATACAGGGGTTAATAGGTTTCAAAAAGTGCACAAGAATGTTTGTATCATCAGAGCTGGATATCGAAAGATGTGTGGACTATTGGAATCAGTAAGCTGTAAATAAAAAGAAAATAACCTTGTCTACTTCATTATGTGTAGGTTATCCACCCTCCCAAAATGATGTTGAAGTGGCAGAAGATTGCTTTCAAGTGAGTACATTTTTGAATCAATTGTACGTTTTTTTTTTTAGAAATCTGCTGAACAGATTTTGTTCTCATTAGTGAAAATAAGTAAAATAAGAGCAATAGCAAAATTCAGTTTAATGAAATAAATTCCTGAATAATTACCTAGAAGGCTTACAATATTGTCTGTCCTAAACGAAGTAGGCACTATTTAATCGATAGGATGATTAACCATCCTGTGTTTAATTTTTAAGTTCAGAATGTCTGTTCAGGTTGTGTCCTTTTTAAATTTACTGGAACTTGAAATATTCTTTTGGAAAGAAGAAAAGAGAGGAATCAAGAATCTTTTTACTTGCATATCCTATTTGTTTTCTTAGATATCACTCTGCAGTGATAAGACACTTCATTGTATGGTTAGAGTTAAAAAGATGCTGAGATAAAAGAATCTAGTCCAAACAAGGGCAGAAGTTCAGACAATTTTTAAAAACACACTGAAGATAGTCACTTGTTGAGATTAAGGTTTTTATGGATCCTTATTTGCACTGTTCCATTTCTGTAGGTCATAATGACTTAAGAGGTAAAAATTTGTGTCCAACCGTGCTTCAGAGTTATAGTGCTTTACACAAATACCATATCACATACTGTAAGTACTGCAACATTGATGTGTAGCACTGCCTGGTAATAGCCAAGAATCCATGTAATTAACCAGTATAAATAAATATTACAAATATCTATATATAGAAATAGAGGTGGATATGTGTATACACACACAAAGAGTAAATAACTGTAATAAAAGTGAGTAAATCCTCCTTCTGTCTATGTATGCTTGCTATCTCTTCCTTCTTATTTACAGTTTTAGGGAAAGCCTTGCCTTTATTCACACACATATTCAGTTTTCGGAGTGCAAATATTTAAATTAATATGAAGCTGATAAAGAAACAAGTTGACTCAGGGACCTTAGTGGCTATTCAGAAAATTGATAGTATTCCTAAGTGGTTTCTTGAGGGAAATAGTTTTGTCATATATGCCAGCATAAATTCTTTATCAGTGTAGATAGATCCAGTGTAGAACCTCTTCAATACAAAATCAAAAAAATTAGCAGCAGACTTAAAAGATGTGGGTAAGAATGAAATTATGATAGGAGAGTGAGAATCAAGTATTTAGAAAGGATACTGCAATGCAGTGGCAATGCAGAAGTCTCCTGATTTCTTTCCGTTTTAAGATAGAAGAAATTTATTTCTTTGTGTGAGGGTTGGCTGTGCAACCACCTGTTGTTCTTTATTTGCAGTGCCTTATTTTAAGACACTTGAAAGTAAAATTGCTATAAATATTAGATATTTCAGATTTAAAAAAGGAATGAGATTTTTACAGGAAGGAGGAAATGTGTGCCAAAGTTAATTCAGTCCTTAATCAGCTCTTAAAAGACTTGCTTAAACATGCTTTGTTGCACAGATTAATAACTGAACAATTTCTTCAGGCCTAATGAGATTAGAACAAATGAATTGCCTCTTGATTTTGCTGCCTAGTTATTATATTTCTATATAAGGATGCCAAAATAGAAGCAAATATCTGTGATTCCTTACAGTTACAAAGTTTGTTATTGAAAAAGTGGATGAAACTGTATTTACAACAACTATTCCATATACATGTGAATATAAAGGCATCATCTATTTACATAGCTAAATATAGGTTTACCTTTATATATATTTTTAAAAATAAGCACATATATTTTAAAAAATATTCTTTATAAAACATACGTGTATATATACATACACACAATAGATATATATATATATTACATGTCTTTTTCATGGTAGAACCATCTTTTACATTCTAGGTATAAAATGTAATTTTACCCACATTTGGGGATCTGTGCCATGGATAGGTGGCAAGAATTGCTTGCTTTCTAAAGGCAAAAAGCTAGCTAATATCTCTTACCTTATCTCTACATACCAAAGTAAAGTAAGTGATTGCCTGTCAATAACAATACCAGAAGGGAGGGGAAAAAAAGCACAGGGAAGACTGAACGCACTCTGCTTTAGCTATGCTTCATCTAAACCAGATTTATGTATCAGTAATGAAGCTGTAATTGCAGGCTTATGAATGTCAGTGTAGAAAAGCTGCATTTTAGTTACATGCACCAGGTCTAGTCACCAAGAATACCTTTGAAATACCAAAGATTGTACATTCTCCTTCATTTTATTAATTCCTTCCCCTTTCAAGACTGATACTGTTGTAAATGAAACTTGATACCCTAGGGTTTTTTAACTGGTGGACAAGACCATTTTTCATTAAAGATAATGCACTGTGTATTTGAAGAGTCATGTTGACTTTCCCCCCACCACTTCTTGCCTTTATGTAGTTTAAAAGACCCAATGTTTTTTTGTTTTGCTGTTCTATAAGCTCTTTTCCCAAGTCTCTAATAGTATTTTTGAGTGAATTTTGTAGTATAATTATGCAAGGGCATTTTAGAGTGTGGATAGAATATAAGAGCGGTTTTGCCTGTACAATTCTAGTCGGTAGGAATCCTATTTTTAGTGTATATTTGAAGTATGAATATAGTATGTAGTTTGTACATACAGTGTTTTGATTTTTTTCTAACAAAGATGACTACTGATGAAAAAAGTTAAACATGCTTAATGAGTTATTTTGCTGGCTGGTTATATTTTGTGCTACGGAGAGCAAATAAAATGATTCAAATAAGACCAAAACTGATCTTCTCAGTGGTAGTGTCGTGAAACCTCAGTGCCTCCTTGTAATAATTATTATTACATTTTATAGAAGTAGCAAGCAGAAACAGTGATTGTCCAAAAGTTGTATGTGCATCTCTTAAATGCAGATCCAAAAACTGAACTCTTGTATTGTGCTTTCTAGGCTAGCATTTTGCTTACTATGTTGTATCTTGGGTTACTAGATATTTTGGGGTTTATTTACATTTTGTAAATAAAATCAAACAAAGGAAGCATTCTTTTTACTGAAGATCAAATTTATCATTTTAAGAAACATAGCTTCATTATAGTTTCTTTAGCTGTTCTGAGTTCACAAATAAGGCTAGTCTCAGTATTAAAAGAATATAATCAAAGGTTTTCATACTTGCTTCTAAAAATTGCTTAAATTAATATGATTATTATTAGTTGTTTAGTTAACCTATTAGATGCAAATTGCTTATATCATCAAATAAGCCTTTAGTCTTACCAGGTTAATCTCAAATAAAAATACACAAATGAGTTAAGGAAGAGCTATCTGACTTGCTGAAATGTTGGTAAATTGAGCCTGCAACTTGTATATTTATTTACAAGGAAATATACCCTGAGAATTTGTTTGGGTAGGAAGTTTAGATGGTTTTGGTATAAAATGATGCATTTTAAATGTAGTAGATGAGCAGCTTGTTTAAGTCAGTTTGCTTGTTTGTTAAAAGATTGGCTTGTGTTATTTTCCTCTACCAAATATAAACTTCTTGCTCTAAACTCATCTAGCTTATCTGAAAAAAAAAAAAACAAAACATAAAAATCAGATTTTTTTTTTATTTTTTTTTTTTTTTACTTAGGAGTAAATCTAACTAAATGAAATCTAACTCATGCATTTAAAATTATTTTTATGTAGGTTTTGGATCCTGAAGTGCATAAGTCTTGCTTTTGAGAACTGAAAAATAGAGCAGTTGAGTCTTAATTTCTTTCAGGTTTTGTTGATTCAGCCATACTGGTGTTATTTATAGGCCACCAGCATATTTTAACAGTTTTGAAGTAGTAAGAAATGGATCACTTATGCTTTTGAGTTTCTTACTACTGGCAGAAGAAAACTGTAGACTGATAAATTATAAGCAGAAGAAAAAGTTTGGCTTGTTCTTTCAGAAGTACGTTGGGCTTTTTGTTAATATAGAGCTGGAAAGGGCCTGCAGCTTACATCGTAAGTGGTTTTGGTGCAGTCAGGAAGGACATTACCAGTTCAGTGTGCCTCTCTGTAAATACACTATTTAGTGACCTTTCCATAAGTGCATTATTTAGTGACCACTCAATTTATTTTGTCTGTAACAAAAGATTTGAAGAAGCTTTATTTTACAAAAATAATACATAATACAGAAATAACATTATGACTTGTAAGGAAATGAGAAATATTTTACCCTTATTTTTATGGAGAAAACAGTAGTACATGGCAAAGCATTAAAGATTAGCAATATTTAGTGCAATTAAAAAAACTACTAGGCCCAGTTTCTAGAACTAAAACTAATACTAATTCATATTATCAATTTAAAATAAATCTAATCATATACTGTGCTAAAATTTTGGGTTTATTAAACTTTTTCTGTTGGAATTGTATTCTAGAAACAGGAGGAATTATATTTTTTTTTCCTCACGCTAACAGCCTGTTTGCATTTAGTGTGCTGTGTATATTCAAGTAGAACAACCTTCGAAGAAAGAGTCATGTCAAATATCTTATTTTTTACTTCAAACTGTACAAAATATTCTCAATAATCTAGTTCATATTTCATCCCATGTCAGAAACATATACCTGAAAATAATAGTTTCTTTGCCAAATATATTGCTCCATCAGTCTTAGAAATAACTAAAGCAGAAGGAAGTTATTCAGATGTTTTTGAAACCTGTATCATTTATTCACAATTGAAAAATTAAGGAAAAAACATTTAAATATTCTTGTGTTGGTTAGCATCAAACAGCAGATTTTCAGGCCTCATGGGAAGTAAATGCAAGAACTGGGATGCAACGGAAATGTGGTCTCTCGTCCATCCTTCTGTGTAATCATTAAACTTACTTAAAGCAGAACATTTTTAACAATGTTTGCAGAACAATGTTGAATTCTCTCCCAGACTTAACTCTGGCAAACTGGGAGAAGTAAGGAGAGAAAATTTGAAGAAGAGAAGCTCAGTCTGGTTTTCATTTTCTCTACAGCTGTCATCTGGCTTTGAATTCTGCTGGAGAGCTACAGCTGGAGTCATTTTATTGCTTTACCCAGCATCCTTTTGCCTGTACGCACAGAAATGTTTTAGTAGTCTTGGAAAAAAATTCAGAGTATCTCTTAGCAACCATAGGACAGTAATTATTATACCAGCAGCTGGGAGAAAACCAGATTTCCGTTGTGCATTAAAAACTGGCATAGGTTACTTTACAGATGATACTGAATAACCTATGCCAGGACTGTACTTTGCAGGCTGTGGTTAAAGGATATCGAATGTGGGCGGTGTAATTGCTTTGGACAGTAGAAAAGGGGGATGTGTGCATCTGTGTTTGTGTGTGATATTCTGTATATTTAATATAACAAGCTTAGTTCTTGTGGAAAACTTTATATGTTTGCTTTTTACTTAAATGCATTTTCAACACAAAAGCATTTTTGTTTCTAGGGCATCGTACTTCAGATTGTCAATGTTTCCATTATAAATGTGGGTTTTCAGGTGTTTATGACCTTGTCATAAAACATCAGATTGGAGTAGGAAGTGTTGTTCAAGGAAGAGCTTTCTGGATATGAATAAACGTGGTTTGACTGTATCTAAACTATAGTTTAATTAAAAACAGAGACTTCAGGATGTTCATCTGGCATTTGTGTTGTTCTGCGTAGTGAATATTTATTGGCTAAAGAAGATCATAATTGACCTGATTGCTTTTTGGTTTTCATAAATATCAGAAGTTTGGCTGTGTCTGCTTACCTGTAGTATCTGTGTTGGTAAGCTGAGCATTCTGCTATCAGAAAGGCTGTCATATGAGTTCTTGCCTTGCAAAAGGTCAGGTGCGTTCCTCTGTCTCCTGCCACCCCGAAATTTGTCCTTGAAGTCAATTAGCTTGAATTGTGATGTCTGTTTTGGAATTTTCTAAAAGCATTCTTTGCTAATTGCTGTGTATAGGGCACAAAGGTTTGCTTTAAGAGTACGGTTTGTTTTTCATACATCATTGTCTGGCACTGCTAGTTTGCACTGTAATAGATGATCGTTGCCTGTGTTCTTCATTAGATGGAGGCTTTCTTGACTGCCAAGGGGAGTGCGTGTGCCTGCCTGTGTGAGCATGTACGTGTGTCATTTTTGCTCTATAGTGTAGGTAGTTTACTGCTGAAGAAAAAAGGTGTGAATCACCTGCAGGGACAGGAAATAATGCAGGCTATTGCAAATCTCACCCAGGGATAAAGACTGGCTTGTGGGTAGTATGTCTTTTTTCCCTGGGAAGGAGGGAGTAGTAGTTTTTGCAGCTTGCTCCCATCTCCATAGACCGTTCAAATTTATAATAGCAGCAGGAGAGGAGCAAGAGGGAAACAGGGTGCTTATCACTGTGGTTTCTGTAAAATGGCTTCTAGCTGTTAGCTTAAATGTTTGTAATCATTTTTAACATTGCTTAAACCAAAAAATAGTTGTAGGCATTTCTTTCTCATTTTGAATGCAGCTCTTCTGTGGTTTCAACCACTGTTTTGGAAGCTTTTTATGTCATTGGGCAATATACCTGCAAGAATGCCTTCTGCTAGGAAGATATTTAATATTGCACTAATACTTGATCCTTTTTCCTCTTAAAATAAGTGTACATCTATGAAGTCTAATTGACAGTCATTTCAACAGTTCTTTTATACTCGTTTCCTAAGAGTGTTTGACCAGAATATTGAATTTTGACAATAACAGGATCAGTTGCTTAGTGATGTTGTCACGCTCAAGGATCTGCAAAAAGTTTTGCCTGTCTTCAAAATTTTTCATGAGAACTTTAACCTGATTGAGTGAGCTATTCTCTTGCTTGGGATGTATGCTTTCTAGTATTAAATAAGCTTATCATTAATTGATTACTAAACTTAATGTTTTTCCACTCAGTGCTTTTGAGCAATACATAGATGCTTAGTGATGTGATTTCCTTTCTCCTAAAAATCACCTACAGATCAGCTACTTCCAGTTTCTCTAGATAGCCTTAGAACTTGATACATTAGGCTTTTACCTATGTGAGGTGCTAATGTAATCCTGGAGTAAGTTCCTTAAGTATTTTGATAAATGAACGTGACAAAACTTTTAGTTTTGTCGAAAACTGAGATTTGCCTCTGCCTCAGTAGTTTTCTGCAGTCTTTTTATTCTTTTCCTCTTAATGTTTTCTTGATATATACAGATCCTTTTAATAAAGCTGAAACATTCTCCTTGCTGGAAGCTGGATGATACCAGAATTTTCTCAGTGCTGTCAGATGATGACAGCCGGTTAACTATACAGCATCTCTCAATACAAACAGAACATCCTACAGTACATTTTTGGCAGCCCAATGGGATTAGTATCAAAATGCTCTGCTGTATCCTAAGTATACAGTCAAGCTTAAAGAATGAGGACTGTTTATTTTTCTATTCATTTCAGAAATTGGATCACCTCACAAGCCAATATTCCACCCAAACGTACCTCCTCTTCTTTATTCTGAATGGCACAGGTCCTGGAGATATCTCATTATATGTTGCCACATGGTCTCACTTTTGTATCAAATTGCCTGATATAACCTTAATTTATTTAAAGACAGTCATTAGCTGTTTAATATACACTTGCTGTACTTAGATATTGTTAATTAGTATATGTTAAAACTGACTTTCTGATCCTTTCCAGCTGATCTTGCTTTTAATTTATTAAAAGGTCTGACTAGCTTTTGCCTTAATAGTCTCAGAATTTATTTTTCTCCATTTGTATTTTTGTAAATACTGGCAGCCTCATGGGTGGTTAAAGTAAGCACAGTCTCAGACACTGGGCTAATCTCTGCTTCCTTAAAGAAGTCTGATTTGGCAACTGAGTTTGGAAGGTGTGTACCTGAAGTGCCCAAGTTGTGTACCCTCTGCAGAGAGGAAACTCTGTGTTTAGGAAGGCTGACTCATAGTAAAGAAAATACTTGCCTACTAAGTGCTTTAAAAATATTTCTATTTTTAGATGCCTCTAACACATTATGTAGAATATTAGCACATTTATGTGTGAACTCGGTGGGTTTGGTGTGGTTTTTGTATAAATGCAAAATCATTTCAAGGGAGTTCTTATGTGTTCTAGACTGCTCAAGAAAATACATCAGGTTCATTAATGAAAGATCACCTCTTTCAACACGAAACTGTAGTAACCAGTGAAACCTACAACAGTGCAAATTTAAGGCCTTCAGCATTTGAGGATTTCAACACCAGGAGAGCCTGTTTTCCTAACCAGGTAAGAATACCAATAAAAGAAGCAGTTCTTATTTGCTTGCTGTATTAATGGAACAGTAGGTAGTTTCTGACAAGAAATCACTTTATTCTAAGTCCCTGTGTGTAGCATTATACTCTCGACTTCTTAAAATTACCAATATAGGCTTTGCAGCTGAAATATTATAGCATTATTATGGCAGAGATAAAGCTTTGTGAAGGTGTTTACTTGTGTTTGTATTGCACCAGACTACATTAATAAATCTTTATTTCCTTTGAATTCAGTTTTTGTATTACAGATTCAGTATCTGCAGCCTTGAAAAGCTATTTAAAATTTTTCAGAAAATGTTATTTGGCCATGAGCTCAATCTTGGTTATACATATACTAATAATGTTTTGATTAGAAATACTGAAAAGTGTCTTTAAAATTGATTTCTTGGATGCATTGCAAAGTAGTGAACTTCTGCAAAATATTTTTAGTGAAACGTTGCTTATCCTCTCTAACTGCCTATTTAAACTAAAATACTCTATTTTGGTTCACAAGGAAAATAATATATCAGTTATGTATAAAAAGTATTCAGCCATTAGTACAGCTTTTCCTTTAACACTATACATTTTTCTTTTTTCTAAAGCTCAAAGAATTTGACAGTTTTTGTAAACTGTAGAAGTAGACTTAGCAGTAAGTTGGATAATAATTAATTTGAGGGTCTTATGTCTAGAAGCATGGGATGCTTTTATGTCAAGAAGCAAACACATGGGAAGCTTTTAGAATATGCTGAATAACAGCAGTCAAAGCAGAATGCTAGTTCAAGTAGTTTTGAAGACTTGTCAGAAAATACTTCTGTTCCTTGAAATAAGCCTTTTAGCACCCTCAGTCATTTTCACAGAGAAAGATAGGATTGTATTAAGGTCTTGCATCAGCTGCTCTTAAGCTGCTTTACTGGTCAAAAGAAATGAGCAGTATCATCTGGAGAACTAAGTAAAGAGCTCAAAATTGGGAACTTCTATTTTTAATCATTGGTCTGCTCCGATTATCTCTTTGTATAAGTCAACTCATATTTTTGTTTGTTCTTTTCATCAAGAGGTACATATTTTTCTCTCTTCCCATTAACTTGCAAATGGAATTGTAAATATTTTTTAGAATAGAATTGATAGGTGATTAGGTTATTGCAGCTAACATTTAATAGCTATGGTAACCAATGATACATATGCTGTTAGTCTTCACTGAGTTGTAAAGAAAAGTCCAGTAGCTTAAAATACTTGTTTTGAGAGCGTGTAAAAAACTGGCTACTGAGTAAATGATAATTTAAGCTGTGGTATACTGGGTAGTTTGTATCTGTCTGATAGAAATTAGAGTAATTTTTCTGAAATTACAATGCTCCAATTGAAACCTGAAGTTATGGGACATTCCATGAAAATTTAAGTAGACATTTTTAAAAAATACTTTTATCATATTGTGTCACCATCTGCAACTGATATTCCATGCTTTTTGCATGATAATGGGGTTCACCCATTTAGAACACAGGCAAGTCAACAAAACCTCACATTCCGTATGTGCACATGCTGCACTGTCTCAGCTGAATCCCATGCGTGTGACCAGGTGGCACAGCAGATCTTGAGCTAATTACCTATTTTGTTTCAGTTTTGCATAAATAAGACTGAACACTCTTACTGTGCTTGTAAGTTGAATAGCTTGAGAAGTGTGTGCTCAAACTAAAGTGATTAACGACAATTCAGATATTTACCTGTAGTGCTTTGGCTGTTAGTAGAAAATACTTAAGTTCCTTAACTTTTCAGTTTCTGATACATGGATGCGTGATTAACTTAAATTTAGTGTTTTGTGGTGATGAATTCAGCTGCTGGTGTCCTCATATTGTGAAGTTGCAAGCTCAGCAAAGTCAGGTGTATCTGTTTGAGCAGAAACAGCAAAGGCTACAGTACCAAACAAGTGACCATTCCTTGTTTAGAGGTGCATCCCTTCAAGTAAGGTGTAATACTTGTGAGTCAGGTGTGTCAACCAAAATTTTCTCTCTAATTTCCATCTGGCTAATCATGTTCATAATCAGATTCTTTGTAGAATTTCAGTTTGCTGTAATATTCCTCCTCCCTTCCTGCTTCAGCTGTTGCATAGAGATGGCATTTGTACTGAGTTTTAATTTTGAACGTTTAGAGGACTGTGTGTGTTATTCTCATTAAATTTTATACCTAACTGAATTTGAATTGTGTATTGTTTTTAAGTTTTCATGTGTTCATGTAGGTCCCATTAAACACCCAACAAGTAAGCACTTCATTTAAATAAAGCTTTTCCAACATTTCTCCAGTCTGCTTGTTTTTCAGTATTTCCCACTTTCTTTCTTAAAAAAAGTACTTCTTAACATCAGTTGTATAAAGAATATGTAGTGGTGCCTTGTTTGTAACATGTCAGTCCTTAAATATTTTCAGGTGTTGGGCTGGGGACTCAAAAAAATTAAATGAGTTCTATGTATATGATGTGTTCTGCTCAAACAAATAAAAAACCTTCAAAGGCTGAGAAAAGGTCAGATCTTACAGTTGTTAGCATTTGTAGTGATCTTTAATGGCTATTAGCTGTCTGGAAAATGGGAGATTGAGGGTGCGTTTTTCTGTTTGAGGTTTTAGGGTTTTTTCCTCTAAACAGTGGGGTTTTTTAATGTCTTAAATGTGTGTGTAATATTCTATGTGGACAGTGGGGTAAGGATCCTTTGTGCCTGTAATATATGGGATTCTAATGACATTTTTGCTGCTTTTTCCCTTAAATAAATTTATGCTGTAAAGTGCTAAAGAAAGGAAATTAGCCATAGCTAGTTATTGGTGCTAAACAATATCTTCCTCTAGTTTGAAAACAGAGTAGAGTTGAGAAGCACTTTGCTTTTATAAGCGAAGGGGAAGCCTGACTGCTTGTATAGGGGACTGGGGAAGTATGGAAGGAGGAGCAATGTTAGCTACATAGGATATAACCTTTCTTCTTCTTGTATCCTTGAGACCTTGTGGAAGTCCAACTATGTGGCTTAGAGCCAAGGGAAAAAAAATTATACTTGTTAGCATATTCCAGTTGAAAGTCTCACGGCAAAGCAGCTCTAATTACAGTTCTGTACTTATCACACAAGGATTGTTGGGCAGGAAAGGGATGGTTAGAGCAGGCTACAGATATTCTTACATAATCAGAAGATGGCATATTTTAAGAAGTTCTTTCTTCCTCTTTCCCAGCTGCCTTCCCTCCTCCCTTCTCTGTCTCGTACCCCAAAAGCAGGACTTGCAAACTTCAGCATAGTAGGAGCATAGGCACATGCAACGTAAAGTAGAAGTGTTTTAACTTAACATCATTTTCAGTAGTTTCTGTCACACACTGCAACGGATTAGGAACGTGCAGTTCAATTGTTGTCCTCGACTTTGGAATGCTGACACATTAATTCTCATTAATTTGAGTACTAATAAGGTAAACACTCCCAAAGCAACCATACTTGGCCCAGTAAAGCAAACCCATGACACTGGTGCCAAAGATGCATTCCCAAATAATTCATGAGTCTGGAGACTTTGTAGGGCTAATAGGTTAGGGAGTGGAGATTTTTTTTGTTCCTTTCTGTGAGATAGTTTACAGGCTGTGCACTTGACAGGAGGAAAAGGCGGAATTTGACTTGAAGCCCACTTTTAATCTGTCTCTGATTATAATAGCCCTGCAGTGTAGGAAAATAATTGCCTGTCTGTAAGGTAGGAGTACTGGGACTTACTGAGATCTTTGCTTTTTTGCTGCACTGTCTGCTATTTTCAGGAGCTGCTTTCATACACGTGCTAAATTTTTATCTTGTCATTATTTACACTTTTTCTTGCAAGTCACTTGTAATATGATTTCAGTAACACTTAGTGGCACTACACTATCTCACACTTTTATCTAAGGTCTTCAGTATTTCAGTTTGGATAATTCTATGAATTTTGCCACCTTTGACAACTTCTCCTTGCCCCCATGCCCTCTCATTGTAAGGCAGAACAAGTACTCTGTCTTATTTCTCTATTTGTTTTGTACATGTTTAGCATGTTCCTTCTTACCTGCCTTTTAAAGTCTTGAATTATAGTCAGTTCATTACAAGCTGAGAAACACTTAGGTGTTTCCTGGTGTCCTAAACTAATGAATTTAAGTAGGTGGATGTAAATTTGGGACTTCGCTGTAGTAAACTTCTCTTACTTTGCCATTTCAGGTCCCACTGAAGTCAATTAGACACGTTAGTTTTCAGGACGAAGATGAAATTGTTAGGATAAACCCTCGTGACATTTTGATACGTCGTTATGCAGACTACAGGCATCCTGATATGTGGAAGAACGACCTGGAGAGGGATGATGCAGACTCAAATATACCATTTTCTAAATCAGACAGTAAAAAATCTGACTATTTATACCCATGTGGGGATGGAACTAAGCTGAATTCCCTGAAAGACTCAAAGAGTTCTGTGGTATTTAAAACTCAGCCTTCCTCATCAAAATTTAAAAACTCAAAAAGAAGAAAAGAGGATGGTGAGCGTTCCCGCTGTATATACTGCCAGGAAAGGTTTAATCATGAAGACAATGGCAGAGGAAAATGTCAAGATGCGCCAGATCCTATTAAAAGATGTATCTACCAAGTTAGTTGCATGCTTTGCGCAGAGAGCATGCTGTATCACTGCATGTCAGACTCTGAAGGAGATTTCTCTGATCCTTGCTCGTGTGACACTAGTGATGACAAGTTCTGCTTACGCTGGTTAGCACTGGTGGCACTCTCGTTCATTGCTCCATGTATGTGCTGCTACCTCCCCTTGAGAGCATGCCATCACTGTGGTGAGGTGTGTGGGTGCTGTGGAGGAAAGCATAAAGCTGCGGGATGAATCAGTCTTGTGCCAAACAGAGCTGAAAAATCTTTGTTTCCAGGAAGCATCTAACTTGGATTTGTGGAAGCTTTTTGGCAAGCTGAAGGGAATCTTCTTTCACATAAGAGATACTTGATGTGGAGGAAGCAACAAGACTTGTCAGACCTTGGCATTTTACAAGTGGTAGCCACGCCTAACTATTTCCTTTGAGTGCGTGGCATTTGTTGCGAGTTGTGAAGGAGATCTTGCAAAGGAAAGCCTGTTCTTATTATTGGCTATAAAATGAGTATATAAACTATGATTATACTAAAAGAGATTAACTTTCGCCACTTTGTACATTCGTGGTTTAGGTGAGGGGGCTCTTTTAAAAGGATTAAAACTTACCTGATGGGAAATTTTAACTAAAAGTGCACTAGTGACAGTTGATTTAAGATTAAGAAAAGTTAATACTTGGCAAATGAGAAATAAAACTGATTTTAAGTGCAACTAAATCACTTATTAATAGTTTTTTGGAAGCGACTTTATGTATAAATAACAAATGTTTATATTTAACTAAATGTGTAAGGTACGAATTATTACATGTTAAACTTTCCTTCCCTCCGATATAGTAGGTATGGACCATATCTACTGTCACATTCCATGGTAGTATTTTAAATATTTAATTAGTTAATTTAGTTGCATTTTTGTTCCAGATGGACGAATTGATATTTTCAGTCCTGGTTCCCTTCAGCTACAGTTTGTGTTGAATTGTATCCATACATTCTGATAATCTAAAAACCTTTAAAATATTAATTATTCTAGTCTCAAGTGACCAATATTTTTTGTTAAGCACAGATGTAATTGTCTAAAATGTTCTTGTTAGAACATAACATTTATTTTTATATATAAATGACTTTGATTTCAACATAATAGCAAAAATGACGTTGTCTCTGTTGTTCAACCAGCAAGTTGTTTTCTTTTGGGGTGTCCTCCAAAAATATTTTCTTGCATATTCAGATGTTCATTAAGCAAAAGGTACATTAAGGCAGTTGTAACAAATTGTCATCAGTGTTCTTGTTTATCCTTCTGTTAAACTAGGATCCTGTTCAGCTGTTTATCAAGTACTATGATTAAAACAAAAGATTAATAACAAAAGTGAAATTGTTTTCATTATTTTGAACCACAACTTTTTCTAATTTGAACGGGCAAGAACAAAAGTACTGTGTGTTTTGTTCAAAAACAACAACAAAAGACTTAGCTTGAGAAATAAATCACAGCCCAGGCAAAACTGAGTGAACTTCTTAATTGGGGAACTTTCAAGGCGGCGGTGGGGGACTGGTGGTGGAGAGTGAGAGAGCATGTGTACATGTGTGTATGTATGGTGATATATCGTATATGATATTTCTTATGGGTTTGTACTTACTAAGTCTTTAACTTTCAGGTAAGAATTAACTAATTAACCCATAAAGAATTTTTTTAAACAATACGTGTTTTGCTTTGTTATGAAGTAACAAACGTGTTACTTCTTGTTAAAGACATACAACTCTAAAAACGGTCGTAATTTATCAGTGAGGGTGCCCATTCAACATCTTGGCTGGAGTGGGACAGACTCTCCTCAGTATACCCTGGGTATTAAACAAACAACCTAATTGATTCATTTTAAAAGATGCACATGACTTAGTTATCTCACTTCTATATATTTTTTCAGTATATTTTGTGTAATTTTTTTCTGCCTGTATCAGTCCCCTTAATTTCCCTTTGTAGCCCAGAAGTAAAAATGATGAAATGTAAATAACTTTATCTCTGTAAAATACTTTTTGAAAGGAAATATTTATATTTATATTACAGCTTGAATTGACCACCTTGTGTATATAGATCATCTGAAATTATTATTTCACATTGAAAAAGAAGACAAATATCTTGATAGCTGTAGAAGTTACAGAAGAACATCTAGTTTTGTATTAAGAGTTGATTGGATGACTCAAGTCCAAGAATGTGATACGGTAGCAGCAGTCTTGGTTTTTACTGTTTATATATTTAAAAGCTGCTACTCTGGTTGGTTTTCATGCTTCACGCATTTTCAGCTAAACTTGGTAGCCTAGAATAGACTGTTAACTTTACAAACAACTTTCATTAAAAAAAAGGTGGTGTTTTCCTAGTGAATGAGAGGAATTTATCATTTCCAAATGCTAGGTTCCTCATTCAAGGTGAAGAGGTATGAACAACCTAAGAAAAGAACTTGCTGGCTGTATAGAAAAACACTATATATCATATTATGTATATACTTCAGAAAGAAATTAGTTTAACAGTTTCCTGAGCACTATACAACACAGTGAAACTCCTGGTCCTGTACTGTATTTTATATGAAACATATATGCTTTAATATTTTTATTGAATGTGTGCATTAATATTTTCGCCTTGTGTTTAACCACTTTGCTGCTAAAATGTTTTCACCTTTTGCTTTTCTCTTTGCTTCATCTAAAAAAGGGTTACTGAACGGACATATGGTCACTTGTTCTTCTTGTGCTGGAAGTGTCAGCCTGCATGCCTGGTTTGAGAGCAACTAACTGAATGCAAAGCTACATGATTATAAAAGGGTTGGTTTTAGTAGCCTGTACTTTTTCTTCTGGTGTTAGGAATCTTACCCACTGTTGTATTTGGAAGAGGAGTAGTGGAAGGTGGACTTGTGGCAAACCCATTCCAGAACAGGCTGCTACATCTGCATATCTTTTGGTTTTGGTGGCATGTTACATTTACCCTATCTCTTCTGGAATAGTTTCTTTAGCATTTGGAAAGAGAGGAATTTCTTCCCCAGTCCGTACTCTTCCACTTGCTTTTAATGTCAGAGTTGTAGTTTGTCAGCCATGTAGCAGCAGAGCTTTGTGTTGCTTGGAGGGGACCGGAGCCTTTGGAAACCGTCACTGAATGTTAAGTCCCTCGCTTGTTGAAAGCCTCGGTTACCGTGAAAATTAAGTATTTCCCCTTGAAAGTGGGGAAAGAAGTTAAATGACAGCAGCACTCGTGCACCATCTACTGGCGGAAAAGTGGCATTCAGGCACGGTATTGGATTACATCGTCATTTAACTTGCCATTGGTGCACGATAAAGTTACACAGATATGTTACGCTTTAGTTATGAGTTTACAGGATTGTAATTTGGAATCTTACTGTGATTCCTTATCTCATCATGCTTCTTAATTTCCATTATTAACAATGAAGTAAAAATCCTTTAACCATATATTTTGTTAGGTTTAAAATAGTTACAATGGGCTGTTACACAAGAGCATAAAAATCAGGAATGAAATTAAAATTCTTTTGATTCTGTCACTGAGTTTATAAGAAAAAATTTTTTAATCTTATTTTATTTATCTCCCCTCTTTTGAAGTTCTTCCCACAGCAAAGTGATTGAGCTTTGATGTTCATGTGAGGGGAATCTGGCCTTTTGGTTTGTGATATAAGTCGAGTTTTGAGTATGCACAGGTGGGTGTGTGGACTCATATGCATTTCAGTAGCTGTGAAAGGTATATCAATAGTTGTGTGCACGGTTAAAACTATATTTGATAATAGTCTACAATTATTATGGTAAATGTTTAGTAAACAGCAGCAAATGTTGGCATAAAACTCTTCCAGAATTTAAGGAAGGGATGTTCCGAACAGTCTTAACCAATGCAGTTTGCTCTAGAGAAGGAAAGGTATTTTGAAGAATGCCTTAATTGTGTTTGTCGGAATATAACATTCCCATTTTGGATGAGTTCTCTTCAGAATGATCTGTCCATGTGTACCTGGAGGATAATGTTGAATTTCTATGTAAATAATGCCCAGGTTTAAATGAGACTTTCAATCTTCTCTGAGCTTATGGCACAATGTGCTGCCAGTACAGCTATACATTCTTATTAGTAAAACGAAGACCAGGCTCAAGGCTGGCAACGAGAACAAGAACTTTAAAAAGATGCCTTATGGTGCTGTTAGTCCAGCAGCTGGGTGGATAAAACTTCTGTTTCCTTTGGTTCACTGATGAAAATAAAGAGGGTTTGGGGGGCTTGTTTGGGTTTTGTTTTGGGGTTTTTCTTCCCTGAAGGTTTCTCTCTCTTAATTGCAAAAGTTGTGGTTCGTTAAAGAAATCAAAGCAGTTGGTGAAGAAGCAGCCTTCATGTTCAAAGCTGCAGTATAGGCTGTACGTGGTTTTCTTTTTCTTTTGCTTGGTGCCATTTGCTTTCCACCCTAATGACCTCAAAGTGCCTCATGTGTATATTGTTTCCATTAAACCTCAACTGCTATTTGTTTCTACTAAATGATGTATAATTTAGTTAACTCATCCCATAGGTGTTTCCTTTATTAATGTAGCTTGTTACTTTGAGTATATAATGTAAATATGTCTTTAAGTTTGTAACTGGTTTGTTAAATCATATCCTTGTAAGTTGGCATAGCAGATAACACCATAAAAATTGTTTAAATGTTTTTTTTCTTGTAATTACCTGATTAAAACTATCTTAAAATGAAGCAACTAACATGTTTTTTCCGTTCTGTGCTGGGATGACTCTGAAAAGTGCATATGAAATAAAGCATTGCAGCTCAAGAACAGAAAAAAAAGAAGTAAATACAAGTATTACTTTCAAGCTCCAGCATCTTCCATCGTAAGAACCACTTTTAAGAGTTGCTATAATGTTTTAAAGAAGAATGTGCTTGTATCAGCTTGCTTTTTATCTACAGCAGTACTTGTCCTTGACATCATGCTATAGAGGCCAAGATTTCTTTATATAAACCGTATATATATTTAAGGTCCCACTTGGCCCCACCACAAAAATGTGTATCTCTGAATATAATACTAAGCTTTGTGTATGTTAAAGAATTAGATATACACCAGAAAATGAAGCAAAACTAATTATTCCATGAACACAAATGAACAAGTAGAAATCTGTGAGACTGTAATTTGAAAGCTCAGTGGTCAGGGTTTAGGATGGATTATTCTAAATTGAAATGTATTTTCCTCTGGGTTTTGCAAATGTTTTATTATTGGTTACAGCCAATAGAGTAATTCTCACTGTTCATTTGAGAAGTTGCTAGCTTGAAGAATTTTATTATTGCCAGGTGTAATCATTACATGGACTATTAACTATTGATACTTGAGCGTTTAATTGATGATTTGAAAATGCAGCTCTACCAGAGAAATAGACAAATGAATTGAGTGGCTAATAAGGTGAGGGGTTAATAGAGAAAATTATAGAATTACACGAAAACCACATATGAGAAAGTAGCTCAGCATTAAACATGGTTTCGTACAAATTAAAAACCTAATGTTACATCTCAGCTAAATCCACCTTAATGTTATGGATAATGCATCAAAACCAATCTTGTGGTTTTGAACAAGAAGAAGGGATAGGTAAGGAGCTCTTCTTGTGTTCTTTTTTCTTGTTCTTTCTCGTTCTTTTTTCTCATTTGTTTATTTTTTTTGTTTCTTCTTATTTTTCCTTTTTTTTTTTTTTTTTTCTTTAAGCCCAGCTACATCAAACTCAGTTGCTGGAGCTTATAAATTAAATGGAAAAACTGAAGTTAATCCACAGACTACAGTCTGTAGATCACAGTCCTGGTCGCCAGTTTCTAAAAACAATTCATAAAAGTGTACCAGTTAGTCTTTGGCATAAAGCAGTAAATACTCAGTATGTTGCATCACTGTTTCTTGAACCTTTTAGCTTACTGTCATGGATTGATATGTGCTCCTGTACCAGAACAGAAAGACTTCGGTCTGTAGGATTGCATCATCACTTCCATCATTTGAGAACACAAAGTTCTAATTTAATAGCTTGGAAACAGACATAGCAAGAATAAAAAATAATACCACATTTTATACCTTAGAATTGAGGCTGGACAGCGTGTATGTGCACACACAATGGGATTTGACTAAATTATGCTTTGAGTAATGCATAATGTGAATGAAGAACAATATTTGGTTTTACCTAGAAGGGAAAGAAAAAAAGAGAGAAGTCCATTCTTCAAGAAGCTTGTATCTCTAGTATATCCATGCCCGGATTTGAGAAGTTTGAGAATAGGGAAAATAATTACTTTGACAGAATAAGCTTCTCAGATGAATTCTGATTTCAGTTAAGTGCTGGTTTGGCAGACTCCAGGCACATCTCAGTACCCACCAAATATATCCAAGGGTTTCTAGCAATGTGTGATTATATATGTCAGTTGGAGGTAATGCACAGAAACAATTATTTCACGTTTGGCATTTACTGTTTGGTTGCTTTTTTTTTTTAAACCTCCAACAAAAACATCTTGTGCATTCTGGTTTTGAGTAATATGTACCATATTTTTGAGTAATAAGTAAACTGACCAAAAAACTCAGTGTTTGGTGGGAGGATAGATAGGAAAAAAAAGCATGGCCAGGAAAGCTCTCTTTAGTTCCTACCCAGGCCTACACAGTAGGTACATAATGAAGCAACTCCTAAATGAAAACTGTTGCGATATGATTTGCTGTCTAAAAATGGAGATTTTATAGAAAGACAGATGTAGCTGCTTTCCAAGAAAATGTGCAGCCTCACTATGAGATAGTTCTGATTTGACCATGATGGACAATATGCAGATGTTAATGAGCTTGTGAACATGAAAAATACTGGAGGGGGGGTTCTGATTGTAAAACCATATTTAGTGGAATCAATAATAATTTTCATAGAATCAACCATATTGGAAAACACCTCTGAGATCATCAAGTCCCACCCTTGATCCAACACCACTGTGGTTACTAGACCATGGCACTAAGTGCAACATCCAGCCTCATCTTAAAAACCTCCAGGGACGGTGAATCTACCACCTCCCTGGGCAGCCCATTCCAATATCTGATTACCCTTTCTGTAAAACACTTCTTCCTAATATCCAACCTAAACCTCCTCTGGCACAGATTAAGACAGTGCCCTCTTGTTCTACTGCTGGTTGTCTGGGAGAAGAGACCGACCCCCACCTGGCTACAACCTCCTTTCAGGGAGTTGTGGAGAGTGATGAGGTCTCCCCTGAGCCTCCTTCTCTCCAGTCTAAACAGCCCCAGCTCCCTCAGCCTCTCCTCATAGGAGGACTTGTCCTTGAGTCCCTTCACCAGCCTTACTGCTCTTCTCTGGAGCTGCTCCAGCCCCTCAATATCCTTGCTGAACTGAGGGGCCCAGAACTGGACACGGCACTCCAGGGGAGGCCTCACCAGCGCTGAGTACAGGGGAAAAATCACTGCCCTGCTCCTACTGGCCACACTGTTTCTGATCCAGGTGAGGATGCCATTGGGCTTCTTGGCCATCTGGGCACAATCTGGCTCATGTTCAGCTTCCTGTCGACCCAAACCCCCAGGTCCCTTTCTGCCTGGCTGCTCTCCAGTCACTCTGTGCCCAGCCTGTAACGCTGCAGGGGGTTGTTGTGGCCAAAGTGCAGGACTCGGCACTTGGCTTTGTTGAACCTTATCCCCTTGGGATCAGACCATCTCTCCAGCTTGTCCACGTCCCTCTGAAGAGCCCTCCTGCCTTCCAGCAGATTAACACTCCCTCCCATCTTTGTGTCATCTGCAAATTTGCTAATGGTACACTCAATCCTCTCATCCAGATCATCAGTAGAGATATTGAATAGAACTGAGCCCAACACTGATCCCTGGGTGATCAGCTGCCAACTGGATGCAGCACCATTCACCACCACTCTCTGGGCCCAGCCATCCAGACAGTTCTTCTCTTTGAAAGAGATACTTTTAAACATAGATCCACTATTGATCAATCAAATCTGTTTCTCTTATTAGTGCTAAAATTAGCTGTAAGAAAGCCTGTTAAGATGATTAAACTTCCTATTGCATGCAAAACTGGCCTTAAGTTATGGGCTAATCTCCCCTACTCCAATATTGCAACCTGCCATAGCATTCTTGTATGAACTCTCCTTTCAATACTACATTTGTAGGATACAAATCCATTTACAGTTATTTTGAGATCTCCCAGCTGTCCATGTAGGTACCTTGCAATTTTGTATCCCATGTAAACAGCAAATAGTGTAGAGAACTATTTCTTTCAAAGTGAGGATATGAGACTATTTTTTCTGAAGTGAAAAAGGGTTGTGAAAACATATTGCTGCTGCCATTAGTTATCACTGTCCCTTTGCTGGAGCTGGCTGCCTCTTTGTGTTTGCCAATGTGCTTAGGTGCTTTTCTGTTGTTGAATTATACTGTCTTTGAGGGAGGTGTTACAGTGACTTGATCTTTCCTGTGTTTTTCCCATAATTCGTTCCCTTTTTCCTTCTGTGTTGCCTGAAGTCATCTTCAGCTTTTTCTGCCAGTCTATAGGGTTTTTACAGGCTGTGTGTGCATCTGATGATGATAGCTGCTGATTACCAAGTGCCCATTATAAACAGTATTTTAAAGTTGTATTGCAAGGGCCAAAAGGTTTAAAATATTGCATCCGTCACTCTTGAATATGGTAATGCTGAGACATTTTCCCTGTTATGTGGGCATGCAGCCACAGCCTGACCAATCCAAAGAATTGGTTTTCAAGTCTGATGTGGTTTTACCTACGTTTACATTTGTCACTTGCCTATTTGCATTTAGCTCTCTACAAGACGAGTAATGGACTGAACTCTGCAGAACATTATTGGGTGACTCTTTTCAAGGGGAGGTGTGAAACCAAACCCTGCAGCTCTAAACAATTCTTGGTTTGCTCTTGTGCCCTAACAATCACATCAGTAATATCGTTAAATAATTTTAACAGTTGAAACTATGTTGAAACCAACATGGTGGAACAAATTAGTTTGGGATGGTTGTCACCACTGGCCTTCAGCAGTACTACGAATGGCTGAGGCACCACCTGGGCAGCACCCACTGTTCTTGTTTTCCATGATGTTACAGCTAAGTGTTAAAAATGCTCCTTATGAAGAAGAGAACTCTTTTTCTTTCAGGACTACTTTTGTTATGAGAATACTGAAATGACTCTTCCTTCTTATTCGGGTGTGGTGGTCTTCAGTTAAAAAAACCTGGAAATTAGTGAAGATATGAGAAGTGAGAATGGTGATGCCCACAAGCTGAAGAGGCACGCTGTGGGAGAGAGCTTAAATGTTGTGTGTGGAATCAAGAGAATGGAGAGGAAGGGCAGACAAAGAGGAGCATCATCTGGGCCCTGTTCACAAAATTAACCTCTCTGGAATGAGTTGATAAGTGATGCAGTATTTACAGGGGATTTCAAACATTCTGAATACAGCTGTGCACTTTTTGACTTCCCCAGAGTCTTATTGTGTACCTGAATGATTAGAGGGCTCAGCAGTCACCAACCACATGAAGTTCAACAAGGGAAAGTGTGGATTCTGCACCTGGCATGGGGCAACCCCCATGTGTGTACAGACTGGGGAATGAGATGCTGGAAAGCAGTGCCACAGAAAGGAATCTGGGGGTCCTTGTTGACAGCAGGTTGAATATGAGTCAGCAGTGCCCTGACAGCCCAGAGGGCCCACCTTGTCCTGGGAGGCATCAGGCAAAGCATCTCTAGCTGGTTGAGGGAGGGGATTGTCCTGCTCTGCTCTGCACTGGGGTGGCCTCACCTAGAATATTATGTGCAGTTTTGGGCACTAAGATATAAGACATTAAGCTCTTAGAGGGTGTCCAAAGGAGGGCAGTGAAGATGGTGAAGGGCCTGGAGGGGAAGCTGTATGAGGAGCGGCTGAGGTCACTTGGTCTGTTCATCCTGGAGAAGAGGAGACTGAGGGGAGACCTCACTGAAGTCTACAGCTTCCTCTTGAGGGGAAGAGGAGGGGCAGACACATCTCTTCCCGGTAGAGGCCAGTGACAGGACCTGAGGGAATGGCCTGAAGTTGTGTCAGGGGACACTTAAGTTAGATTTTAGGAAAAGGTCCTTCTTCCAGAGGGTGGTTGGGCACTAGAACAGGCTCCCCAGGGTATGGTCATGGTACCAAGACTGACAGAGTTCAAGAAACATCTGGATGATCCTCTCAGGCACATGGTGATTCTTGGGGATGGTCCTGTGCAGGGCTAAGGGTTGGACTTAATGATGTTTGTGAGTCCCTTCTAACTCAGCATATTCTGTGATTGTGTCTGATACAATCCAGGTCTTGGCTCTTCCATAAGAGGTACTGTCTCAGAAATCCACCGAAAACACTTCTCTTTGTAAATAATGCATGTCTAGGATTTGCACAGATTAATAGCTAATTGATTGATATTGATGGTTGACTGGTCTCCAGACATTTCAGTTAATGCTGTGTTCTAAAATGGGGGTGGTATCCAGACTTGTAATTCTAGCTTGTGGCAGACTTGCATAGACATCTCTTTGTTATCTACGTTAATAGAGTAAACTTAAGTAAGTTATGATTGTGAAGGAGTATCTAGAAGGCTTTAGTGCATTTGGAGCTGGTTGATCAGAGAAGTGGATGCGTCTCCATCCCTGGAGATGTTCAGAACTCAATATACTCAAAATGACCCTGTTTTGGGCAGGCAAGGTTGGACTAGGTGATCTCCAGAACTCAGTTACTGCATCAGCAATTCTGTGGCTTGCTTTGCAAGAAAACTAAAATTTTTGAAGCAAGAGAGCAGTTTCAAAATAAGTGATATGATTTTGTGCCTGCTAAATCTGGTCTCTAATTTGGAGGCAAATACTACTGCTAATGCTTGAATTTTCAAGTCACCAGGATTGTCATTTTAGTCATGTCATCATTATAACTCAGTGTTTTTCACTGTCAGAATTATTAAAATATGAATATATTTCATGAACAAAGGCTTTTTAATATAAGTAATAGGTATTAACATGGTATTGAGGAGAGGGGGTAAGCTATTCCAACTGTTAGTAAGCTTAAAAATATGCACAGGTGTTTGCATAAGTACTGAACAGCTGCTTCACATGCTCTTTTGGCATAAAAAATGTTTTGCCAGAGTTGCTAACTAATTTCAAGATAGCTTAGCTTACAAAAAAAATTAGGCCTTCCAAACCTTTTCCAGATTACCAGTCTATCTTAAAAGCATCTCTAAAACCTGGCTGGAATCTGAGGGCTGAGCAGAGCCAGGCAAAAGTGCCTGAGCAGAGTTAATTTGGAAGGCACACGCACCTGCTCAGACTGAAGCAGCAGCAACGCGGTGAGACTGGACGTGGGTGTGTTAACACAGGCAGAGTTAACAGCTAGTCACAGGCTCTGGGACCCTGTACCTGCTACAAAATTTAAACTGTTCCTAGTAGCCAGAGCCAAAGGATGGGTGGAGACTTGAGGAAACTGAGTCATTCTCCTTCATGCCTCTACTAAAAAATGGAAGTAATATTACTGCACACAAATATCCATCCCGTTTTTAGACGGACATTTGTCTCAAGTGAATACTAGGGTAGATTTTAACTATATAATTGACAGTTCACATTTCTTAGTCCTGTTTCTCTCTCATAAAGTTTTAATGAAATATTCTAAAAACCTTGGCCCTTTTTGTGTTTCTGGAAAATTCAAAAGTACCTGAACTGCATCATTTGCTTGTTGGGTGTCTTGTTGCCTATGGATCCTGCTAGTTTACCTCCAGCCAGCACTGAAGTGGTAAGTCTGGCTCATCAGCTTACTCAGTAACATGCTGATCATGACTCAAGTCCTTCCTGCACTATCCTTGATGATTTAATGCTCTCTGTAGCTTTTCTGTCCATTAATCTACCAGTCTTTCCAAAAAATGTTCTATTATTGCCTGAAGTCTCTCTTCCTTTTAGACCAGTCCTGTCTTTGCTCTACCCTCAGTCCTCATTTGTTCAGCCTGACACCTCTGAACCAACTGCCATTTATGAGTGTGGCAGCAGTTCTGGCCACTGATAGCATTGTCCTCCAATATTTATTAATCATGGATCTCATTTCTTGGTAAACTCTGCCATGAGGCTTTACAGTAGTGTAAGGAAACTAGAAGATTTTTGCCCCAAAATCAACCAAAAAAACCCTGAAAGTGCTCCTTCCAGTAATGCTGAGGATGATAGGAG
Organism: Lophotriccus pileatus; assembly: GCA_035583135.1. Taxonomy (NCBI): domain Eukaryota; kingdom Metazoa; phylum Chordata; class Aves; order Passeriformes; family Tyrannidae; genus Lophotriccus; species Lophotriccus pileatus. The sequence goes on along the minus strand of JAWWES010000168.1, from coordinate 31,860,498 downwards.
TGGTTATGTTGGTTTTACTTTTATATGCTATCACTCTTCAGTCTTGCAGTAATATAACTTTGGGCTGGAGAAAAGGTCACACAGGCACTCGAGTTAGGATTGTAGTCACTGCAGCTGTAAGACTGGCTCCGACTTCACACCCTAACTGTGTGGCCCAGAGGTATCTACTGAAACTCCCTCACTGCAGCAGTTAGCTCCCTTCCCTCTTCAGCCTCTCTGTTTCTCCCTTTCAATTTCTTTAACACAAATATTTACATTTAGAGGGAAAAGGAGGGTGAGAATGTTAGCAGATCTGTATTGTAACAGTTTGTTGGGACAGTTACTATTACTTACAGGAATTTAGAAAACAGACTCAAGCAGTTGACCTTTATATTTCTGGATGACAGAATAGTTTCAGATCTTCCAAACTAACATTTACAATGTGCTTTGCCCAGTCCAGGTATTTCTGTTTGGCTAGAGATCTGCTGATGTATGAGATAGAAGTTATCTTTAAGCATACCCCTGGGGTTTAGGCTTCAGTTACATCTTAAGTGCAAAGCTGCTTGCACTGGACAACTGCTTATTTCAAGCCCCTTGATTTGTTTATTTTTCACTCTTTTCCTAAGCACCTGCACTTGAAAATCTACTTTTAATCTTCTGAGGATGATGTAGAAGCCTTCCTCTTCACAGAGCATGCAATACAGTCAAGTCTTTTTGTACACCTGAACAGAACATCATCTGGGCTTGTTCTTCAATTCATGAGTAGCATGTACAAAATCAGTGATGATTTGTGTTTCTACTGTTTTTCCACAAATGACCTTTAACAAATGTAGGCTTCCTTATTAGGCTGTTAGTTAAAGAACTGTCCTTTGCAAGATACGAAAGTGATACAGATTTGTAAACAGACAGACTAGGTCCTGCTATGTGTGTTGACCCCTTCAGGGATTATTTTCCTTCTGAAAATTTGGCATGTGTGAAAAATCTCACCTCATGTAATCAATGATTATATTGTAGAAAAGGTCTTCGAGCATGCTCAGTTTGAAACTGTGTGTGTGGTAACTGGCTGTAAGAACATTTAAATGGAACTGCTCCCATGTGTTGTGAAGGTCATTTAGGAAAGGTTGACATCATTAATGATTCATGTCTGCAAAAACAGAGCAACTCACATACTATCGCAACATCACTTGAGATAAAAGTCTTGGCTGTCAGAGCATTTGGTGAACACACTGCCTGGACATGGTGGAACTTTGACATCTGTGATGCAGCCCAAGGAGAATTTCAGATTGCACATTTACATGGATGATCAGATGGCACTTAATCAGCTGCAGTCCATGTTGCTATGATTTATTTTTTTCTATTTCCACTACAAGGTGTAGTTAGGGCTTAGCTATATCTTTGACTTTGAAGATCAACTCTACTTGCAGTAATATCATCAGCTGCTGATATGCTTGGATAGTCACCAGACTTTAAGCAGCTTCTGAGATATGGCTGGTAACAACATGCTAATATAATTTTTCAGTGAGTTCTTTGCCTCCCTTTTTGGACAGTAATTTGTCATCTACGGTGACAGTTTAAAGAGGATTGTGAAAGATTGTCAGTTCATTCATCTTGATTTTTTACAAAAGTGGAGAAAGCTGATCAAGAGAAGGTCAGTATCAACTGGTGCTTCTTAGTGTCAGTGGACTCAGCTAGAAAGCAGAGTTATTCAAAAGCCTGCCATGTCATCATGTATCAGCACAATATCTGAAAAATTAATTTCTTACCTTTCTCTGTTTATGATACTGAACTGTTGGATCACAGTCAACAGTAATTTGTGATGCCAATTCAAGACTGCAGGTCTTTCCCGAACAGGTTGTAGGTTTTTGGCATCATCCTCCAGGTCAATTATATATTGGAATATAGCAACTTACAGTGGTCATACATATTATCCATTCAGGATGTAAAATTGCTTTAAAAAAGTAACTGGGCTCATATATAATGTGGTGAATGCAAAGAATTGCTGAGTGCACAGTCTTGTGCACTTGTGCTTCCAAAAACTTAAGCTTGCTGAAGACTTATGTCCATTATGTATGTCTGTGAGCAAGCAGCAGTTAATCAGTCTGCCAGATCACATGTAGACAATGTGTTACAGTGGCTTATTAACAGTCTTCTTCGGGTGAAATAGGTCCAGATAAGTTATTATGAGATGATGCTAAACATCAGCTGTATAAGGTTGCTTCCATTTTTTCAAGCCATTAGCTGACCAGAATGAGATGGCTGAGATGGAGTTTACCTTAGCAGCTTGGTATTCAGCCTTGCTCAACCCCTGCATTAGTTCTACTCTTGTATTTAACTCAAACACAACCATTTCAGCTCTTCTACCAATGCAAATATCTCATGCAACACTCTGCAGAGGCATGGTGAAAAGTTTCTTTTCATCTGGGCAGAGCTGAGTGAACCACAGCATGTCACAAGGAATGGCAAAAATATCCACTCTGGTGTTGAAACAGATTGTGGCATCTCAAGCAAAATCTCCACAGCCAGGAGATTATACTTCTCTTCCATCACCAAGTACATCCCAGAAAAATGTTCTGGGCTTGTTTGTTTTTTTTTTTCCTCTTGTTCTCAGTCACTTGTTTGCTTACATACAGTATTTCCTGAGCAGCAAGTTTTATTTGCCACCTGGAGCTTTGGAAGAGCATTAACTTTGGGAACATCTGTAGAAGTGCCTCATCCATATGCATGCTGCTTTAGAGCTCTTTTGACAGTGTCATGGACAACTTTTCAGGAGATCTCTTATGAGCTTGAATCTTTGACTGCAAACATCAGGCAAGAACGTGATCAATATCACTTGTAGTCTTACAGGTTCCTGTGCTGTGACTTGAAGCCACCTGATGCTTTTTGTTAGGCTGGCAGTGACAGTGTTACATTTCACAGGCACCTCACTGATGATGTACAAACCGTGTCAGTTTTCTTCCAGTCATCCCATAGAAACAAATAGAAAAAAGGGTAAAAAAAGCATCTCCTAAACAATGTTTCAGAAAAAACATATAACAAGTTTTCCATCAATAATATCATAAAATTCTTTAGTTATCAGGTTAGAGGGCAGTGTACCTTCAGTTTGAGGTCCCAAGAAAGGAAATTGATCCATTTCCATTGCAAAGCTGAGATCTGATTAGTTGGGCTTCCTGATCTTATATTCATCTTCTTACACCATCTTTTCACACCATCTTTTCATCTTGCCTCAGAGCTTCTTTTGTGACCCCACTCACCATTTAGTGTTTTCATTATTTAATTACATTATTAACCACTACCTGCACAGCTTCAAGTGCTGCAAGGACAATCTAGCTGCCTACCACTCTCCTTACATATCCTGACAGACCAAGTGGGAACTCCTCATCTGCTTCCTATGTCACCAAAGATCCCAAATACCTGGTTTAATCTTTATAAAGTGGATTACAATCTGGAGAATAGCACTGTCAGTGTGTGACCTTCCTGTGTGTAGGGTTCCAATGACCTTGTTGTGATCTATTTTTAGCTCACTTTCAGACTGTGGTTGTCCCAGTTCCACTTTCCCTCTTTGTTTGGTCCAGTACATCTATTCCAGCTGGTAAAAGGCCTCTGAGTTTGTCATTGGCTCAATGAATGAACCACACTGATAATGTTTGTGTAAGTCACATGGAGAAACCCTGTTGAGTTTTTCCTCCCTTACTCCCTCTGCTGTAACAAGCTTGCATAAATTTAAGTGTCACTTAATGAATAAGACTCTTTTAATGCCATGAGAAAGTCATTGAAAGGCCAGTTATGAAAAAAACTTTAATTTCCCTTAAATCCAGTAGAAGCTGTATATATTCATTTTATCTTTTTAGCTAGTAGAACTTCTTATTTAGGTGCTATTATTGTGCTTTACATTTTGAGTGAATACTTTTTTTCAAGCAAAACTGCATGAATTACAATTTATGGATTGAGGAATGTCAACAGAGAAACACACTGAATATTTTGAAGATTGTTTTAACCAGTAAGTGGTTAACGTTAACATTTGTCTAGTGCCAATAAAGTTAAATTTATGTGGCATGTAATTTAGGAAATTGAGTAGGCAGAGAACTGGTGGATGCCTTCTTAACTAAAAAAAAAAAATGTTCATTTTCCGTTAAACACTCACACACATTTGTCATAGCAACCTTGAAGGTGTCCATAAGGCTAAGCAAAATAAACAGTGCTAGCATAATGTTCACTGTAATAACATGTCTCATGAGCTAGTTCAGTACTCCTTTTTATTACCTTATTTTTATTGCTCATTCACTGTGTTGGAGTTGTGTTTTGTGGTTTAATCATTATTACATCATTTTCCTTTCTTAATTTAAAGGTGCTGCCCTTTTCCTGTCATTCCATGACACCTCTTTACTACGTGCACGTATCCCTTCTTAACTTGCTTTATTTCTTAACAGTGACTTCTCTATTCTAGTAATTCTCAATAAAGACTAATGTTTGGGTAAATTTTTTACAAATCTAATTAGACACTGCTTTGTCATTAGGAGAAAAAAAAAAACCATGAAAGGCAACAGCCAATACTGTTAACAAAGTAAAACCATACAAAATGCATAGAAAGGTTAATCAAACTCTATCATAGTGATATCTGTGCAAAACAAAACAAAATTCTGCAGTTTATAGCTAATGCTCATTAATGCTTCTTCCTTTGGTAGGTGAAGATGCTTAGGTAAAATTGAGGATTTTTACAGATCAGCGTAACAGAGATTTACAGCAGATGGACAATTGCTATTCTGTGTGCCTTCTCAGTCACCCCTAACATATATGGCAAAATCCCTACTGACTCTTCCTAGGGATGGCCACCTGCCAGGTAAGGAAGGGCTGAAGAGGGACAAAGGTTCAGGGCTGGCACCTTATTTTAGTGTTTTTACCTTTTAACAGTCAAGATAATGAAATAAGTGAACAGCTTATTCTTAAACGACATATATATACCGCATAAACAGAAAAAAAAAAAAAAGATTTATTACTCTTTTCCCTAGGAAACATACGCTAGTTCCTCCTCATCTGAGAGACAAAACTTAGTTCACCTCAAATGGCTCATGTAGATAAAAATAAATATTCACTTTTCAAAACCCCTTCTGAGTCCCATTCACTCAATTTTAAGTTAATTTCTGAAAATAGCCAGTTTTAAAAAGGTTTTGTATTGTTCATTCTCTGATATTCTGTCCAAGTCTCTGTGTATAAAGGTATGAAGAAATGACCCATGTGACATCTAAAGTACACCTCATAATGTTTAGCCACAGTGGAAAGACTGTTCATGGAAAGACTATCTAAAAGTGATGTAGAATCCCCCAGGATTAATGAACAGCAGAAGGAGCCAACAGAATGACCAGAAATTAAATTTAATGATATATAATGGATATTCACTTTATAAAACCCCAAAGAAAATGTCAGAAATCCTTCCCCCAAACCAAAAATATAATCCAAAGAAAATATGCTTGTTTTTCGGAGCTTTTCCCAGGTGCTGATGCTTCAGCAAGGTTGCTCTCATTTAAGTGTCCAGACTGAAATTTGATATCATAATTATTGCAATGGTTGTGTGGTTTGCCTCTTTCCTCACTAGTGCCCCTCTCCTTGTGCAGTGCTCAGGTACCAGAATAATGGGGTGGAAATGCCATTAGGCAAAACTCCAAGGTCTATCTGTGTGAGTAAAGCCTGCTTGCAGGAGTGTAGATTGAAAGTCTGGGTCAACTTTGACTAAAGCATGACCATTCATTTATGGAATGAGGTTTAATTGAGTATATAAGCCCTAACCTTTTCATGTAATGGTATTCTGAAGAAAATAAGAAATTAGCTAAGAACTGGTGGGCTAATGCTCTTTGTCTTTGTTTTGATATTAATTAGGTTTACTTGATTGTCTGCCATTTACCTCAGACCACAAGATTAACTAAGTGCCCTTCATATTAACTCCCTCATCAGATAATTATCATTGCTTTTTCCATGCAGCATTATTACACACAACATTTACTTTAATTTCCTCCAAATATTGAATAAAAAGTGTATTCATTATACAATGTATTTACTCTTAGAGTTATGAAGTCATGAACTCATTTTAAGGACTGAGGAAAAGAAGCAAATACAAAATTATTATGGGCAAGACATGCTGTCTGCCTCAGCAGTCAGTTTAATGTCTATCATGGAGAAGTGTATTTTCCAAGGCCAATTGTGGCACAAGTATTTTTAACTTGCCCTTGCTTACACTGGTTTAAATCTGGAGTAAGTCACTAAAGTTAGAGAGTAGAAGCCTGGATGAATTCCACAAAGTGAGAAACTGCTTTGGCTGCTAGCATATAAAACTAAAGCTGTTAATCTTTAGTCATTTCTTCAAGTCGGTCATTTCTTCATAAATGTTTACTACAGTTGTAGGATCTAGAAAGCAACTTAACATTTTTGGTTGAAAATGTATTTTCTTCTCTTGAAATTTATATTTCAAGAAAGTGTCTTATTCTATCAAATACACTGAACTGCCTCACTTTCTGTACAGCTGTACTGCCCCTACACTTCTCAATATTACCAAGTGGTTTCCTTTACAATAATTCCAGGAGGTATTCCCTTTTCATTGACAGCCAAATGAGTGTCACCGGGGATTGTGAGCTAAATTCAGAGCAAGAATTTTTTTCCTCAAGTGTCTCTGTAGACACTTAGAGATACATTCAGTTCCTTATCTACTCAACACTGAAAATCACCTGAAATCATTCAATACCTAATGTTTCAAGTGTGAATTTATGTTACGTATTGGCCGGACATACAGGTGCATCAAGTTGCAACCATATCAAACAGCAGGTTGCTTGGCAGCTCTGGAGTTCTGTCAGGATTCACAAAGCAGAGGTTCCTCATAATATTTTATCTATGAGTCTTGATTTACTACCTAAAATTCTCCAGTAAGAAGGGCATGTGAGGTAATCCAAATAGTTCAGCCTGTCTGAGTAACCCCTAAGGTTGTGGGTCCCAGGCTCGGGCTGAACCCGAGTTCAGTGCTGTTGGAATTGTTCCTAGGTGATTGTTCCATCCACTGGGTACTCTGACAAATTTCTTTCGTGCCGTTTGCTTTCTATAAAACACATATCTGCTGTGTCAAAAAGGCACATTTTCAAGGCATGCAGCTGGGTAGGGGAGGACTCAGTTCTAGAAATTTCTCTGTGAAACCATTTTATTAATAATTGACAATCTTTAAGAAGGCGACTTTCTTGAGAAAGCCTCAGCCATCCTAGTGGGATGGGGACAGGGACGTGATGGGGGTGAAACTGGGAGGCCATGGGGAGTGGAACTGGGGGCATAATGTGGGGACAGCAGCTAGGGTGGGGGTTGGCAGGAGGGCCTGGGGGATGTTGGAGGGGTGTGACCTGAGGAAGGTGACCAAAGGCTACACAGTAGAGGTAGGAATTTGTACCTCCCACAAAGAAAATGCAGAAATAGTAAGTTGAAGTATACCACCTTCAACCCTATTTTTTTTGGTGATTAAAAACCAAAATTTCGCTGTTACTCAGAACAACAGCAACACTTAGAGCCTTGTGTGCCCCTTGATATTTCCTATTGGATAACTAACCTATCTCTCGCTCAGATCAATCAGTCTTACAATCTTCAGCCTTTGACTTCTAAGTCTTTTCATGCTTTGTAGAACATAGGCTGGGCACTTACATCACGGCATGCAATACAGCTGGTAGCATGCAAAACCCAGAGGAAGATTTGAGCAACTCCATTAACTTGTCTGCAAGAATATGGACAGAGCTGAAAACTGGCCTGCAAACTGCTCCAACATGTTGTCCTGATTCCTGCCTTCTGTCCACCCCATTTTTCTTCTTGAGGCAAAGCAATGTCTCAGTGAAATCACCAACTAAACTCACTTTTTTCCATCTAAAAATACTTTTTCGCTACCTTTATTTTATATTTATGTTTAAACAGACAGCAAGGAGCACCAACCCTGTGTGAGAAAGGAGTGGTGAAAAGATCCTTGAGTGCCACAAGATGTACTCCATTTGTCTTAAAGGAGCTTTTCCATTGACACCATAGTGGGCCATTGACATCTTACATACTTTATTCATGATGTGATTTCTAACTGGTCCCAAACAAAAAACTTCCTGTCCTGCAAAATGCCGAACTCTTCATTTAGTAAAGCAAATAGGAAATAGCATACCTCAAGGTTTGGTAATGTCTCAACACTACTTAATTTTTTTTTCATATTTACGATTGGAAAACTTCTTGGTAGTTTGGCATCTGAATGGGTATTTGTATTTTAAAAAAATAAAATAAGGATGAGCAAAAGCTCCAACAAGAGAATTCTTAAATAATACCATTATGTTATAGGTGTCCTCTAATGTTCAGAACAAATAAGGAAAATTATAATTGGTGAAGATCAGAATCAAGAGCTAACATAAAATGTATTAAAAGTAAGTTTATTGCTACAATGGGAGTTTCGAGAGACTATTAAAGAATATAATTCTCAGTTAAGGACCGAAATGGATCTTTATATGGAGTACCATGTAGCTGTGTGTATGGGTTTTACCATGAAAATCAGTTAAGTTGTGAAGCAAACTTAATCACTAGTTTGTTTTTATTTGCTACCTTTTTATTTGCTGCTGCAGTAGCCAGAAGGATCTACTGGATCAAAACTCCTTTATGAACCAACGTGAACTGAGAGAGGAGTTAGAAAGAAAATAAGGGGCAAAACATATATTTTCAAGTAAAAATAACTAAAATTATGAATAGCTTGAATTTAATATACTTTTTCTCCCCAGAAATCCTTTCCATTGCACTAAGAGGAGGCTACATAATAATCACTGTCTATAAAGCCATTCTGTGCACATACGTTGTGTATGCATAGAGTAAACAGAGCACCATCTACTGGCATACAAAGAGCAAGAAATATTCCCTAACTCATCTTCACTGCAGCTCATAACTGTTCGAGATATTAGTTTTGCTACATCCTACAGTCTGTCTTCTATTTAGCTATGTCTTCCAACTCTAATTCACACTATCATATGTAAAAGGATTGTGAGGCAAATAAAAATATGTTGGGAATTTATCAGGCTAAAGGACTTGGCTCTGCTTATGTCTCCAGACAGCATGTCCCGAATGTGACGATTTCTGTGAGTAATCCCATCACATATATAGTAATGAAAGTATGAATTAAAACAAAGCAACATTCTTGCATTGGCAGGGAATAAAACATGCATTCGCAGAGGCCATAATCTCTCATTCATTTTTTCAGTCTTCAGAATTTACATAAAATCCCAGCTTGGATGAATTCATCTTTCATAACAGTAGTCTTAACTTTGCTTGGTTGCAAGAAGAAATTGCAGAAAGTAATATATTACATGGATCACTTTATCTGCCTCTCCTGTTAAGCTGAGTTTAAAGGTTTCAGTAGATCAAGAGCTGTTGATGAGCTCCCTGTCCTCACTTCCTCCAACAAGAGGAAGTGGTATGTTTCACAGTTCCTATTCTTCTGGCTTCCACCAGACACACTAAAGTTGAAATTTCAGGACTGCTTGTAGCAATTTTATTGCTGTCATCTTCCAGATATGAACTGCTGTGCCTAAAGTGGCTCAGATAGCAATAGTTTGCTGATATGAGATAGCACAGCTATGTGAGAGCAGTGTAGAACTCTGTGGATAAATGTTCCTATCAGAGATTTCTCCTCTCCCCAGTTTTATAGAACTGAAATGCAGCTCCAGAGAAAGAAGGTATGAATGACAGAGATGTTTTGGAAATAGAAAGGAAATTGAGTCTTCCTTATGTCTCTGTTCTGCAGTATATATTTGTTTTAAAAAAATCAAATAAAAAAACAAAGGGTGCAAGAAAAACAGATATTTTTCGCTATCCATGTAGTTCAGCCACTACTTACTTGGTGTATGAATTAGCAATGCAAATAGTGAGAGGGAGAGGAGTATATACTGAATAGCTGCAGGATTTGTGGAAATGGTCACGCACACATGATGACAGTGTCTTGGTTTCACCCACATTACTCCCCCTTCTCAGTCACAGAGCCCCCAACTCTTTGAGGGGCAGCCATATGATTAGGGAGAGGGGAACTGATGCTGCACAGACAGGATTTGGGGTTGGTTTTCTTTCTGTGCTCTCAGACACGAGATCTTGGGGACAAGCTGGGCTTAGGTGGTTGCATAATTTTGCTATATTTCTAAAGTGATTTTTTCCAAGATCCTTTTCAAAGGCTTGCACAATTCTACTTTTCATAGTTTCTAATCTTATCTTTTGGGATAAGTCTTAATAATCACATGAAGATAAGCTATTTGCAAAAGCTTGACAAAAGATAGTCCTTTAGCTGTATTTTATTTCAAACAATTATACTAATGTATTAAAAGGATACACACAAATCCTGCCAGATTCTTTCTGAAAGAATTGAAAAAATTTCGAGCTTCCTGAGCATTGCCCAGAGGCATTTAAAATATAAAAAACCCACTTGTGGGTGACCCTTCTGATTTCATCTCCCAAACAGTATGTTGAGAGCATCTGAGATTTATGCAATGCAGGCATTTGGGGAAAAGGAGAGGAGATTGTTCTTAAAGAGCTGCAAGTGTGCAAAAAATTATTGTCATTATATGTAACCAGTAAGCTCAGAAATATATTAGAAGCATTCTAATAGCATCAGCCATGATACTATCATGTCAAATTGGATCTCCAAAAAGGAAAGAAAAAGCAATAAATGTACTGGAAGGTCAGAGGAAGAATTTGGCACTGTCAGAATAGACTGGATCTAAACATTTTTCCTGATGGGGAGAAATAGCCATTAGAAAAATGGTTGTTGCTATTTATGAACATCAGGTTGCTAAGTGACATCATGTGATGCTTGCTGCTTCATCGGCCACCCACAGTTCTCAAGGAATAGCAACAGAGGGGGTGAAAGGGGTGAAAGAAAACCAAAAGGCTGAGTTACTATTAAAAAAAAAAAAAAGGCCTACAGTTCAAGGCAAAGCAAAATAAGCTTTCTAAAAATACCTTATTTTTTTTCTCGGAGAATCCAATAGAATTATGCTAAGAACTTTTCACAAAAGCAGTAGATAGGTGAATCATTTGAAAGAGAAAACCTAAGAACTGAAGCCTCACCCCAACGTGAAATATAAGTTAGGGACTTGCTCTTATTTATACATATTTATATGTATAGATGTGTGCATGTATGTGAGTTTGTACTAGATTTTCCATGAGAGGAAGACTGCATCCATTAAGGGCCACATCACACATTTTTTATCTGTTTCTAATGCTGTCAGATTTCAATAATTTGGGCTCAAATGCTGCATGCCCCTTTTATTACTCATTTTTTTATTATTTCAGCCATGTTATCCCCGCTGCTTCACACAGATTAGATTATATATAAAGCCATTTCACTGAATCCTTAGCACTTCCTGTGCTTTGCAGTCTCTTGAAGTTCATGAGGGGAACCAGGACAAGGACAAGATTGAGGAGGAGAAAAAGTCTGGACCAAACACCCCATGAAAGCATGCATGAGAAACTGATGAGCATGGATGTAGAAACAGAGAAGATGGAGAAGAGACAAAAGTCTGTACAATTCATTTATTCCTGTTGTCTCATAAGAAAACCTTTCATGGTACAGGTTTAACTTGGTAAGCATCGAAATCACTTCCTATTTTGGATACTCCTGTCACTCAGGGCTTGAGAGGAATGGGACACAACACAAGCATGCTCAGGCTTTCTTGCTAGTGTATCTTTTTAGCCGTTAATATTTAGCCATTTTTTAATCCTTTTTTTTAATCAGCTCTCCCAATATGATTTCTTTTTGATGGCTTCTTGAATGCTTTACTCTGGACCACAAACATTCATTTTAACTTTACTGATGCTTTGCTTTAACCTTTAATACTAATATATAAAATTATCAAATATATATATATATATATCCTAAATGTTCCTTCTCCCACCTTCTCAAAGACTCCTGTTGCTTCTCTTCAGATTCTTATCTGCAAAATCTAGCAGTTTTCATTTTCAATGAGCATACATACAACAGATTATTAATTTAATGTCTGTTGTTCAGCAAAAACCATTTAGGATATTGAATTAATTCTCTCTATTCTCACATATAGTGATTATAAAGAAAAGGCAATTTGGCATTAGTGAGTGCTAGGATAAATGTGTTAGACAGGTAAGGTAGGGGGATTGTTTGTTGATTTTTCCGTCAAAACATGATTATCACAAAGTACCCGTTATTGATATATCATTATGTACTTTCCAAGTTAAACACACAGATGTGAGTAGCCTGTGTACAGTTTCATTATCACAAGTTTATCGCAATTTACATTCACGTCACACTTTGATTTGGACCTTAATTCCCTTCCTAGGAGGGAATTTCTGACAGTGATTGCAAAACATTGTATCCTAATCTTGGTTGTTGAAGTCTTTCCATTACCGGGCTCCCTGAAAACTGCTTGTGTAGCACTACTGAAGCCTTTACATTAGAAGTGTGTCTTATTTTGGAGAGGGAAAAGCAAGACTTTCATTCCATGCACTCTTCTTTTTTGACGTTTTCATTTGTGCTGTTGAAAAAGAAAAACACAACAAAAAGACAAATATGCCCTCAGTTCATTTTCCCATGCTAACAGAGAAGCTTTTTTATTTATTTTTTTTTGCTGTGGCAAACACACCTTCCAGACAGGGAGTTGCATTTGGACTTTAGTGGTTTACTCCCTTCCTGTTTGAGACCAATTATGTCTCATTTGCAATACCATTAGTCAAGGAAGTGGCTATCCCTGAGGTCACTCCTCAGCCCACCCTTCCTAAATGGCACTGGTATGCCTTTCTTCCAAGCCACGGGGACAGGAGGTTGGGCCCTCCCTGTGGTGTGGGCTTCTCCAAATGTACAAGCAACGTCAATCTTTCAGGACTGACCACAACTAGTGTGAGTTCAAATGCTCCAAACTAATTTGAAAGCTGTGGTTTGAAAAATTATGCTGGCTATTTATTAAAACAGCAAGCATGATCAGACCAAGCCAACTTGATGGTTTAACAGATGGAAGCTTGTTAAAAATCTTTATTCCAATATGTTAAGAATCCAGTTTTGCTATAAATTGTGAAGTATGACTTGTGAGTCAAGCCCCAGTGGAATGGATGTCTCATACTCTGAAAGTCTCAGCTTTACATTTAAGACCCAAAATTTGCCACCTTGAGATGTTTTGACTTGGGTTTTTTTTAGAAGTAAACTATTCCCATCATTTAATAATATTCCATGTTTCCTATCTTTTATTTTAACTAAGATAGATATTCTGATACTTTACATTTTATAAGTTAGGGAGAGTATAATAGTTCTTTCTTAAATGTATTAAGTTCTGGTCTACCATCTTTACTACTCAGATAACACGGTTTTTACACCTGAAGAACAGAGTGTTAAGTGATTTACCAAGTTCACACTGGGTACATGACTAGCAGAGAAATAATTTTATCTTACTATATGCAGAAGTTCTTCCTGATTTCTCATCAGGAAGAAGCTAAGAGGGGGAAGCAACACAGAAAATGCACTTAATTCCATGGCAAATCCATGAAATAAAGAAACAGGTAATGATAAAAAAGTTATGAGCTGAAAGAAAGGGCTGTTGCAAATCTATATACCCAGTTTCCCTGTGGATGCAGCACAGCTCCTGTGTGCAGTGTGTACCTCACACACACGCTTTCCTAGAGAACTCTGCAGCCTTCCAGTGTTACTGGCACAGCTTGTCGGGACTCAGTAGCAGGTTTCTGACATCAGAGAATCCCTCTCAGATAACTGGCACCCCTGGTCACATACCTTCTTTGCCACTTAAATATTCAGCATTTTCTAATTAAATTCGCATTGGCACAAGAACTATCATAAGATTTACCTCTGTTGTACTTCTTAAAATGAAAACAAAATAAATAGCAATCAAGCACTTAGACCTACATCATACATGAATATAAAAGCTTAAAATAAAAAGCTTGTGTACATTTATAAGGAAATCAATTTTCAACCAGAAAACCTAAAAGCGGGAACACTTTCTGCTTGCTTTTTCACTCCAGTAACTCAGTTTTGAGCTGAGATTAATAAAGTTACCTTTCAGTGAAACAAGTGAAAGACAACAGAGAATGGCTGTAATACATAAAGCTCCTCACAGTGAAGCCCCACCACTTAACTTCTAAGAAATAATGTCAGTGTAAATCATGATGTGATGAATGCTTCACTGAAATGATTCATGCCATATGGTCTGAAGAGCAAAACGGGCACAGTTTATTTTTAAAAGAATGAGAAATATGAACTTGGAATATTCATTGTTTTGTCCTGCCAGGCTGAACATTTGCTGTAGCAGGGGCCAGACTTACTGCAGGTCTGTCTTTTTTTGCTCACTTAATGTGTTGCACTAGTTTGTAGCTTCAATCTCATTCACAATGGAATAGTGTCTACAAAATTATGACTGGTACTCCGCAGCCTCTTCTGCAAAGAAATATTCACTGGGCACCTGCAGGCTAAATTATCTTCTCACTTTCTCTTAAAAAAAAAAAAAAAAAAGAAACTGCAGAAGTAATTAGTCCTCACAGTATAATTACTATCTTGGTAATGAGAAGACAATTAAACTGAGTCCCCTGACAGACGTGAAAGGTGCTGGTAATTCCACAAGTCACTCAGCTTTCCCTTTTGTAAAGCTGCTTATGTTCAATGCCTTTATAGTCTGTGTTAAACACTCTGTATTGTCATGTATTAATATATTCAATGTGAGACTCCGTTTAAGCAATAGAAATCTATGTTTTTTTCAACAGTCACAATACTTCTCCTGTAATATGCTACTAGAAAAAAACCAGAAGCAAATTACTTATATTTATTTAATGACGCTAAAAGGTACCAGCACATCTCACTGAAATATTTAGGCCCCACACCTATTACTTCTAAAGTAAATGACAAAAATTTCAGTAACTTCAACTATGTGCAGATAAGTCTGTAACATTACAGAGCTAGATTGTGCCTTATTCATTTCATTCCAACTCAAGGACAATGGAAAGCCACCATCTCCTTAGTCAAATACTAGAAAAAGAGTACAAGTCTGTATGTTCCAGTTGTTGTGCATGGTATTGATGACTGCCTGGTTCTGACCTCTCCCCCACCACCTGTGCAGAGAGATGTGCCCCGAGAAAGTAGTTTGAGAGCAGTCCATTGCCAAGAAATTGAGCTTTGAATTCTGCAGAACTTATTATTGTGCATAGTTTCTTAAAGGAATTAATTTTGGATTGAAAACTTTAATGTTACTACTTCAGGTGGCCTGGTTTGGTCTGGAAGATGTTACAGGGGTGATTTCTAAATCAAATGTTTATGATGGGGCATCAACTTCAATTTCAGTAGGGTAGCCTGTAAATTGATGGGCAGTATTCTTGTACTTATAAGGTTCGGTGAAGTTATTATCACATCATTCACATCTACTTCATTTGCTGATGATCGAAGCTGAACAGGCTTATCCTATACTAATCCAAACTGATGAAAAAAATATCCGTGTAAAGAAGTTCCTTCATTGCAACAATTAAACCTGTTATTGATCTGTTTTAAAAACTCAATATAAGCTGCTCATATCAACTGAAGTACGCACAAAGTACTGTATTTTCTCAGTCAGTTCTGAACCGTGCTCATACAATACAACATCGCACACAGGCAAGCTTCTGTGAGAGGAAAGCATTTATCATTATTCCTTCCCCACTCCTATGATCCCCCCTAGTGGTCAATTAATTGTCTGCTACATATTTCTTAGTACTACAAATTATTTGTACCTCTTCTGCATTAAAGCAGTATCGGTCTCCATTTTTCACTCCTGTGCTGCATATAAGAACAAAGAAAAGAATCTTTTGAAATATGCAGCTAGCACATCTGTGGGCACTTTACTTTCCATACTAGGAGCAGGCAGATTGTACGCACCACGTAGAACCCGCAGCCCGCTCTGTTGGCAGTACAGACCAGGAGGTCTGCTGCAGGAGTAAGCAGGACCCTTTCACCCTATTCTTGCCATTAGGCTGTATGAGAATGCCCAGTGCCCATTGCAAGCCCAGCAGAAGGAACACTGCTCAAGCACTTTTGAACAGCGTAACCATTTATGACTTGTCATATTCATACAAGCAGTCTGGTAAGTGATTGAGGTTTACCTACCTCAATAGAAAATTGAGTTATGTGTTTTGGTTTTTATTACAGGCACCTTGTAATTACAGATTTAATATGAACTGGCAAAAGACCTGTCCCCGAAACCTCGCTGTGCCGACAGCTGCATCTGCCATTTTGTATCAGTTCAAGTTGATTCAAGTCAGTGCCAATCCCAGCGCTATCTTCATTTTCTGACCTTGGCTATGCACTTCTACTCCTTCCTCGTGCGAATACCAAGAGTTATCTGACTGTTGAGGGCGATAGCTAATATAGGCAGACTATTGAAAAAGAAATCCTGACAAAAGCTGAAAAGCTCTAGGGCAATGACCTAACTCAAGCTACATGCACCTTTTGTTTGAAAGTAATGACTGTATGCTGAGATCTCTTCCTTCGATGAAGAACATCCTTCGATGTTCTTGCTTGTGTGTTTGTGTTTTTATATTCATGTTTGTATATTGCAGAGGGCACAGGGCAAAGGCAAAGTCCACTCCCATGGGCATAGATTGTTACAAAATGTTTTTTAGCCAGCTTTATCAAGATTCTTTCCCCCCCTTCACAGATGGGAAACTCAGAAATGGACATGGAGAAAGCTGTGGACTGAAAGAATGGCAACCCTGTGGGAAGAACCTAAGTATATGACCACAAGCAAAAATGTCTTTCAATTGTGGGTGTTAATATACAATTCGTGAAACTCAAACTTGTTTTTCCTCATATACATAATGTCTCTACTATGGAATAAAGTTCTGATTTTTCAAAGAAATCTTGTGCAATTAAAACAGCGATTGATGCATGTGTTTGGCTATCATAGATACGCAATGTTATCAAAAGACAGTGGGAGAAATAACTAATTTATGTATTGTCCTGTAACATAGATTAGCAAAATACCTTTATGGCATATAAGAAAATGTAGAGAGAGATCCAGGGACAACGCTGCCACCTACTTGTACCACACAGTATCTCTTAAATTACTAGTTTACTTTCTAGTATTGACAGATCATGTTATACGATTTTCACTTCCAGCTGTTCCCAGTTCTTTTTCTTACCCTGCACTGTTGGGTGATATGAAAACTACAGAACAACTGTACAGTGAAGATTCACTGTGGGTAGCATAGAGATACAGCTTTAAAAAAGGAAAGCAAAAGCAAAGAGAACTGGCTATGTCTGTCTATTTCTGCATATCTTGTTTTCTCATTCTATTAGTTGGATATTAATGTTTAAAAAGGAGCAAGAGTTTATGTTCAGAATCTCTGCTCTCAGATGCATGCTCCTTCATTTACAGAAATGATCATGTTAACCCATTTGAAATGAAAGTCGTATTAAAGCTCAGTCATATGGTACGTGACAGTTGAGAGCTGCAAAAGAGACCGCAGAGTTACTGGCACTGGTGTACACATATGGTCGACATAAGCGTATCAGGCTTTAGGATGCTCTTCTTTCCACTAACTGCCATCAACAATGTTTTTAATTTCTAGATTCCAGTCTGTGGGTGTGGGAGGATGTCACGGCTGTCCTGCTTCCCACTTTTTAAAGCTTAGCACTCAAGAAATCCATGTCTTCTGTTAAAGAGAAATAATGCAAAATAGTCGCTTCAAAAACTGTGGAGATTTCACACATTAAGAATACCTATGTTGTAATTATTTTCATCTGATTGTATGTCTTTATGGGTCTTCATCACAGATTCAGCCGCTGGATTTTCTGAAGGTCCATGTAGGAAAACATTGGTTAAAAAACCCAAAAAGACTGTCATGGTTTAACCCCACCTGGCAACTAAGCAACACACAGCCATTCACTCGCTCCCCCCCCCACCAGTAGGACTGGGGAGAGAATCTGAAGAATAAAACTGAGAACACTCACAGGTTAAAAAGTAAGGAATAAAAGCTAGGAAACTTTTGACTCAGCTGTGGGTTGAGACAAAGACAGTTTAATAATAGGTAAAGCAGAAGTCATGCATGCAAGCAAAGCAAACCAAGGAATTAATTCACTGCTTCCCATGGGCAGGCAGGCAGGTGTTCAGCCATTCCCCAGGGCAGCAGCTACTTCAGAAGACAAATGCCATCACTGTAAACATCCCCCCTTTCACCTTCCCCACCCCTCCCAGCTTTATATACTGAGCATGATACCACACGGTATGGAATACCTCTGTGGTCAGCTCTTCCCTTTCCCAACTTCCCATGCATCCCCAGCCCCCTCACACATGGGGCAGTATGAAAAGCAGAAAAGACCTTGCCTCTGCATAGGCACTGCTCAGCAATAACAAAAATATCTCTATATTACCAACCCTGTTTTCAGCACGAATCCAAAACATAGCCCCATATCAGCCACTGGAAAGAAAATTAACCCTATCCCAGCCAAAACCAGCACAGCAGAGCCGAGGAAAGTCAGGGCTACACAAGGTCTGCACTGTCTTATGCAGAATTTCACAATTTGAGAGATCCCAGAAATCTCTCCAGAAAGGTCCAGGCCTAAAAAACTGCTTTTTTCAACCATGTCCTAGAGTGGCTTGGGGCAGTTCCAAGGGCAGAGTCGGCTGCCTTGGCATGACCCTTGTCCGGAGGCCCAAACGGTGGCAGTGCTATCTCCTGGTCCTGCATTTCTCAGGGGGCTGGTGTCCGATGGAGAGGGGCCGGTGCCGGGTGAGCCGATGCACCGGGCAGGGTTTGGCAGGGCGCAGCACAGCCGCAGGGCCCGGAGGCGAGCCCCGCCGGGGGAAGGGTGAGGGCCCCAATGCGGGAGGAAAGGCAGTGCCAGCCTCCTTTCCACGAACGGCTCATCCCCAGCCACGTGTGCGCGGCAGCCCTGGGCGGCTCAGCACCTCTGCCGGGCGAGAGGGGCCCGGCAGAGAGGCGGGGCAGCCCGGGGCCTCCCCCCGGCCGGGCTCCCGCTCGGCGGCAGCGGAACGCGGCGGCGGGCGCAGGTTGCGGAGGGCCGGTTTGGGGCGGACACCGCGCGGCGCGGCGCCGGCATGAGGGAGCTGCTGCCGGGCCCGGCGATGGAGAGCGACATCTTGGACGCGCTGGAGGCCCTGGGGTAACCGGGGAGCAGCGGCAGCTTCCCTTGCAGGCGGCCGGGGGAAACCCGGGCGGGCGGGCGGGGAGCGGGGCACCGCTGCCGCGGGCGGGAGGCCGGGCCGGAGGCGGCGGCGGAAGGGAGTGGGGGGTCGGCGAAGCGGCGCGTTGCGGCGGTGCCGAGGGGGCCCGGTGGGGCTGGGCCTCGGGCTTTGCCCCGCAGCGTGGTGCGGGGGGCTCGCCCTGGGCGTGACGGGGGAGGGCAGAGGGGCGCGGCCGCTCGGTGGGTGCGGGGGCGCACACCGGGGGTCAGGCACACACGGGTGGCCGCGGGGTCCGGACGGGCAGCATCTCGCTCTTTGGTGCCTGCCGACCTCCCGCGATGTGCTTCGGATGATACGGTGCAGAAGCGGTGTAAAATTTAGTTTCCCGTTGTCTTATTGGCAGTACTCTAGGGCTGTGAATTACTAATATTAGAAGGAAATTTGACTGAACACTTGAACTAATACTTGAGTTTTCTATTAAGCGTGTACTAAGAGTTAAAAGTGTTTTCACGTACACCTGTGAAAATTCCTGCCTCCTATTTTCTGACAAACTATTTTGCTTGACCGATAATTTTTTGGTGTGTTTAAAAAAAAAAATCTGAATTATTCCTTGACAAAAGTAACTTCCAAAGATTAATTCCTTCAAATGTAATTACTAACAGCTTATAGTAAAATAATTTAAAAACATGTATATTGTATGTTAAACTTGCTTCTTTCTTATTACTAACTTTTGTCTGTCTGTGCAGGTACACAGGTGCCCTCTTGGAGGAGGAAGCACTGAACAAAGCAGCAGAAAATGGATTGTCTTCACCAGAATTTTTTGAGCTTTGTGTTTGGTTAGGTTCCCAAATAAAATCACTTTGCAATATGGAAGAAAGCATCACTTCAGGAGATGGTATATGAATGCAAATTTAGTAAAGAAATTTTGTATTTGTTCAGTGGATTTAGACCCCCTATTGTTCAGCTAACAATGAAGTTACAGTGTTGAAGTTTACAAAATAACTGAAAGATAGCAAAGCTGAGGCTGATATTTCTGTGTATGTAGCTCTTAGATTAAGGTCTTGTGTTGTGAAGATTGTTTCAAAAGGAAAAAAAAAGATAGTTATTTTGGATGAGTTTAGGTCTACATAAATATAAAACGTAATTCACACATGTAATCATATTTTTATGGCTTAAATTGCAGTGCCTGGTATTTTCATCTTGTTGGTCCAGTGCAGCATTCCATTCAGCACTGTGTGTAGATATGTAAGGTGCTCAGTAGTGCTGCCTGATTATTTCTGTTGAGTACTGGAATTTGGATGAGATTTCATATCACTTATGTCTTCACAAAAAAAGCAGAAAACTAAAAACAGTCACTGAAAATAATGGGCTCATGACTCCTGTAATTTCTTCATCAGAAGATTAATTGCATTGGACATGCTACTTTGGGACATAAACTGTTTGGTTCCGTGGGATATTCATTTGGATTTGCATCTTCAGAGACACAAATTCACCTTCTCATTCAAAGCAGGAATACAATGAACTATTTGTAAGGCTTGTCTGCTCATAGGACTTTTTTAAGAAAAAAAGAAAATGTTACTAGTGTGGTAGGTGGTTAATCTTTGTCTGGGCTGAAATCTGCAATTTAAGTGTATAAGTTAAGAAAATTAGATTGCAGTTTGATGATTCTGTAAAAAGACATAAGTTTTGCATTTATTTCCATAGGTATGAAAGATATAGAGAGCTTCCAGCTTGAGATGAGTGGCTTTCTGAGAGAAATGGCTTGTCCATATTCATCACTTATATCTGGAGACATCAAGGACAGATTAAAAGGAAAAGAAGATTGTCTTAAACTCCTGTGTAAGTAGTAACCGTTTTTCCCACCTATAATACAGTATTTTACATGCATGCTTTATCATCACTGTACGATTTACGTTAAAGAGTTCTTTGTGTGTCTTTAAGTTGATGTGTACAATCATTATAACTCAGCTAAGCACGCATCAGCTCATTTGTGCTGAAGTAGAAAATAGAAAAGTATTAGAAAACTGTTTTAGTTGAAACTAAAATTTCTTTTCAAAGTATGGTTCAACCTTCTGAGGCTTCCTGATCCTTCTCTTGACCCAGTTACAGTTCCTGTAAACTGAGACCTTGCTTCCTGCTTTTCTGAGAGGTTTCTGCACAGCTTGAACAGAAATGCTGTGTGATTTAAAGCTGCTGAAAGCAGGATTGAGAGAAGTGAAGTCAAAGTTTAAGCTGGACAAAGCAGGAATCAATGTGATAATACGAAACTAGCCAATCAGATAATACGGAACTAGGGTTCTGATGGTGGAAGTGAGTTGAGCAGTTAAATGCAACTTGTGGACTGAAGGTAGGAAGTCAGGTGAGATGGGGTTTAGATAAAGAATGGAAAACTGATAATGATCTGTCCGGAAGAGAACTGAGAATCTTCTTTTTATCATGGTTGTCTTTTAAGTGTATATTTTATCTGTATATGTGAATATGGATGCAGAGTTATTTATGTCTCTAAATATAACACTTCTCTCTTCAGTATTTCTAAGTACAGAACTTCAGGCTTTAAAGATACTGCACAGCAAGAAAATCAAAGGCTCTCATTTGGAAAAGCACAATGAAATTATTCAGGAAGTGCAAGCTATTTGTGATGCACTGGGTCTACCAAACTCCTCATCTTCTGGTATTCCTCCCTTGTTAACCAATGTGGAACAAAAGGTATGGGCTTTTATGTGTTCTCTCTATTGCTAAGCTATAAGCATTATCTCTGTAAGTGTTTGTCCTAGAGCTAAGGGCCCAGCAGTCTTATCTGTAAAAGCCCTATCTGACAGATGCAAGGGAATTTTAATTCTGAAAGCCAGCCTAGTGTTTTAAGTTAAACTATTTTAGTTATGAGGTGAAGTATTTCAGCATTTCCCTGAGGTTGCCATCTACTTAAGGAGACATACTTTGGCATGCAGATTTCCTCTTACCCATTCAAATATGCTGCAGCAAGCAGAAGATTTTGAGTAATAACTGATTGTGCATTTATGTACCTCTGATTATTTCTGGGATGTATTTAAATGTAATATCCAAAATTAGTTCTTCTTAGTTTATCAATTTCTTGATGGCAAGTATTGATTTGTTAGTGCCATTGCTTTAGTTACAGAAGAGGATGAAAATGCCTGAATTGCCAGTAGTCAGCCAAATTAAAAGTCAGCTACCTTAAACCTTATTCAACAGGATAGTTCTTTGTGTCGTGTCCCTCCAGGTTCTAACTCATTTCACTGTTGCTATCTTTAGTCTGGTTTCCTTATTGCAGAATGTAAATAGGCTCTTGAGATGGCATTTGTCTTTTGTGTCAGGCAGCTGAAAGTTTTGCTGTTTATTTCTCTCTAGTATTTGGGGAAAGAGTGGATGACCAACCCCCCTTAAGGGGGGAAATGAAACTCCCTCTGCTTCTGAGTCTTTTTACACACCTTTACATGCTTCTGAAATCTTTTTACATGATTTTACATGATCATGCTTTTTAACTTTCTCCTCATCAACCAGTGAGCAGTTGACTATTCAGAGATTTTCGGGAGAGGGCCTGTTACATGGTTTTCTTACACCTGTATGTCTTTAATCTGACAAGACAAAACCTTTGATAGATTTATTTATAAAAATTAAGATGACAATGAAAATGTCTATTCCTGCACTATGAACTTTGCTTGATCTATTTAGTTCTAAGGAAATCTTTAGTCTTTCTGTTAAAAATTTTTGAAAGGATGAAGAAACAATCTAAGTTAGCACTATTTTCTGAGAATTAAAGTGTCTGAGTTACAGCTAATAACTAATTGATTTAAATTGGCCTGCTACTGCTGATCTCCCTCTGTGGGTGTTACCTGTGTTTACATCTATGTGTTCTATGCTGCAGCCATACATCTATGTGTTCTATGCAGCAGTGACCTGCCTTGCTTCACTTGTCAGGTTCAGATTTAGTTTAATCCTATTTTATGGGAGTAGGACTCTCGTTCTGCAGTTGTGGGACAGCAAGACCAGACCTGGTGCACATACACACGTAGTGATTCTAGAAGATTTTGTTTGAATTATTAGACACATGGTATCTGACACCTTTTTTGAAGTCTGAGATTTCCTATCCGATAAGACCACAGGCTTCAATTGTGTGTGTAGTGTTGCTGTCACTGTTTGTGTAAACTGCTACAGTTTCAGGAATACTAAAATGAACAGAATCTTTAAAGCATGTTATCTTTTTTTTTATTTTATTTTTTAAAATAGTACTGTTTGGGATATTTTCCAGTAGTTTTCATATCTGTCAGTTCCACAGTGGTTATGCCACTTGTACTCACTTCAGAGTCTAGAAATGCAGCAACAGTAGTTTGTTCATCTTCTGTGCCTCCAAACTAATAGTGTAAATTTTTCTCTGCATGTTTCATCCCTTATAAACAAAGGATTTTTTCCTACCTCTTGGATTTCGTAGAATTTCTACTACCTGTTCACTTGTCCTTCACCCCTTACTTCAATATAGGACAGGTTCAGAGTTATTTTGATACGTTACAGAGTTAGAGACCTACATTTATAGGTGTAGCTGCATTAGAAAGGTGATACCATCAATTAAAGTTCATTGGGTTTGTAAACATTTTTTTTTCAGAGCACCATTTCTTACCTTTTTTAATATTCTCACAAAAATTCACATGAAATGATTGCCAAATATTTTTGCAAATATTTTTGTAAATATGTGGCTTTTGATTTAATTAGATTCTGCGTAAAGTTGCACTGTTGATTTTTAGTATTATATCACTCATAATAGAAACTTACACACTGATCTAGTATATGTAGTTATTGTATCTGCAGCATTTCAGTGTGTCTAGTCTTTGTCTCTGTCTAGCATCTTCAGTAATCTCAGTAGCTGTGGGAGTAGTTCTGAGAGTAGTTTGGCTGTGCAGCAGCAATCTACCAAAGGGACAGATCACACACTGTACTTTGATGTGGAATATCAGAACATTGATTGTTTTAAATAATTTTTAGTTTATTTAAAAGACTAGTGTAAAATGAGAATTTCTTTCTTCATTCAAACTGAACTTTGTAGTAGCTCAAACTTTGAATATACAATCATAGCTAATCTCTTTTGCATCTCGTGTCATTAACTGGGATTGTGGCTATTAATGTAAGAAAATGTGAGAGAGAAACTGACAGTATTATAGCCTTCTACCACTAAATATATTTTATTTTATTGTATAGTACTGAAAAACTATAATAATTTTTTAGTTGGTTAAGATGCTGTTTCCTTTTAAGGTCTATTTGTAAAGGGCAACTCTAGAAGTCATTCTGAAATTTAGTGCCAAAAGCCTCATGAATTCTAAAGGACCATTGATGAAAGATTCAGAAAAGTTTATGCCAGTGTTGTGCTTTTTAGCTCATTCTCACGTCTGGCTTTTTTTCCAGTCAAGACAGTGTGAATTTTACATCTAATTACAAAGTGACATTGTAATACTGTTTAGTTGAAAAACTTCTTAATGTGATGCTATTCAAAAGACTTCTAAAATTTTTTTTGCCCAAGTAATTTGTTTTCTGGTATGTGAAAAGTAGGGAACTACTTTTCACATATCAGTAGAGAATGAAAAGAAACTACAAAGGGTTACCAAAGAAACTAAATCAAAACTAAGCTAAAATAACACTTAAGTGAAGTATGAGAAGAATGCTTTTTAAAATATTTGGGTACATTTCCTAGAATTTATTCATGTTTAAGTTAATATGTTGCTTTTAACTGTTGGTGTTTAGTAATTTTACAGTTGTAACAGTACCTGTACAGTGGAGTATTTATGTAGTTTCAGGGAATAAGACAAAAGAGTTGTCCTGTTCACCAGATATGAAGGTCAAACAAAAATGTATTTAAAGTTGGATAAATACTGAAATTATCTCCAGGTATATGGAAAAGAGACAGAGGATGGTTAAAATCATTTTGTGCTTAAGATTTTAGGTGATCTTTCTGCAATTGTGCAGTACATCTTATGACTAATTAGGACAGTATTCTTTCTTTAAAGTGTTAATAGTTTAACTTAAATTAATAAAATTACACCTCTCCCCAGGTCAGGATTTTTCAAAATCTTAGAACCTGGAGGTGCCTATGATGTTTATCTGTGCAAAAGGTGTTAAAGTCTGTGTTTTGACAGAGGATAATGATAATTAATAAATATGTGGAACATGGTAGTTAAGTGTGAGCTACATGTTTTTAAAGGTGTACAAAATTACAAATAAATGAAAAATGTCATGTTCAGTACATAAAGATATGCTTTTTTGATAGCAGTAGAATAACTGTGTGGTTTTATACAGCAGATTTTGAAGTTGGTATTTTTGTCTCAGACAGATCCAAGAGCTGATTTGTTTTCATTCCATTTTTAGAGAGTGTGTGAACTTCCAAAGCAATTTCATAAATATTTAGTGTTACCAAGGTCATCAATTACACAGTATGTCGAATAGTCAAGTATACTCATCTCAGTTTTAATTATTTGATTTGCTTTTTTACAGCTGAATGTGTGAAAACTTTAGGATAATTTGGCTGTGATAATTTGTTTTACATTTCTTTGAGTTTTTTCTCACTGCTCTTTTGTCTGGGAATTGCTTTTGGTATTATGGTGGGTTTTTTTGAAGTCCTGCTTATCTTGCTTAGTCTAGAGCAACTGTCATGTTTGGGAATGTGGTTTATAGCGTAGTATTTATTGTATTCTTGTCCTCTGGCAGATAGGTGTTCATCCAAGTTCCTGTGGTCATAGCTCTGTCACCACTCAGGGCTGGACAATGTATTCTGCAGCTGTAAGGCAGCTCAGCTTATTTCACCGTTACAGTAACAGGATTTCCCCATGAGCCTGCTGGTGGGAGTGAGGAGTAGAGTTTCAGTAATCTGAGTATGACTTTACAGTGTGTCAGGAACATGGACAAGTTCATCAGTGAAAAGATTCTTCCTTAACTGCTCCTTGATTAGTAAGCCAGTACTGGATAAAAATTACATAGGTGTTCTCTTTAACTTGGAAAGAAGAGGTTGCAGAAATTTGAGGGTAGTTTCTCACTCGATAAAGGATTGTTTCATTTAACTGCTCTTGTTTCTTCTGATTTTCATTTATTATCTTCCTTATCTTTCTAAACTTCCTTTAATTTTTCAGTCCATAGAAATCGTGAGTATGCGGTGCTGATAGATTTGTGATGGCACAATATATGGCTTTTCTGTGTGGAGCTCAGTGACTTGCAATAATTCTAATCTCTAGATAATATTCAGCATCACTGGTTTTCAGATCTTCTTTCACGCTCTAGCTGCAAATTACACTGAGGATTTTTTTTTTTGTTTTGTTGTGTTGGTTTTTGTTCCAGCAGCCAGTCTCATGTTGATAAGACACTTTTCCTTTCAACTCATTAGAACTTTTGAGGTTATATTTCTGACCTTAAATGTATATGGATAGACACTTCTTACCCAGTAGAATTTTTAATTCATCTTCTGTTCATTCCTTCTTCTGTACTAATTACTGATTTTTTCATCTCTTGCTGTCATACTGATCTTGTTCTGTTGTTGATTACTAACTTTAGATTTTGATTCTTCAGACATATGTATAAATTAAAAAACAGTTTGTGCTGAGGTGCATTTGAATTTTGGAGTGGAATACGAGAGGCACTGTATACATGCTTCAGCAAAATCAAAAAAAAGTTGGCTACATTTAGGAAATGGACAGACAATCCTGGAGTGCTTTTTGTAAAGAAAATAAAGGTTGTAGAGAAGCAAAAATTATCAGAGAAAGAGGAGTATTGGGATCAGTAGGATACATGGTACTGAACTTTCCTCTTATTTTAACCTGTTTTTTTATATGGATGGAATATAATAGCAGGGAATATTACAGTAATTAGATGGCTGCTTTTCAGATACTAAGCAGTCTTTTCTGCTGGAGTCAAAACACTGTTTTCCCATAATTTGCTCACTGCACAATATTTTTTTCTGAGGTATTGTGGTTTTTTTTTCTGAGGTATTGCTAATGCTGCCCAGAGGTGATGTAAAAGAACAAAATATATACACCTTGGTTTAGCAATCACTGGAGATGATATTTCTGTAGCATGTGGAGCTCAAAACTCTGAGCTTTGAACCATACCTTTATGATAAATGTAATGTAAATGCCTACATGAAGTCTTATAATCCTTGCAAATGTATCTATTGGCTGTCCCCAGCTACAGGTTTTACTGTAGATCATGCTCTACCTTAATCCTTCCTTTGATATATAAAAGAAAATTAACACTAGTTTTAGTCTTGTTTTACTTTATTCCCCATAATTACAATTTTTCTCCCATAGCATACTCATGAAAAAGCTGGCAGCCCATGGCTTGGATAGGGGCACTCTGTGCTGGGTTAAGAACTGGCTGGAGGGCCAGACTCAGAGAGTGCTGGTGAACGGGGCTGCATCCAGCTGGTGGCCGATCATCAGTGTTGGGCCCAGTCCTGTTTAATATCTTTACTGATGATCTGGATGAGGGGATTGAGTGTACCTTTAGCAAATTTGCAGATGACACCAAGTTGGGGGTGGTGTGTTGATCTGCTGGAAAGCAGGAGGGCTATGCAGAGGGATGTGGACAAGCTGGAGAGATGGTCTGATCCCAAGGGGATGAGGTTCAACAAGGCCAAGTGCCGGGTCCTGCACTTTGGCCACAACAACCCCCTGCAGCGCTACAGGCTGGG
>JAWWES010000168.1:31798885-31832573 GCA_035583135.1 Lophotriccus pileatus | reverse complement strand
GAGGCTCAGGGGAGACCTCATCACTCTCCACAACTCCCTGAAAGGAGGTTGTAGCCAGGTGGGGGTCGGTCTCTTCTTCCAGACAACCAGCAGTAGAACTGGCATGGTCTTAAGCTCAACCAGGGGAGGTTTAGGTTGGATATTAGGAAGAAATTTTTTACAGAGAGAGTAATCAGACATTGGAATGGACTGCCCAGGGAAGTGGTGGATTCTCCCTCCCTGAAGGTTTTTAAGATGAGGCTGGATGTGGCACTTAGTGCCATGGTCTAGTAATCACAGTGGTGTTGGGTCAAGGGTGGGACTTGATGATCTCAGAGGTGTTTTCCAACACGGTTGATTCTATTCGATGATTCTGTTTACTAAAACAAATGAAGATGCAGTTCTTTTCCTCATCAGATTGTGTACAAAAGATGCAGTCTATTGCATCTGCAAAATCAGGTGGCTGGAAAGTTAAGTACAAGCGTTGTGGGCATTCCTGCTAATGGTTTCAGAAGAGCTGTGCCAAAGGAAGTTCACTCAAGAAGAGGAATTAGATGTTTCTTATAACGAGAGAGGAGAATGCAGTGATGTTTGGGAGACAGAGAAAGCATTTTAGATGGGATTATTGAGGGCAAGAGCTAATGGAAGGCGTATAAGCAAGGTTTATCCTTGGAGTGAATTGGAGTTTTGGAGTGAATGCAAAAGTCTTAAAGATGTTAGCTGCAACCAACTATAGGATTAGAGCAAAATTTGAGAAAGAATGGCTGCATACATATCATCTCTCCTGCCTTTCTTACTAACACCCATCATCAGATTTTGTAGCCCAGTCTAGCATTTTGCAACAGAACTGCTAGCTTCCAGTTGTTGTAGTTACAACACTTGATAATATGTAAAATGAGTAACTTAACTAGTCCTGCTTTCTATATGCATTTGAAAAATTTGCTGTATAGCTTTGTTCTATTATCAGGAGAAGTGACGTGACATAAAATATTTTTGTGTAGAGGCTGGTCATTTTATGAAAGTATTCAGGAAATCTTCTTTTTGTAAAGGATCATAAGCCAGAAGATGTGTACATGTTTTCGTGAGTCTTCTTAAACAAATTTGCTGTGTTTGATCTTGCGAGTAGCGAAATGTGATAGTGAAAAATTGTGCTGAAATAAATCTAAATATCATTTGTGTTCTGAGATGCATGTGTTCTGTTTCAGATAAAGGATGTTCTCGCAAAAGTTCAAAATAAACATGTGGGGAAATCACTGCTAACAAAACCCCTGAATTCTGACCAAGTGGTAAAGAAAAGTTTCTCCATTTATTTTCAGTATTTAACAGGATGGCCAAATTAATGCATAAAGCTTCATTTAACTTTGCCTATTTTGCAGTCACTGTTCTGTTGCTAAACATTAATACTAAAATTCAATTGCTAAATATTAACAATGATAATCAGATACTTCCAGAGTTAACATTATAAAGCAGACCTTGTGTTGATCCATCCATTATTAACTTTCAAAACATATTGTATATACATACTACTGTTTGATTATATAGATGCTATGTAGTTTACAGTGGTCACCTAGGGATAAACATCTTAGTTGATGAATGGGGTTAACTTTGAATTGACTTCTATAACTTTATATATTTGAGTGTTTGAATTTTTTTATTGTAACACTGCAGAAAAGATTGGAAAAAATCAATGATGCTCTTCGGAGTGAGTACGAATGTCGACGACGCATGTTAATGAAGAGGCTCGATGTGACTGTACAGTCTTTTGGCTGGTCTGATAGAGCAAAGGTAAACTTAAAGTAGTGTCTATTTCCTGTGGGTGGGAGTCAGCTACAGTCCCCCAGGTCTTCCTACAGAATATGCATACCATATAAATGCGCTTCATTACTGTTGGGTTTTTTCCAGCCTCTCATCTTGGATTGTAATATTCAAATCCTAAGTATTGAGGAAAAGGGAGGATTTCATCAGATGGCATAGTCCATCCTGTTTGCTTATAGCTTCACAGTTAGAAATTTTAGCATCCTCTGTTGGAGTTTCTTACTTCAATAAGTTTGAATCTCCCTTTATTCTTTGCTATATCTAACCCCCTCCTATCATGTAAATTAGGAGGGAACCTCAGCATTTCTCATGTAGATGCAAAAGGAAGACAAACACTGGGACTGCTCATAAAGTCAGTGAAATTACAGTGACTGCTACCTATCTTGGATTCAGTGCTACTGAATGAACAGCTTGTTGGTTGAAGAGGTTATTTGAATAGCAGCTCATGTGAGACAATCACACAATTACTTTAATCTTTCAGGTCGCTAAAAATTCCAAAGCACTCCTCTGGATTTGCTGTGCTGGTATCATTTTAATTGTGATAATTTCATTTGTACTATTTCCTAAAACTGTATATTAAAAAATAGTCATAATAGTCTGATACTTCTGATCTAGAAATAGATCTTGTTTCTCCCCAAAAGAAGAGGGAGATAAGATGCACCAGGTTTGTAATTTGATGAACATACATGTGAGAAGCTGGAGACAGGTGTTATTGCTCACGAGCTGCAAGATCAGCTTTCCTTCCAAAGGTAGAAAGCTTAAGGTGGCTAAATCTTAAAATTTGAAAAGCTTACTGAAAGTATGGATTGGTAGAAGTCTTCGTGGTATTACAATTTGTCACTGACACATGCAGACAGAAGTCTAGATGAGACTAGACTGAGTCTAAATGCTGCTGTGCTTTTTGATTCACTATGTATTTTCTGACAGGGTTGTGAATGTTTTTACGCTGCAAGAAAGGAAGAGGGGGGCGTTTAGTTCACAGAAGCCAGGAGTTGTCCCTAGATGTATAACTTCCGTACAGCTGTACCAAGACAATTATATGTCCTCAAATGTAAAGGATACTTCTAAAATGTAGTTGATATTAACTGATGACTAACTTAAGCAGACTGAAACTTAAGTCACTTGCTATTATTCCATTCAAACAATGTGAAAAACAATGAATGCACTTTTGCAATAGAAAAATAGTTTAAAGAGCTTTTTAATGATGATAAAGTAGTCAGATGATTCATTTCCCTGTCTTTTTAAGACTGTTGATGCGAAATATGTGCAGTTACAGAAGTAAAAAGGTTACATATTAATTCAAAATTACATATTATTTTTAATCTTTTTCCCCCTTATTTGTGTTGTAGGAATATTTTTTCATGACTTCTTCAAGAAGGTTTTGGGGATGGAAAATGTTTTGGCATTGATATACTTTAGATTTTTTTTTTTTAAGCCAAGAGGCAAATTGTTGTCTTTTTTAATTTATTTATTGGCTTGCCTTTTTCCCCCACCACTAAAGAGGTATTGATACATTTCTCTGATTTGGATGGTGTGGCATTTTTAGTCTTTATTTTTTTTAACTTGTTCAGTCTCCAAGAGGGGTAAGTTTGCAGATTGAAATAGGTCCATAAATGGTGGAGTAATAACCTATCAAAACAGTCAAGTAAAGGAACAGCACCTGTTGTCTGGTCTAGCCAAGATCAAATGTTTTTTTTGCTCTGAAGATTATTCTAGACATTGCCAGAGAGTGTATTTATTTTTCTTTTTTGCTAAACAAATGAAACATCAAAGCATGCCTGGAAAAAATCTAATTTTCTGCCCTTCTCAGTCTCACTTTTCTATGGCTTGCACAAGTATTTTGCTGCATTAATAGATTTTCAGGTTTCCACAAATTTACCTTACTTTGAAGCTATGAAGCTATGCTGTTAACATCACATTTAGAAGTGATGTCTTAAATACGGTTTTGTAAAGCTCTTGAGAGAGCAGTGTGGACTCTCTAAGTTTTAATCTGTAGAATGTTGGAAGACATTAAAGTATCTGTTTGATGCCAGTGGATAGAGAAGTTTCTCTTGTAATGATGCTGAATTTCAGCATCAAATATACATAATCAGCAGTACTTTTTGTCTAATAGCTCCACCAATACGAAGAGAATCGGTAATAACTGGTACCATATTTGGTAAGATAATCTGTATTTACAGAAGCTACACCTTTTGTTCAAAATCGAAAGTTACCGAGACCAGTACATGATTTACAGTAAATTGGTGTGTTTTATGGATAGCAAGTAAGTCGTGTTTGATTTTATCATTTAGGTAAAAACAGATGAAATAGCACGTATCTATCAGCCCAAGCGCTATGCATTATCTCCAAAGTCAACTATTACATTAGCTCACCTTCTTGCTGCTCGAGAAGATTTATCCAAGATCATAAGAACAAGTAGTGGATCAACACGGGAAAATACCGTCTGCGCTATCAACAAGGTATACTTTTTGTTTCTGGGGTGTGATAGAAGGACATGGGAGTTTACAGACCTATCAAAAGTAATTCTGGTACTATATACTTTGTTTAGCGTTTTCACTCATTTTTCCCATTTAAGAAAAGATTTGTAGTATTCCAGTGAACCTTGCAGCAACTTCTTTTTTTAATCTTGCTACACAGTCCGTCATGCAACAGGATGAAACCGTGGTGTGGATGAGAAGGAACAGTGGTGGGGGTTGTTTATGTGTGCACATGTGTGGGGGCGGGGGTGTGTGTAAATGACTTCCTGAGTTCAGTGGAACTGCACACCTCAAGTTTAAGGATACGTGTAAGTATTTCTGGTATCAGTTCCTGGGCTACCTATTGCCAGGATTGTGTTGTCTGGTTTGTAAACCAGCATTCTTAGTTCATCGGTGTATTATAAATCACAAAAGTTTCTGTAGAAATGTCATTTTGCTGAAAAATAAAATTATTTGGTTGGGCTACAGTAATAAACCAACATGGTACTCCTTTCTTGTGTGTGATAAAAGCTGAAGCTTGCAAGTAATGACATTCACAAAGTGACTAAACCTGCTTTTATTAATCCCATATTTACAGATTTTTCTAAGGTTTTGTGCCTCATTTAGATACCCTTTAATATGTTTTGATCCCAAAGACACTGGAATTTCTTAATTATTTTAGGATCTCAGAGAAAGTTGATTTTTTTCTTGAGAGAGATTTTTTTCTTTAGTTGGAGTGCCTGAGACTGACCAGAGAATGTTAACATTGATCACGCAGAGTTTAGGAGATATGAAAATAACAACAGCAAAAAACCTTACTCGGATACCTCTTTGTTTTTCAACTTAATGTTTTGTGTAACTTTGTCCAGTACTCTTATTTCAAGCCAATACCCACTCCTTTGAGAGTTGCACATTGAGAGCCAGTTTGTTTTTTGCTAGCCGATTAGGTTTGAACTGGAACTTCGAAATTTAAGTAAAAGAGCCACATCATAAGGAATCTTTTCTATATGAATATGTATGTATTTGGGTATTTGTATGTATTATATGTGAATGATGTACATTGCTTATTGCAATACTAATACTTCGTGTGTGTAGTGTTCTTCATAAAAATTTCACAAAAGTACTATGAGCTAGCTAGCTGCAGTTATGTTGTTTATAGGTAGAAAACAAAAACACTTTCAGAGTTCTGTTGCGGTGTTACAAGGACAGGGAATAGTGATTCTGCTGTCAAGCACCTCAATGAGGGGCCATATTTCCTTAAAAGAGCAGGAAGTGGTTTTCTGTCCATAGCAGAAGAGTCCTGTGTTTCTTCAAGTTATTAACACTATTTTTTAACTCTAAAAATGACCTATTTTTCCACATAGGTTCTGATGGGGAGAGTACCTGATCGTGGAGGCAGACCAACAGAGATTGAACCACCTCCTCCTGAAATGCCTCCATGGCAAAAAAGACAAGAAGGTGGTGGAAGAGGTGGCTTGGGAGGTGGTGGTGGTGGTGGAAGGGGCAACTGGGGGGGTGGAGGGGGTAGAGGAGGAGGAGGTGGAGGTTTCAGAGGTGGTGGGAGAGGTGGAGGTGGCTTCCAGGGTGGAGGTGGCTTCCAGGGTGGAGGTGGCTTCCAGGGTGGAGGTGGCTTTCAAGGTGGAGGTGGCTTCCAAGGTGGCAGGGGAGGTTATGGTGGCAGGGGAGGCTATAGTGATCCATATGGTGGAAGAGGAGGGTACCGAAGATACTAAAGTACTGTAAATCTTAACAGAATAACTGGCAAAATATAGTGGTGGTGTTTACTGGTATTAGACATTAGATATGTTGACTTGGGTTTAGGTTAGAATTAAGTATGACCATATGAATCATTGCATTAGACCAACTGATGTTCTCATTGAGTCCTTTTAGTTAACAAAGCTTTTATACTAAAATGTGATGACTTAAGTCCTTCTTTTTAATATTGCTTATATGGTGTTTTTTAATGTCATTTTATTTAAAATAAGCCTCAGAAAACTGAATAAAACCCTTTCTAAACAAACAATAATATACCAATGTTCAGACTTCTCTAGTTATTGCATGTTGTATATCTACTCCCCTGCTCCAAAATGCTGTGTAAAAAAAAAAAAAAAACAAAACAGGCTTGAGAACCAGATGAAGCCACTTTTTAGAGACTCTAGAATCCTTTCAGATGTTGAAATCCTTAAGGCTTTGGTCAAAGTTATTCAGTTAGATTGGATTATTCTTCCAGAACTTCACATTAAAATAACGGTCTGAATTAATACTCTTACAGAAACTAATAAAATCAGATTTTTTTTATGGTCATAATGTATCAGAAACTATTTGAAGGTCTGAGCAGGTACTGTAAACTCAGAATCA
This sequence comes from Lophotriccus pileatus, assembly GCA_035583135.1. Lineage (NCBI taxonomy): Eukaryota > Metazoa > Chordata > Aves > Passeriformes > Tyrannidae > Lophotriccus > Lophotriccus pileatus. The sequence continues at coordinate 31,825,965 of JAWWES010000168.1, read as the reverse complement.
TGGTGAGTTTTGATAGTGTCTTATTTTCATTTTACCAGGTTTCCATTTTATTGGCATTTCATCAAAGTATTTTAAGACCAAATTGGGCAGAAAACCTGCAGCCATCATGAGTGGTAGGAATTCATGTATATATCCTTCTGAATCAGCCTTGAGACATAAAGTTTGAATAAGCTGAGCTTAAGAAAGAATATACCATTTTTTCTCCCACTGTTTGTTTTTTTTCCCCTCCCCTGCCTGCTCTGCATTTGCGAATCACCAACTGCCCAGTTAATAAGACATCGCATACAGCAGTTGCCCTTCCTCAGTGATTTCTCTTTCTCACTCTGCCAGCCTGAAAGACACTCTGTCTTGATACGGTATGGGTGCCGTCTCCCTCACATACAGTGTTACTGTAGCAGGAGTTAGCTATCATACAATTATGGCTGTAAATATATGTAGAATTAAATTTAGAGCTGTCACTTAAAGAAGACAGTTTCTGCTGTTCAGTGACTTTTAGATCTCCTCCCATGCTGTGAGGCCACTCCTGAGAAGAGAGGTGGAACAGGGGGATGATGCCTGAGTACATACTCATGACAAACATTTATCAGGGTCAGTTTACTACAGAAAGAATCAGGAAGGCATCTGATAAGCCTGGGGTTGACTGTTGATTAAATAGCATGGCAGCTTTGAAGCACTTGTAGCTATAGGCTTAACTGCAGGTTGAACTTTAGGATTTGATTTTGGGTTTATATTCCACAGTTACAAGTTCTTTCTGCACAAATTTCCTATTGGTGTCCATTGGTATGCTTTAAAGATGTTTTTTTACTTTCATAAACACATGCATCATGTCCTGTTTCATTGGCAGCTTTATGCATGAGTGTAAAGATCTGTTCAAAATCTTTCAAAAGCCTGTGTAATTTTTGTTAATTAGCAGTCACCAACTTTTTTATTTGAAATTTTAATTCAAATGGTTTTCTCCTGTTATTTCGTCTCTGTTCATAGTTTGCCTGAGAATGCTGCTTCTAATGTGATAGATACGGCCTTACCCAGGCTTTAGCATTACAGCAGGTGCCTGACAAAAAGAGGCAGGAGTTTTCCTGGCTTGAACATGTTGGCTTGGATATGAACTTTTGCAATAATGGCTAAATGTCACCCAACTGCTAGGAGTATAGTTCCTTTGCCGTTTTTTTTCTATGCTCCTTTGTGGCCTAAACCCTTGGCAGCCTCTGCAGTTTTTATGGGGAGACCCTCATGGGTCACATGGGAGCATAGTACTGGTTCTCTTGATTTTGAGTGTGGTTTTTGCTTAATGCTCTGGAATAGCTCACGAACTGATGACATACCAAGTGAAACTGCTGGCCTTGAAGTACTGGTCAGCAAAAGAACGGAGACTAGTTTTTAACAACCAAAGCCTTAAGATAAAATTCTGTTTGCTCATCCCAATGTTACTTTTTGTTACAAGTAGTCAGCAGTCAAGCATGTTGCTTCACCAGGGAAATATGCAAGGAAAATCAAACTACTTATCTATGCTTAAAGATTTTGTTATTCTTAGGATGCAGAGTTGCACCAATTTAGTTGAATTGTTGTAATTGTGGATGTGGATGTGCCTTGGAATTTTTACACTCCTCAGTTCAGTTTGTAGTAGGCAGGACAGTTCTGAATTAAGTAAATCATCGAGTGAACCAGGTACATGCCCACTTGAATTCTAACAGTTAAATTATTTCAATATCATGTTTCAATTATACATATGTAGACCGTGTAAAAGATGGAAATTTAAATAGGATTAAGATTTTTTTTTTCTTAAAAAAGAAAATTTCAGTTTTTCTTAAATAATTTCAAAATGTGAAGTCAGGAGTTGAAAACTAAAGTAAGCACCACCACATTTCGTAGAGGTATCCTTTGCTGTCCTCTTTTGTCAGAATGTATGCTTTTAATTTGTCAAATGATGCAATAATGCCATGAGAATAATTGATTTAAACCTCAAGTTTTGTCTTGGAAAAAAGTATTTTCAAAAATTCTGTTGTAAGTAAAAGATTTTCATATATATGTTTGTGAGTATTTTTGTGTTTATTCACACTTAGTGAATACCTAGATGAACATTGTCGTCTTGTTCAAGAACTGAAAAACAGGTTGGGGATTTTTTGCAGGAATTGAGAGAGACACTTTTGTTAACAGCTGTAAACACTGAGGAATAAAGCACTGTATTTGAAGTTAGTTGCATCATCTGTGTAGTGTGATTTGGATCCATGGTCATATGTTCCTCCTGTGTTTGTAAGGGAGAATTTCTGCTGGTGATTACAAGAGTACTGAAACTTACTTTTTATGGTAATGAAAAATAAGAGATATATTTTGACCAAAATGGAGAAGGCTGTAGATAACTATGTAGGACAAGTTTAACAGTCAGGTTACGTCACAAATATCCCTATTACGTTGTCTGGAATTACTAAGGAATCTCAGTTAAATTTTATCTTAGTAAAAAAAAATACATGATCTATATCTATGTGGTCTGTATGATCATTACTTTTGTCTTTACGTAAACTAAGGAAATACTCTCCAATTACTTCTGAATTTTTTTTCATTTCTGTAATTATAAAGAAAACCTCAACTTCTTTTGTGTGTGCCAGACTGTAGAGCAGATTTACCCATATAAATAGAAGTTGCACTTCTCCCCTTCCCTCTCGTCCCTAATATGATTGAAGATAACTGAATGAATGTTTATTGCCCCACACATTTAAGATAAGATGCTTTAGTACAAGGTAAATAATAACAAGTCTTTAGAGTCCTACAGTGCTGTCTTGTGGAATAGGCAGCATTAGGAGGCACAACAGAAGCCTTGCTTAAACTTGGCTTTCGTGCTGTGAAATCTTTTCAAAATTAGCATTCTTAACACAAGTGAGAGACTGTGATAATAAAGACTGATGCTTTGTAATGCTTGGACTAGTGAGTACCAAAGCAGTGTCTGTACTGTGTCAACCACTAAAATACCAAAAGAATTATCTGCAAATACCTAGCTTCCTAAGTTTTCTCTGGCAATCTTCCAAGGCTTGTAGAAGGTGAATCTGGACTAGATACTCTGGTACTATGTTAATCCTGCAGAAGGGGTTTGGATGACAGTCAAGAAAGATGAATAGTGGTTGTATAGATTTCTCTGAGATACAAAGTCAGAGGCATGAAATGGAATTTTAATATTTTCTCTATTATAAATATTGAACCAAAATCTTACAATTTATATAAAATCTTTACAATCTGTACATTTTCAGTCTTCTCAGACAGCATTATAACTTTTCCAAGTTGCCACAGAGATCAATTACAACAAAATAACAGATGCTACTGAACAAAAACATAGTTCCAAAACCATATAATATAAGCTAATGTAAAAGTGTTTGTGTTTAACCTGAATATGAACAGTAGCCCTGCCTTGTTAATCGTGATATTATTCAGTCTATTTACTTTAAATGACCAGAATGCACACCTAAAAAGTAAATGGGGGATGGGGGACTGGCGCTTGTTCTTTCTGTCTTCTTGTATGTGCAGCTGAACCTGGAGAAGGAAAAAGGTGAGTGTTTTCATTTAAATTAGCCATGACAAGATAAATCTCAATATCAGTGTTTGCTACCATGACTTTTAAACAGCATTTTTAATTGTATCTTTTTTCCTAACATAAAGCCCTTCAAAGATTAACACAGATGCAGGTGATTTTTGTTGGTAGCTTTGTCAGTTTTAACACTTTCTCTGTAGTTAGGTTCCACTATTAGTCCTTCATGCAGGAAAAAGGAAGTCTCAAAAGAAAGGACTCACACCATTAAAAAAAAAAAATTACAGGAGAGGGAGAAAAACTGTTAATGGCTTTGGGTAAACAGAGAGCCTGAAGGTAGTGAGAGAGCTCTGAAATTCTCCAGATATCAACTGACTTCTTTGCAGCAGGAATTTTTCAGCACACTTGTTCTCTAAGACATTCCTGCAGATAGATCTCTTTTAAGTCATTCAGACTGAACAAGAAGACAACACAGTGAAACACTGTTAGCACTTAAGACTGTACAAATCTATGGTCATAATTCAATTTTGAGTATTAAGTATTCAATCTAGTTACACAGTAGCCTTTGGGCCAGCTGCTGATGTTAGGGAATTTTTCTCTTAAACAAGAGGTTTGGTTTGTGATCTCCATCCTCAATCATAGACAAAGTATATGCATACACAAAAAACCAATTAGAATCTAGAGTTTAGACCACAAATGAACATTTATCTTGGCTGCACAAGATTTAGGAGTCTTATCTGCTCTTTTGGAGTATTTTTGAAATATGAGAAAATATATTCAACTTTTATCTGGTTTAATTATTGCAGAAAGAGACTTTTATTTGCTAAATGCCAATCAGAAATACACCTTGCTGTAGTTCCCTGAATAGAGGACAAAATTAAGAAGCTTACAGAAAATGGGCAAACCAAGTTTGCAGAGGTGAGTTGAAAGCCATTCTGATTGCTTTACTGATCAAAGTGCAATTCCATGTTACTGTTAATACTTCAGGTTTAGTGTATGAAGAAAAAAAAAGCTGCACAATCTTCAGAGCTGCTGTTTTTTTCCTATGCATTTCAGTTATTTACAGTAATATAACAGAAAATCTACTACTACTACTCTTTCCATCCATTTGTTTTTACTTATACATGGAGTTGCAAGCACAATCCAATCTCTCCAGAACAAGAATCACTAAACTTGCAGGTAGTTTCAAATTAACTTTCTTTATAAATACAGCATTCATATATTTCACTGTGACTGTAAGTTGTGAATGGAATGTATATTTATACATATTATACGCTTGAACACAAAGCACACATGCTATTGTTATAGGTTGACTAAATTTCAATCTATGATGGACTTGGTAACTTAGGAGTTTTGAGGAGCATTAAGTGGACTTTGTTTCTGACGCTTATATGTGTGATGACAAATCTCTGATAAATGCAAGCAAGGTTTATACAACTGTAAGTGTACAGATTCTCTTGGAATGCAAATGCAATTTTAAATTTGGCTGTTCTGACAAGTAGATTTATCAAGAACTTGAAAGACGCTTTTGTTGTTTCTTAACAATATGTACACTTTGCATCTTTAAATTACTTCCCTTCCACCTTTTACTATACAAAATTTACAGACATAAAAGCACACTTCATCTTGACTCTGTGTAAAGTGCATGTGAAATCTAGGAGAGAGAAAATGGAGAAACTTTGTTAGGAGCTCTGGAATACAGTAGCTGTTGCACTGGGATTACTGTACAGTTTCACTCGTATTATGGCTCTAAAGGTTGTACTCAACCATAGCATCCACTTTGACATGAGAGAAAAATAGTCAACCTTGTCCCATATCAACTGTATGGGGACAAGAGGTTACCCCTTAAGCCAAATAAGTAGGACTAAGTGTTCCAAGTCATGGCATGGAATGCAAAAATGGAAGTAGTATTCAATGTCGAGTCTCTAGTCTCGATTATTTTACCTTAATAAAGGTAAGCTTTTGAGCAGCAGAACTTCTAAAGCTCTGAAAGAGGTTTAAAAAATTTGTCAGTTTATCTTAAAGTCTAAGACTCAATCAAATATCATTAGCTTAACTACTTATTTTAATGTTCTTGTTAAGCTTTGGAAATAAAGGTGACAGTTCATGATCTTAATTGGTTTCAGCCCCAGTGAGAAGGAACTGTTTCTCTGTATTTCTACAGCTTTACTTCCTCAGCTGTAGAATGCAGAAATGTAGAAAACATCTGTTTTCTACAAAACTGTTTGGGCTAAATTTGAGGTGACACAGTCTTATGAACAGCTACTTTGTCAGAACACTTGGTGTCAGAACACAGACTTAAGGTGTGCTGCTGGCAGCCAAGTCTCACCAGGGAATCCATGTGGTTTTCAACATGAACAGAGACTTCAGCAACATTCTCACTCCTTTTAAAAGCAAACCCAGAAGGTACTATTTTCATTGCACAGATAATGCTAAATTACCTTAAAAAGTCAAAGGAATGGATTTATGCTTTTGGGAGTGTACGTGTAATAGGGAAATGTGTTGAGTGAAGAGGACATTGCTGCTTAACATCCTTCAGACTCTCTTTCCAGTTCACTTGGTAAAGCAGCTTTATCATAGTCCCTCCTTCAGTCTTACATTCTTCTGCAGAAGATTTTCATCCGCTAGGAGCAGTCTCTATGTTGTGGACTGTCAACTACATGGTTTCTTCTCTGGATTGTGAGAGATTCAATTTTTTTATGTGCCTGTTCCAGTTGGATCTTCAAACCTTCATTGTCTGCCTTTAGAATATTTCTTTCCTAAACAAACAAAAAAATAGAGAATTGTATTTTATTTTGCATTTGTTTCGGGGTGTCTGGTTGTATATTTACATTGACTGCCATAAACAGCAGTTGGTATAGCTCTTATCAGTGGAACAGAACCAGAAACTTAACTGAACATTTCCACAGTCACTGATCTATCTTTTGTGTATCCTCTTACAACTTCCCAGCAGCAGGTATCTAAGTCATGTCCACAACCTGAATTTATCCACCCTCTCCTGTTCCTGTCATAACAGCAGTAGTCTGGGGGAAACAACAACACAACCCACACTTCACTGCTCTACTAATGCAGAAATTGATGTGCCACAGGCTAAGCTGTTAATTTATAACATTGTCTGCTGTTTAGTAATTGAGGTCAGGATCTGCTGAGGGAGCAAAGTCAAGTGTAAATTGTGGGACTTGTATGAGTGGGACATTTTGAAGAATGAGTTTTTATAAGTACGTCCATGCTTCACATCCTTGTTATGTTGAATATACTGTTGGTTGAAAGGGAATTGGTCTGTATTGGAAGATTCTTGCCCTAACCTCTGTCTTAATAAACCATTCATCTTTCATAAAAGATGAATTTACTTTAACAACAGCAAAGGATATTTTGAAAGTTATACTGATGTTTCAAAGATCAGAGTGTAGTCCTGTTGTTGGACTGTTTCCATGTTGGTCATTCACAGAATAGTGGTAAGCAATGAGTAAAGTATGAAGAGAAGTCTGACTTCCTCATAAGTATAGCTGGATCCATCCATCAGTTGCACTGTTGATATTGTGACAGTCTCTTTAATCTGTCTGGCAGTTGTTTCTACAAACCTGAATTTGGGCAAATTTGAGGTGACACGGTCTTACGAATAGCTACTTTGTCATATCGCCTGTAGGGTAAGATGAGACACAACTGGGCTGATGAAGGTGAAATCTAGCAAGAAGAATCATGTCTGTTCACACAGCAAAATTTCTTGGTGATTTACACTTGTCAGTTGAACAAAAGCAGAGTTACCTGCCCTCCCAACCCCATATATTCTGTCATGTAGCAGAGCAGAGGCCAGCAAAATCAGGAGGAAATTCAGAACTATGTTCCTCATTTTATGGATTGACATCCTGTCTTCAGTGATTGGATTATGTTCACATTCTAACACTGACAGGGATCAGCATGATCATAACAAGGGCTTCAAACTTTATTCCTTAAGCCCTATATTAGTGCTAAAATTTACAACTGAAGTAAAGCATTGCTGGAGTTAAAAGATGCTGAGAATTTACGGTGCTATTCATGGGTTGTTTAATTTCAATTAAATTGAAACCCCACCTAGCCCCTCCCCTACACCCTCCAGTCATTTGATGGTACTGTTATGTGAAATAGAATTTGTTTCATTATGTATGTACCTGCTCAAGTTCCTGGTATGAGGGTTTACAGCTGTGATGCTCCTCCTTCATTTTGTGGCTGGAGTCCTTGTTTTCCCATTTAACAAATGCCTTTTTGCGGCCTAGAATTGGGCTTGGAAACGTGGATAGTGGTGTTGTCTGGAGATAAGGATTTTCTGGCATCCTGTGTTCTTTCTTCTCTCTCCGCTTACGACATACATCACCAGCCAACAGTACAGGATCAGTCTGTGTACCTTTATGAACCACAGCTGGTTTCAATCTCACTGAGATTTTCTGAGCTGAGGAACCCATGAGCATAATGGTTCGGTCCTTGCTGTCTTCACTGTGTTCTACTACTTCTCCATTAGGAAAGGTGAATGATCCTTCTTCTTGTCCTTTAAAAATATATATGGTAAACTGAGGCAAGGTCTTATCTCACGAAAAGAAAAACAGGAGGCATAGTCATAAAACATTTTAATAAATAAAACATTTATTCCTTACTGATTTTTACATTCATTGCTCTCCAAAATAGGTGTCATTAGAAGTTTCTGAATGTTGTGTCTCTTGGAACAATTTTTGCCCTGTCTCAGTAAGGTAAATATGGATCAGTAAGAGGAAAACAGATGGTGCCGTCAAGGTCAGCTAAATTAAAACCTTGAGATGGGTAAGAGGTTTGATACAGACCATTTACATCACTGATTGGGTTGGAAGATTAAAGGCGGATGCTCATTCAGTATTACCACAATATGAAGCTGTAAGATACAAATTACCCACTTTATAAAAGTGAAATAACGGTGTTTTTAATTTTACCCAGCTTTTGTATATGTATCTTAAAATATTTTTACTTTTGTGGTTAAAAGTAAAAACAGGGAGGGCAAACCCACAATGTTAGAAGCCTTGAGTAAAAGATGTGGTTAAAGGATTGTAAAAAGACCTGTTTCAGTAATTTCTGTTGTTGGGAAGAAAACAGCGTAAGACTGTATGTTCAGACACGAGAGGAAAGAACAAGCAGGCCAGTAGCTGCATCAGGCTTTGGAGAATTAAATGAGGATATGGATAAACAATTCATCTGCACATCTTCGATCTAGACCTGAATTCTCATGCTTTGACATGACACAGTGTTGAGAGGTACCACATTCTGGTGTACCAATGGTGATCGACCAGGCCACACACTACATTTCCATCTCTGTAAGCATGACATCCCATGAGCTGGTTATTACATAGAGCTGCAGGTGCAATCATAGAGCTGCACATAGTATTGAGAGAAATTGGCAATGTTGAGCTCCATGTAGGTGCTAATAGGAAAACTAAGGTGGAATCCAGCAGTATCAATATTAAGTACAACAGAAAAGATTGATGATTAAAGTGGCAGGAAGCAGATTCGAAGAATATTAGATATAGGCAAAGAGCAGGAGAGAAATTCAAAGAAAGTGAATATGGAGAGAGTTGGAACATCAACATCAAAATTAACACAAGTGGCCTGGTCTTTTTCAAGGACAACACTTACTCCTTTGGGAGCCTACATGGTAATACACAATATGAAATGTTTATACAGATTGTTTGATATAAAGAGAAAAGAACAGGATCATTTCTGAATCTGTGAAAGATGGACAGATAGAGAGGAATTACAGATGCGGCTACTAAAGTGGAAAAAATAAAGACAAGGTCTTGGCTTTCCTAGCACACAGATATGTAAGTAAACTGACTTTATAAACTCCACATTAAAATTTGAGTCAGAATTGTAACAGTGCAATAGTCAATGTTACAACAGTGCTAAAAAAAAAGACCTGCTTTTCACAAAGTGAGAGAGTTAAGGGAACCTCTCAGCTGTTCTGGCTGGCCGTGGCATCTAGTTCTCATGAGAGTCTGGCAGAAGATTCATCATTTTTTTTGTGGAATTTGTGTACCACAAGTTGTGTAGTGTGACAAGAGATCTCCCAGAAAGGGAGTCCATCTTTATTCAGCATAGAACTGGAATGGTGTTACTTGATACAAACTCACTTATACCTGGTTCTAGTTTCTATGCTGATAAAACACTGCAGTTAACAAAGCCTAAAACGACGCTATGCAACTCAGATTTAAAAGAAAAAGGAGCAAAGGAAAGATTATCCAGATCTTTTGATCTTTTTAATGGGATCTTTTCTTACCATGGAATTGCTCTTTGACTCCTACTGGGCAGAGGCTTGATGCAAGAGCAGATGTTGGGCTGCTCTCTGCAACTGAAGTTTTGGGTCTTCTCTTGCACTCTATCACAACCAGGTCTTTGCATTGCTTGTGACAGTTCATTCCACAGTCTATAAACAAAACAAAGTTTACATGATTCAGTGGCTCTGGTGTAGCATCTAAGATAGCTCTCACACTGCTCCCCTGTTGCCTCCCTGGGAAGCGTGAAACCTTTAGTTCTCTACATACATTACCAGTTAACAACATACATCTGGTAAACAGACCAATGACATCCCTTTACATCTGAGGGTCTGTTCCCAAACCCTCTGAATTTTCCCTTGCAAAGCACAAGAGCTGTCATTTACAAGTTTCTTCATCTTTGCATTTCTTCTGTACCATCTGTTGTACTGTTCTTGAATCAGTCTTGTCCTCCCTGAGAGGTCAGATTAAATATGTCCATAGACATAGCAATGGATCTCAGGATGGTCAGGGGGTTTTGCCATTCACTATCAATTATAGTTTAAAATTAACAAAGTACCTTACCTTTGCATCTGTATCCTTGTTTAATGACTCCCCATAGCTAAAATTCAAACAGAGAAATTAATATATTTCTCTTCATGTTTGATACCTCCAAATATAAAAATTCACTAAAAGCTCCACTCTTTTCTGAGATCAGAGCACTTGTTTTCCTGCACTTTTAATGGTAAGGTTAAAATCTGAACTGTTTACCTCTTTAGCATAAAGTAAACAGAGTATTTTATGTGTGTTCCTCAATCACAAACAAAATACTTTGATCTAGTCTCTAATGAACACATCAGCAGATCAGATAGCCCCCCTGAAAAAATTGTGGAGCTGGAGTAGATGGAGAATTCTTCTATCTCAGCATCGTTGTCTGATTCCAGCTGAACAGAAGATTGGTAGGACAGTCAGTTTTATAAAATCTTCCTGTGCCACAGGCAGGGGGCATGTTATGTCTGTATAAGGACATGAGTTCTATCAGCCCCATGGGGTGGAAGGCTCTGGATTTGGAAGTCTTGCCTGAGACGGTGTTTGGTGCACAACCAAACACACAAGGTATGGCCCATGTTTAAAGAGATATTAGTACTGCCAAGAGGGGTGTAAAGGATACCTTAAACAGCTACACAGACACAAGTCTGATGTTCTATATAGCGTCACTGATGTTTTACATAGATCTATTTCTGCATATGACACAAGGTGATTGTACAAGAAAAAAGGCATTATTCCAAAGAATGTTAACATAATTTACTAAAAATTAAGCTTACAAATCCAGCACAGTTGTCGCAGAAAGTAGGCCTTAAGTAAGTGGTCTCTTGGAAGTTGTGAGCAAAGCCAAGTCCCAGTTTGGAATAAATTGAGCTAGCCCTCATAAAGTAAGCTGTTATTTCATCCCTGCTGATCAGACCTTCCCTGAAAAAAAAAAAAAAAAAAGAAAAGTGAGACATATATTTTGTTAAAAGCATAAGGAGAATTAAACGTATCTTTGTTCACATAATAACAATGGTTTAATGGGTGAAAAACCACAGTGATCTCAGACAATTGATCTTGTCAATTGTTCCCAAAATATACAGAAGGCTATCTACACATTTAAAATGCAGACTGTAACGATAAATGGAATGTCTGCATATGTCATGCAACCTCAAAACTGCTTCATATTAAGCATCTGAATAATCACTATTGTAATTTTTTTATGCTTTAATATGTTAAGAAAAATTTTCCTAATTTTATCAAAATGTACGTTTTCCAATTCTCTGGTTTTTAGGGACAGCTTTATCTTACAAAATTTCTGTCATCTTATATCCTGAATATTAAAAAAAAAATAGTTGTTCTTCTATTATCTGTTCTTCATTCGAAATGGTTACCACTGCTGTAAGCCCTTGAAGATGTCATTCACAACACATTTAGAAAATGCTTCTGTCAGTCATGTTTTCACTCCTGTTTGTGCATGAAGAGGATGCTTTTACCACCCTAATGACAGAAATACAATTTAAACACAACCCCCCCCAAATCCCTCCCAAAACACGTGCTACAAAGTTGATAAGCAGGTACTTACCAGTCTTTTGCCATTACACAAAATGAGAATGGAAAACTGGCAGCTATCTTTTCAAATTCCTCCTGGGAGATATACCCATCCTGATCATGGTCATAATTTTTGAAGACAGACTGCACAAGGCAATAGCAGAATAGTTTATAATGAGGATGGTCTGAATAAGCACTTCAGAAAGTCTCCACATTATTTATGGATTTCCTATCCCTTTTTCTCCCAGTGTCTATTAAACAGTGCAACAGTCTAATTTCTTTTTTTGCTTGAAACTGAAGAAGAATTACGATTTCTTTATTTGCAGAAAAATAGCAAGTCAACACAGGCTGTTCTTTTTTACTTTTGCTTTAAGATCATTTTTCGCAGGCCCATATATACAACTTGTACTAATGGTCTCAATTAGTGCTCTCAGTTATGATGTCTTTAGCCAAATCAGTGTAGCTGCCTAGCTTATTTTATTAAGTCAATGTTATAAGAAAATCAGTTATATGACAGAATTGTCAGGTAGACACCTGTTTCCACTTGTGGAATGCATTACTGTTTGTCTCTGGCTCTAAGGCAAGGAGGAAACCTGGACAGACTTAGAAATACATTCCAAAACAGCATCAAAGCATGTATCAAAGCATGCCTCACAATATTAGGAGTTCTTAGAAAGAAAAATGCTGAAGCAAGCATGCAAAACCAAACTCTTTAGAAACTGACTCCCTGGCTGCTTGAAAGAGTGACTCTGGAACTATATAAACCAGCATTCACACTTCCCGCTAGCTCCTTAGCCATTTAAGGAAGTTCTGTCCGTGCCTCACTGGCCACTGCTGCTCTTTACAGGTAGGCAAAAATATCTATTTGTGAGGACAGAAATGCTCACAAGCTCAGTACCACTTTGAATGCATTCATTATTTTTTCCCATCCCTGTATCTTTTCATACCTAGAGATTGAGACTACAACTGATAACGTAAGGTACACGGGCCAACCTTACTTACATCTACCATCCTCTGAACATGTTTGCTGATGGTTTTTGGATCAGGTTTTGGGGCCACTCCTGAGGCCCAGTCTGCAACTACTGGTGGTTTGCAAGGTGTCAAAGGCTAAAATAAATCAAATGGAACTTTATTAATACCACATGAACAGATTTTCAGTATTACACTTCTTTCATTGGTGACAGTGGACTGTATGATACAGGACTGCGGAAATGACCTATTGGACCTGACATCATACTTTCGATAGTTACATGGTGTTTCAGAGGAAATTCTTCCCTGAACTGTTGAAAACAGCAGTCATTCCTCAAATTGTCACAGTTCACTTGCAGCCCTGAAAAATCACCATCTTTTCCATATTTATAAAACAGAAACAAAACTACCATATAACACTCATGGGTCTCATCATTTGAATCATCTAAGAATTCTTTATTTGAAAGAAACAGTATTAACTGCCAAGATCGAGGCTGATGTTATGTCTCTACACAAGTATCTTCCTTTGTCTTTGTGTTCATATTATAAAACCTGATATAGTGTCAACTCTCCCATGTATTCTAGCTTGGACTTGATCATCAGTCAAATAATTCATGCTTCACTCAGTGTATAAGGCTAAAATGTTTCCAATTTACCATAAAATAAAATAAAACAAAATTAAATTAACACAAGGGATAAAATTTTCATTACTCATAAAAAGAACTTCTGTTAAGAATCTTACAGCAGCTCGGTGACTTCGTGGCTCTCGGGCATATGAAAGCTCATAAATTTCATCTTCTGTGTAGTAAAGATCAAGGGACAGCTGAAAACAAACACATTAGTTTAATCCCAAAACAGTCGGTACTGCTTTATAAACTCGTTTCGGGATTGCGTTCATATTTTTTGATGCATTATTTTTCAATTTAGGTTGCACCTAGAAGAGTACACTTGAGCTGCACAGGTGTTCACAGTGATTTGAAATGGATACAATTCTACATTCCAGACTCCTATTGCCATTATCTGGACATCTGTAACATTACACTGCTGCAGTCATTAGCACAGCAAGTAACCATAGGTATTATTAGCAGTCAGTTAATACATAACCTGAAAAAAATGTCCCCCCCATAATATTCAAGTGGTCTACTGTGCAGCTAAGTACAAAAGCACCATTCCAGTGAAACTGTCCGTCTCAAATTCTCAGAAAACTCTTGTTTAAACATGTCACAAGATGAGGATAAAAGATTGACTAGGATATATTTAGCAGTTATGTAAAGGGAAAAACATTATACCTGGGTAAATATTATCAAATTTAAATCTTTGCTTTTGCATGTGTCCTAGAAAATGGTACAGGAAATACTTTATAGACCAGAAACAAATTTCAAGCTAAGGTGAAGAGTGGTAACATGACCATTTTTGAATATTTGAATAGAAAAGCCAGGAGTAAATGTGTTCTGAGCCTCAACGTGTGACAAGTCCAAAGAAAATGTAAATTTTACAAAGAGTCAAAATTGCTGCAGTCATATGTATATAAATTAAGAAACAAAAATAAGCTATTTTATTCAATGAATAGCCTTATTCAAGTTCCAGATATGCAGTAACTTTCTTGTGAATAACTGCAAAAATTACTTTTGTACTCAAAATAGTCAATAATTGTAGATCCTTGGGAAAATCTTAAAGTATTTTCTGATACTTAAAAAACAAAAGTCCAAATGTTATGCTACTTCTGTCATGATTTACATGTGTGATTACTAATACCTCTTCATACCAATTTAACTGCTAATGGGAAAGCATATGAATAAAAGAAGCAGAAGAAGGAAAAAGGCTGTTGAAAAAATCAGGAAAAAAAATGAAAAATTATCTAGAGCATTAGAACTTCAGAAGCTCCTGCACTGAAATGAAGTATTTCTTTTCATTTATGTCTTTTCATATATAGCTGTATGAAATTGTGGCCTAAGTTCTACATATTCGTAATAGCCATTTTTATAAACATTATTTAAAAGAAAAACAAAATCTTGGTATAATTTCAGACAAAACATTTGAAACAAATAGCAGGAAGAAGTAAGAAATTCACATTGCTTTATTTCAGGCCCTGGGCATCTGTGTGTAATTTCATACAAGAATGCTCCCAGAGATAACAACTAACCTCAGGCACATAAGCATTTTTATCTATTGGCTTTTTCCTGAAACAGAGCTTATAACCAGAAAGAGAAAGTGGACTATCTAGTTTTTCCAAGCTGAGATACTTGTTAAGGCTAAACAAAACTGAGAAACAAAAAGGTAGATTTACTATTTTAATAAAAGGTAGTATTTTAACTTACTAGGAGAAGCTAAAACTATTGTTGTAACAGACATCCTAAGTAGTCTCACAGTTTTTTCAGTAACACAGCACTGACTAGAATGTGACTGGAAGAGTAATAAAACAACTATATTCGACTAATGTTTATGTCAGAAAGTTTTTTAAGTACCAGAAGAAACTTGGCTAGAGATGTGGTATCTTGAGGGACTAAACTTTTATGTGAAAGTTTGTCTTTTCAGCACAAGGAATATTTGTGTGCAATCTTCTGCCTCCAGGGTGCACTTAAGGAAGTTTTCTATCTTTCTCCCTGTTTAGGCTCAATCAGCAGAGGATTCAGAGCACTTCTTTATTGAAAGTACAGAGAGTGCATGCTACTGTAGTGAAGCAGAAATAAACAATTCCTTCCCTCATAGAAATAATTGGAAGCATACTGGCACCTCTGCTCTTGCTGACAGATAAATCAGTATCACCAGCTTTTTCTCTCCTATTACTGTACATTTCTACTTAAGGAAAAAAGAAAACTTACAATATTACGTATTCATAATTAATTAATTATTTTAATTCTCTACTTAGTTGTTTAAGAAGTATATGAAATTTTTAAATGGAGGTATTTATCTTATCTAACAGACTTACTGTAAGCAAATGAACAAGGTCCATATTAGCCTCCAGGGGAAGTGGCATTTCCTGGAGTTGTATCAGCTCATTTATGTGGTTATACAAAGAGTAGAGTTTGTATATGTTGATTTTTTTGTCCTCCAAGTAGTCTGGCATGCCCTCATAAAGTGATATCAAATCTTTCAGGTGGACCCCAAGGATTGGGATCTTAAAGTTACTGCACTCGTTATAGGCCCGTCGGTAACTATCATAATTTCTGTAAGATGAAAGCAGTTCTGTCATTTCATTAAACACCTAAGAATAAAAAGAAAACAAAAAAAATCAACACTGGTTACTGTTTCTTTTTTTTTGTCATACAGCACAAGAACTTTCCATGTTATTGTGAAGGAGTTTACTCTCAACAACTCTTGAAACAGATTTTAAGATTTTAAATGAAATCTGGATATTCTAGATTTCCTATACCTCTAATCTAGGTTTCTAGTATCTTATTCTCTTAAGAAGCCACTTTATTGCTAAAAAATATGCTTTCGTTCACATTTCTAGTAGCTTTCATCTGTATTTCACAAGAATTTACCTGGAAATTAAAACAGATTCCTAACATTCCACTGTATTATAATGTCTGTATTAGGGCTAAATTTTTTCAAGTCTGAATTAGATAAAATCCGTCATTAGGAAAGATGCAATGAACAAAACCGGTCCTTTCAGTTTTAAACTCAAAGAGAGGAGCTCTCACAGACTCAGGACGGTCAGTGTTGCTATGGATGACAATGGTTTCGTTCTCAAATGTTCTAGGATCCAATTTTCTGGTTTTATGTTTAAATGCTATTTGCTACTACTGCATATACATGAAAATGCAGCTTGTCACATCTGAGGATTAAAAGAGAAACCTTAGAGAATCTATACGAGTCTTGAAGAAAGGCAGGGTTGGAAGAAGTGTAGGAGTAACTAGTGATGTAGAGATGAAATGACAAATAAAAACCCAAGGAATTTTTGTTCTGTCTTACCATCTTATCCAATGAAGCAAGGCTGCTTTTTATGTGTGCAATGACAAAAAAGTTAAAGGTTATCCCATTTGTAAAACTTACAGAAGCAATACCAACCTTAATTACATCATGAGGGACACATGAGCTTGTTTCCTTAAGCCTGGAAATGGAACTGTGACAGAGACCTCCTATCACTGCCATTAATGTATTGAAATTTTGCAGCTGGTGGAGCTTCTGTGTTGACATACAAAAAAATCAATATTTATTATTTAAAGTTTCATGTCATTCAATGTGTACACAAATGTTACATTTCCTCTATTGTTTTACTCTAAAGTCTTACAAGTTTTGTACCATTTCACTTCATGTATTTTAGTAATGAATTGTGATTTTACTGGGTGTAACATAGACTTATCCTACTGTTATTAAATCAGATATTAAATTTGCAGATACAGTAAGTCTTCAAAGTACTTCCTCAGTACTTCTCCATCTTCCCAGAGTCCACCACAACTAGGAAACATTTGTATTATCTTGATTATGACTGTAGCTGAATTAGTATGCAAAGAATATCAACAGGACCCTATCTCTGCTTTTATCCAGAAAGGCACTTCTGGCTGAATGTTTTTAATTACAGCCAAAGGCATGGGAGTGATTCATGCATTGGAAAGGTACAGCTTTCCATTCACAGCTTGGAATCTCACCCGCTAATTCAAAAGCAAGTCTAGTTTTTCAGTGAAAACAATTTCTTCGCAGTGAATATGAGGAAGTCCTGGTGGCCTGACACTGTAATATCTGAATACTTGGTATGACAACACAGTACACACAAATACACACACGGTGTGTATGAACCAGGAGGCCAGTGCCACCACTCCCAGTTGTCTCCACAGTAGTAGCATGGGAAGAGAGAAAAAATGGGCTATCAAGATATCTAAATATAAAGGTATCAGAGAAAGATAAAATAAACACCAAACATGTCAGATTTTAACTGACCTGTGCCACGTGAATGAACTTGATAAACACTTCAGCCCGAAGCTGTGGTGTTGGTCTGCTGAGAACCATTAGCTGTACCCATTGAGAGATACCATTGCAAAGAGAAATTGATCTTTCCATTGTTGGATTCTCTTTCACACAACTATTCACGATGTAGTTCTGATAATCTGAGAACTTAAACAAACAAAAGAAGGGCAAATGAAAATTCATGTACAGTTTCATGTACCTCATGATCTGTGTGCAGAGGTCAGCTTTTCAAATGAAATATAAAAGATATATTTTAGACCTTAAATATCCATAAGACTGAAATATTTCTTTTGTAAAAGGTTTTGTTTTGGTTTTTTTTTTCAGTTCAAAGCAGAGGCTTCAACTAACTGAATTGGCTGAAAGCATCTTTTTGCCATATCTCAGGAGCCTTGGCTCTTATAATCCTAGGATGAATAGAACTGGGGCTTTCCTTCCAGCTTCAGTGGCTTCATAGATAATGATCATTGAGTCTAGGCTTCTATAGGGAAGGTTAAATGGAATTTAAAGTGTAATCCAGTAAGTAAGTAATAGTTTAAGGGAGTTCAGTGTTCAGTTCATGTAGCTAGGGCACACTTCTAAATTAAGCTACACTAATACAAAAAGCACTTTCAATGAGATTAATATGAAACTGAGATAAGACCATTAAGAATGAGTGTTGCAGCTGCCTCGATATTTTTAATACAGCTTGTGAGATTCCCTTATTTAACTAAGGCAATCTAAAATTATTCAGTAAATAACTGTATGTGACACATACTTTTTTTTTTTAAGTGATTCTTCCCTTTAAGACCAAAGAGAACCAATCATTTGCTTTTGTTGGTGCAATGTTTATCCATTTTCTTGGTTTATCCATTAACAAAAAATACACAATAATTTGAATAATCAGAAAGCATGACATGGGGTTTATACATTCATTCTTTACTATTACGTCTAATACTAACATCTTACCAAAAACATTTATAGCTGTAATAGACATATATTCCATTCCTAAGGAATATGTTGAATGGCATTGATTCTTAAGGAAACATCATAAATTGTCAGGCTGTTGTTAGTTTCTTAATCTCCCTCTCTCACTTTCTCATGACTTTATAATTTTTTCTATCTGTTTAATAAGAACTATTAACACTTTAAAAGCATATATGACAGGTTATTATGTCCTCTTATTAAATTAAAAATGGAAGAAAATTTGACATTAATAAGTAGGGCTGCCTCTGAGATTACATGGTACTTACATTGCAACAATTATAGTTTGAATTTTGAACCCCAGCCATGTTTGGCTGGATCTTGAAATTTAAGCAACTTCTCTATACAGATAGATAATTTTTCAATATCTGAGTCCATAATTATAGACTTCATAGCAGTTTCAGTACAATTATGAATCAGTTTATATTTTGTTCTCAGCAGCCATCTCCTTCAGAAAAAAATTTTCTTTTCACTGCTGAAGAAATTTACATCTAACCTGCTGCTTCAAAGTTTTGAAATAATTTTTGGTGCACAAATTTATTACTAAGGTCAGTTCTAAAAATATTCTGAGTGGCCGATATGGTAAATAAGTTCAGGTACTTAAATAATGCATGGCTGTTATTGCAGTGACTAACATAAGAGCCTTGACAGGAATACAGAATCCAGATTCTTACAAAAGAACGTAGCGTCCCTGTATTTTATGACTACAAATTAAAATGGTTTCCAAGAACCGGCATACTTGCAGTCATTACTGTGTGAACACCACTCCCTTCATTTTAATTTGCTGCAAGATACATGGCATCTCATGGAAGATTTACTGTGTGCTGGGTATGTTCAGGAGATCAGGTATTCCTTTCTGACTTTGAAATGACCAAACCTTGAAATAGTTATTTCTGTGACTAATAACACAGCAGGTCATTTGCAGCTTTTTTCCCAGTGTATGGTGCCATGTGAGAAGAACAAAAGGATTCTATGGCTTAGCATATTATGAACACATTCTGTAAAGTTGTAATTAATATAGATATTTATTAATTACACATTATTTTCTGATCTTGGTCAACTCAATTTATACCAAAACATATGCAGAAACACTACATATAAAATGTATATGTGTATGTAACTATTGAAACCACATCACACATCTGACACTCTGACTAAAACTGCATTTGTTATACTCAGTAATCATTAATTACCTCATATCTGCACAGAGCTTGAAAATGTTAAGTGTTATATAAGCTTTGCATATTATTACTGCCTACAGGCAGCAATCTGTGCATGACTCTGGTTCTACAGCTTTTTGAATTTAACACAAAACAGTCATGTACTGTCAGCTCAAATAAAGTACACTAACACATGACTGTGAAATCTTACACTATCTGTTGAGAGACCCTTTCCTTGCAAGGGTTCACCTTCAATTGTAGTGTTACAAAAAAATCTCCAAAACCCACTGAATAACAACAACAACAACAACAACAACAAAACCCACTAAAAAACACACTCTGCTGTGACTCTTATCATCACACTGACTTTGTAACCATCTTAGATTTTGGTCTCTAACATTCACTTTTCCATGTGTGAACTGTATCAGGTTTGAATCGAAGTAATGTTGTAGCATACAATGATGCAAGTGAAGCCAAGGTGCATGGGGAAGTTCATATTTTATCAGCTACAAACATAGCTGAGAAAACAGATCAAATGAAAGAAAACTTAAATGAGACAAATCCTTAAGACTTGTGTACTTGAAAGCTTGTCTAATAAAATATTTTAACCCCCCCTAACATTAAAAAATGGCATTTTCTAAAGTTCTTTCTTATCTCTAGTCTTTATTTTGTCATGCACAATCAAAAAAGGCAAGCAGAGTGTAGTGGACAGCTTCTATACAGTCCATTAGTCACTACACAGGAATGCTGCACTGTTCCCTATAGCCACAGGAAGTTACCATTCTAGGAGAATATTCCAGGTTTCCTTCATCCCATTTCAGCCTGATTCCTGCTTTGAGTCAAAGGAGGCTATTTGTTCCTGTGCCAAATGACATCACTTGTTCTAACAAAAAGAGACTCTTTGGAAGAAAATCTTGGATTTGGAAGAAGATTTATTCCTCTTCTTTCCAACTGACCTTGCCCTGATTCTGTTCCACAGTTCAGGTTCACTCTTCCTCTCTCCAATGGCTGTAGCAAAAAGGTATGTACTCAGAATAAATTCCACTGGCCACCTTCAACACTAGTAAACCAAAAAAGATTCTAGACACAGACTCAGCTTGTCAACAGCTTGTGCGGCAGAGTTAATTTTGTAATACTACCTCTCTGCCATATTTTCTATGTCCTTCCCATCTTTGCTCTAAGTAAATAAATCGATAGATAAATAAATGGATAAAAATTAATCACTTACTGATATTCTTCTGAAAGACTTAAATTCAAGATAGGTAAGGTGGTCTGACAGCTCCTCTGGCTCAAGGTGATCAAAAAGAAGTGAGACTTTTCGTTTCTTACTGGTGTTGGCCTTCACACGCTGTGTCAGCTTTCTAGACCAGTCCCTAGAATTGCTTTTAAAACAGAATTACCAAGAGTTATTTTCTAAAGAGCAAAATTTTCCTCTTTCCCTAACACAAAGGTAACATTGCTTTCATGCTTTACTGCAATAAAAAGGGATTCGAATTTCTAAACAGCAAGCTCCTTTCCTGCATTAGAGATTATATGAAAAGATATTATTGTGAATCTTTATTATATTGATGTAGCACATTAAGTACAATACAATTATATTACTAAACAGCATGAGATTCTGTATTGCATCTCCAGAACAGCTTTATGTAACTTTGCCTTCATTGAACACATAAAGCCCTCCTCCGTTTAATAATTTGTACAGATTTTCTTGACCAGCATCTGAGTATAAACTGTCCCCCTTTGCCATTCACCCACAGAGTAAAGAAATGTATTTGGATTTGAAAAACTAAATATCCTCTTTCTTAACAAGATATAAAATGTATGTCAAATTCTGCTCTGCTTTAGCCTGTGCATTTGCACCCAAAGTATGAATTCACACTGTTATACAGTTCCACAGGTGTATCTTACAGGGATAGTTTTCTTCCCAAGAAAGAACTATATGATTTATAGCTATGGATTTATTCTTGATGGGATAAGTATTTTGTAACTAAAATCATATAAAACAGTATCAAAAGTCACTCAATGTATCAATCTATACCCTCACTTACCTTTGGTGCTAAAATATAAACACACTTTTTTTTACCTCATCTGTTACCCAATCAAATTGTTTACTCCTCATTGACTTCAAGTGATCTTTCAAAATCATTAGGCCTCCACAAATTTTCTAAGTTCCCCGAATAGACTAAAACTTAGGTAGCATAGAGAATCAGCACAAAGTCTATGCTGCAGCTAAATTCAACCTAAGCCATTCCTAGAATGCATTCTGTTCCACTACATAATATATATTTCATCTCTAATGAAGTATAAACTTGTCTAAGGATAAATACATATGACTTATGAGAGGAATTATATTTTAATAAAGACAATTCAGAGATAAAGTTTGTTTTCTGAGCATATTCAGATTTTGGCACTCACATTTGAGATGTGTCAATTAGACGACAGTGTAACTCCTCGCCATTAGTTCTAACCAGCTCTTGAAATTCCTCCATAGTTGTGGATAGTTTAGAGTCCATTTTGAACATAATCCAGAACTCTGTAATCCAATACCTATTACACAATTAAAACACACACACACACAGAAACATGTTTTGTTCTAACATCAGTAAGGCTGAAATTTAGATATCTGCTCCTGTTTACAAGTTGTATTTCTTCTTGACCAACTTTGGAGCACAAATGTTGCTTTTAGATGCTTTTGCTGGGCTACCTTGATTTTATCAAAAATCAAAATTTCATGGCTAAAAACAAATTAGAGACTATCTGACTTAATGCTGTATAGCACTATACTACATATATGTTTGCAATAAACTCAGTATCAAAATTTATATATATATATATAAATAATAAATAATAAAGACGTTTTAATAACTGAGGGCAATAAAAAAGCCAAACAAAATAAAAACAAGCAAGTGATGCAAAGGCAAACACCATCTCACACAAGATGCCCAGCCAGTATCCAAGCAACAGCAACTTTGGAATGATTACCCCCAACTTTTTATTGTTGAGCACGATGCTATATGGCATGGAATGTTCCTTTGGTCGGTTCAGGTCAGCTGTCCTAGCCATATACCCTCTCAACATCAAGATGTCCCTCAGCCTACACTGTGGCAGGGGCAGAGTGAGAAACTGGTCTGGATGCTGTGCAATCACTGTTCAGTGACAGCTAAAATGCTGATGTGTTTTACCCACAGATGCAAAGCACAGCATCATAGGGGCTGCTAGGAAGAAAGTTAACTCCATCCCAGCCAGGCCCAGTACACAGTACTGGACATGTAAAAATCTGTGCTTGTTGGAAAAAAGGAAATGCACATTTTTACTGATGTAAAAATGTATGAATTTGCCTCCAAGCAAAAATGCTATCAGATCTCATACAATACCAAAGCATTCTAACGTAACCAATAATTTGCTCTGAGATAGTAAAATCATCATAATTTAAAACAAATTCTACTTTCCTGTTGCTAATTATTTCCCTTTTTGTGTAAAAAGGAGTATCATCAATCTATTGCATTTTTTCCTCTCTTCTTTCTTCTCCAAACTGAGATATGAAACTTTATTACACCTAATGGAAGTTAAAAAAAAAAAAAAACCAACATCTTCCAGGATCATTGCAAGTGACTAAATAGAATTACTAAGGAGAATTATCTAGCAAATGTAATAGAGTTTTGCTTAATATAAAAATATCTGCAATATCCCACTTCATTTTTAATAGACCTATATAATAATATTAGACACAATGCTACCAATTCCTGAGCACTGTCAGTTTTCATGGATGTTTAAGATACAGGTTCATACAGATTCCGTTGAAAACTGTGACCCAACAACTCATGCACTGACTTAAACACATCTCAAAGCCAGTTGTGCGGGCCTTTTTGTGTAAAGCTGCTAAAGTGAACCCTGGAAAGCTGAAGCAGAATACCTGTTTCTCTTTTTAATGTCAACTTATAATATGCAGAAACAAACTTATATGTGACACATGGATGGCTGCAAACTAATAGCTACCAACCAAGAATATACTTACCTCACAAAATAGCATATCTTTACACACAGCATGGAAGAGTTGTTTTCTAAAGCATTAAGATAGGTAGGAAAACTGTTAAGGAAAACCACATCCATTCACATATGACATGAAATGTAACATGTTTGATACTTCCCAACCTGTAAGCAATAGGAATCATTCTACTGATGTCATGTAATCTCAGATTAGGAGTTTACACAAGTGTATACAAAATATAAACCAAGGTTGTTACCAAAGTTTATTGCAACCATGACTACTCTGAGTAATATTGATGCAGTTACCCAAGTATTGAGTAGTGTTAAGTAGTGAAACAACTCTGTTTTCTACATATGTTTCTTTGCAACATGCCTCACAATTTCTAATAAAACTCATGCACTTCCACATCTCATTAAAATTTGAAACAGTAATACCAAATTTATGAGTCACTGTATTTATGAAGAAATCATTTTCAGCTAATTATGATCCATTGGAGCTTTTAAAAGAAAGATGTTATTTTCTTTTAAACATAACCAGTTGTATACAATGGTAGAGCAAAATGTGACATGCCTCTCCGTAGTAACCTTACCTGTCTAGCTACACAACAGTTTTCGTTTGACTTGCTGTGATAACTGGAAAGAAACACCCATATTTTTCATCTATTAGCTCTATAAAACATGTTTTGATATTGTAGCCAATGTCTGTTGAAGACATGGAAAATACATTTAGAAAATGTATTACATGTCTTGATTCTTCTGATTTAGATTACACACACATTTTCATGTCTGAAAAGCATAATTTAATGAAAATACCTTGTGGATCCTCTTACAGTCTGATTGAAAGTAACTGCAGCCTAAATATACTGCAGCTGAGGGGAGATACCATCCACAGTTTAAGGAACCATATTACATGCTTACATCAGGCTCACTATAGAACTGGTGAGGTCTGAGTAAGTTCCCAAATATTTTGAAAGGCCTCAATTTGAATAAATAAATGCCTGTTAGACACGGAGATGGAGGAAAGAAAGGATTCTCCAAATTGTACCAAAAATCGCTGGGGATTCTAATCATGACAGGTGTCCTTCCTGTAGTGTGCTCACATAATTAGGAGTAAACATTCTGTAAAACTAAAGAGACAGGTAACATATTCCATAATTAAAGATTCCTAAGAAAGGCTAGTATTGTAAACATGATCTAGCAGCTACGTAATGAAAAATCTAAAAACCCAGAAACTCAGAGTCAAAATGGGAAGAAATGGAAAGGAAAAGCTTATGGTTTATTTCAGTGCATTGGATTTTGAGAGAAATAATTTTTGTTGAAAATTTTCATATCCAGATGATACACTTTGGATCTTTGCTCTTTGACTTGTATGGAGGACAGAGAGAGAAACAGATCTGAAACTTGGGCCCAGGTTTACAGTACCTAACTGAGGTGTCTACATCAACCTAAAACCTTATAGATATTCCCTCTACAGCCAACAGAGGGTGATTTATCCTACTTAAAATCTGAATTGGAGTGTCATCTTTTTGCTCAGTGTATGACAAGCTAAACCAAAAGACACACAAAAAAACCACCAAACAAACCACACCATGCAACCAAAGAATGTAAAGAACAAGTATACTATTTAATTAGTGGTACAGTAATGCACCCATAGATTAAATATCCTCTGCTTACCCATCTCAAACTTGTCAGGCTATAAAATATTACCTTAACAGCAGGTGAATATTACAAAGGATATAGATCAATGAGTTTCTGAAGCATATCTGCAGAGGAGATGATAAACTGATGCATGGCAAGAATTATCTTTAGCAGCTGGTTGTTCTGATATGCATTTCCTTCTAAATCTGAAAAAAAAAAGTATTCATATTGAAATCTTGCTATACCTCCATAAACAACATGTAAGAGGCTTTTTCAAAATCCTAATTCTAGTTAGGTCTGTTCATGTGCACTATGTCAAAAATAGCAGTAACTTACTAACCTAGGAACTGCATTATTTTTCTGATGAGAGCTATATAACAAGAAATATATTTCACTGCCAGGTTTGGAAGACCCTTAAAAAAGAAGAAAAGAAAAACAAAACAAAAGCAGAAAATAAAAAGTCAAATAAAAAAGTCTCAAAAAAATTACACAAAATTATCTAAGCTCAGCAATGCACTTAAATGCTTAGCTATAGGCATATGAGTATAAACTTTGAAACAAATAAATGAATTGCAGAGCAAAAGAATTCAGTTAATGATCCCTATTAGCCGGTGGCATGATTGAACTTATCAAACAGAACAGCAATATTCTTAAGTATTTGTGAGGCTTTTTGTACAGATGACATACATAGCACTAAAGTACATGCTCAGGTTGGGATCTGTGCAGATGGAATGAAATACACCTTATGCAGGAAGCCTCAGGTTAACCTATGCATACTCCCTGTGACAAACCTAAATGTCCTACACATCTCCCTCAACTATGCACTATAAGGATTTCAGTTGAATAAGGTTTTTAGACTGAATCTGTCTTCTGGGTCATATGGGGTTTTTTGCCATATTCTGAAAAGATCCAGGACATTGAATGTAGCAGAACACTTAAAAAGAGTTTCCATTTCTGTAACAAAAACAGTAGTGAAAGTGTTTGTAAACATTAACTGATGAATATTTACAGCCTGTCATGAGAACCTAAGTAGCTTGGAGTTAGACACTCTTTCAAACATAAAAGAGAACTTATCTTTTTGAATAATTTTAAGTACATTAAACTCTATTAGGATACAGGTAGTTACCATTAAAAAAAGCAGGGACAGGAACAAGATACAGAAGCAATGCACAATAAGGCAAAATGGAAGAAGGATATGAAACAGCAGATTTGCAACATATAAAATGGCATCTATTACTAGGGAAGGGGGAGAAAAGTCACTTTTAAATTGCACATCACCAAAAATGAACATTAAATTTAGCCCATTTGCAAAACAAGATAATCCCCATTAGTTATTGAGCAAGAACTTCCATGCCCTTCTACAGGAAGGTACCAAATGTGAAGAGAGAACCCCAGAGCCCAGGCCCTTCATTTTGAGCCATACATTGGATCTCTGGTAGAGCTACTGAAACCTGATTTCCTCCAAATCTGTCTTCTCTGTTCCTCATTCCACAGCGGTCCCACTCATGCCCTTTATAACCATCTAGTGGTTAAGGACGCAGCGCTGTCACCACCGAGGCCCAGGTTCGATTCCTGGTCAGGGACCTCCCCGGGCAGATGGAGCTCGTTAGCCCTTAA
>JAWWES010000168.1:31776858-31798785 GCA_035583135.1 Lophotriccus pileatus | reverse complement strand
AAATCCACTGCGCAGGCTCGAAGGCCTTGTCTGCATATGCGGGTAAGGACCTTCCCCAGCTCTTCGTTCGCGAAGACTGGCCATTTACTTACTTTACTCTCCTGAAAGTCTTTTCATTCTTTTCCTCACAATGATGCCATGCTTAAAGCTATCAGCTACACAAAAGCAATACATGTTGTGATTGACTCCAGGCTGCCTGGCCAGAAAGCAGATTAAATCAAACCAAGTCTGGGCTCACACAGTTGCTCCTTATATCAATGTGAGCACTTATCTGTATGTCTCTCTTCCACATATTCTTTGGTATTCTTATCTTCCCATCAAATTTAGTTTAAACTAGCAGACAGGCTGACTCTGTTTCATACGAAGTAGATAAAGTTTAGTAGGAAGGTGACTCAGAAGGGCCCAGATCTGTAGTTCACAAGTGAACTTATTGTTTTAGCTGACTGTTTGGAGTCCTGAATGCAGAGGACATGCTGCGTATCATATAACTGGTATAGGTAACTTCACTCTTCTAGCAAAAGCATAGTCAGTTTGCAGGAAACTCAGTACAATAAACACAAACAGCAAAGTATCTTATTACAGCCATCCTCTCAGGCAAGACAAGTAAAAAAATCCTGAACAGTAAATTCTGGCAGAGACTATGTGAATAGCAGCAACTGCTCAGCACTAGCAAGCCCAAGATGAGAATTTTATGCATCAGGTGACCTTCAACACTGAACACAAGACACCATTTTCTGAAGTTGCCTTCTGCAGTTACGCTTAATTGTAAGGAGAAATTCCACATTCATCAATAAAGGCGAAGGGAAAGTCTGCCTGTCCTACAGCCCCATAAATGAGAGCAGAGTAGACCCCACGTAATAAAAAGTTCTTGATCTGCCTTTTTGCTTATGCTACAAGTTCTCAGTTTAATAGCATGAACCAAAGTTTATGCGTTCCTTGTTTGTGTTCGCACATAATTTCATTTATTACTGGAAGAATCCTTCTGAGGTATAAACTGCCTAGGTATTAGAGCATGAGCACTAAGGGCAAAACAGCAAAGTAGGAAGAAGTAGGCAGAGGAAGGCTGGGACATCAAGAATCAATACATATTCAGGCCTTCAGTATTTGGCATTTTGTACTAGTATCTTCAGGAAGAGTAAAATTATTTTAGGTCTTGCATACAGAGGCCTGTATTAATTTTCATGCATTCTACAAAACTTGGTGTTCTGCCAGAACCTCCATCCAACAGCTCCTGTTTAATCAGAAAAGCAGGTCAGTATATGCTTAATGTGGA
The DNA here is from genome assembly GCA_035583135.1 of Lophotriccus pileatus. Classification (NCBI taxonomy): domain Eukaryota; kingdom Metazoa; phylum Chordata; class Aves; order Passeriformes; family Tyrannidae; genus Lophotriccus; species Lophotriccus pileatus. The sequence goes on along the minus strand of JAWWES010000168.1, from coordinate 31,797,512 downwards.
AGCCAAATAGTTATGTGCACACATACTATGAAGAATATACAGATGTAATTAAATCACCAGATTTTTCATAAGTGCTATTATAGAGAACTTTTTGTCATTTTTAGATGCTTTCTCCTAGCATACACTTTTACTGTGTGTATGCTAAAATACTCTGCTATAAGACAGGTACCACTTGGCACCAAGTTCCAAATTGAACTTCTGTCTTCTAGAAGATCTCTCTTCCATTTTACATTTTACCTTTTCCATTTCATAAAGATGCAGAAAAAAACAGCATGTTCTGCCTACTATTAGTAAGCAGATCAACACATTTATGGTATTTTCTTGCATAATAAAAGTGTATTTATGCTTCACCACATCTAGATCTAATTATCTTGCAACAGAGATAAGACTTCATTGTAATGACATGCCATTATTTTGCGCATATTAAAGCAGTACTAGGTTTTGAGCTATGCATGCTCTCACCCAACTAAAAGGCTCACCTCCACAAAGAAAAAATATTGTATTAGTGATGGCTTAAAAAACAAAATAAACACTATGCAGCAAAAAAAAAATCTAAGAGTTAACAGCACAGTTCAGCACCAAGAAGCAAGCCTGCATGGAATTGTAGCAGCAAACATTTTACAAACGTGCAGTATCAAATATTTAATGTCATCTTCCTGCCCAATTTTAAAATGAAACACTTTTCAACTACAAACACCATGATAAAACAAATGCTACTAAAAGAAAAATACTGAATCTGATTCCTCTTTCATTCGCATATAACAAATTCATAATTCAAAAAACCCCAATGGGCCTTGGGTGAGAAGACATTCCAGCTCAGTTTCAGTTTCAGAGCTGTCACTGGGTCTTCCACAATGCTGACCACAAGGTCACTTCTTTTTGAAGAGCTAACTTGCTAACCAGAGCTGCATGTAAGGAAGTAATAAAAGCTACAGTAAAGCATCTTTGTGCAAATGGTGGAGCCAATAAGAGGGCTTTCCTGCCTGTGCTGCAGGAGTGCCTCTGACTGCCTCTGCAGCATTCTCGTAAACCTCCAGCAGTTTGTTTTAAAACTTTGCGACTCATTTTCATTTCCGTTTGTATATCTGTTTCTTACCACAGAGCCTGCAAGCAAAACCACAGAGTGAATACTAAATACAGTGCAAAGGGTGTGTTTCAGTTAGGCCATTTACCTTCAAGTAAGCTGCAAAACACTGCATAAGCCTTAGCTTTGTTTCACTGCAGCAAAATACAAATAACCAACTTGTTGCATGCTTTTCCTCCTGTAAATTCCCTTATTGTACTAAGATTTTTAATAAATATTCTCTGAAACAAATGAGAAAGCAGAAGTTGAATATACTTCTCCAGCATTTAACTCCATCAATGAAAGCACAGACATGTAATGATAAATACTTTATTATCTATGTAGTAACAGAAAGCCACTAAAAACTACAATTACAAAAGTTCCATTTCTTATATGAGACTCAGAACACACAAGGATAAGAACATTTTAATCTAGGCCCATCAACCACTCTATTGCATATCCAGTTAGTGACTCCTTGTAATCCGTGATATAGAAATAACTGAAATATCACTTGTTCCTTGAATACTTTAGAGAAACAAATTACTCAAGAATTAATAAGTAAGGCTTTAAGAGCAAACTACCTGCTTTTCACCAGGTTCCTGATGCCCACAACTCTGCGGTAAATATACTTAACAGAAAGAGTATGTTCAATAGACAAGATCATTGTACTGAGACCTTCCCTTCCACTCATGAAAGCAGTAACAAAACAATAGTAGGAATGCCACAGATGTCTTAACTAAAATGAATTTTGCAAGAAGAAAAAGTTAACTTTTCTAGGTCTAAGAGGCCTGTATTTAATGAACATTGTCTTTATTGCATAAGCAGGTTCCAACTGTATTACCTAGAGTACAATTTGAAATGAATCAGAAGTGAATCACAGAGCACTGACATCACATGATCAGTGACTAAGCTACTAAGAACATGAACAACTTCTTGTAAACTCCCTCAAGTCTTCCAGTGGGTATCAAAAAGTAGCACCAAAAACAATGCAATGCAAGAAAGCATCAAGCAATTGCCAGAAGTTATTAAGTATAAAGCTGAAAGTCGTGGGTTGCTATACTGATGTGCTACATAGAATTCTTCAAGATTTCTGCAATTTCTTTTTCCCAGTAGTTTAAAGAAGATGGTGTGGGGTTGGTGCTATAAATGTCTGCAAAGATTATTAAATGAGCATGTGATCTGAAAACTGAGGGAACTGATGTTCTTAAGGTCTTAAGGTCTCAAAGACATTGATGAAACATACAGACATGTATGAAATAGATACATGTGGGAGCACCTGTAGGGTTTAGTGACTGAACTGAAACCACCATAAGTCAATACCTCTGCCCCACATGTGAGTTGCAGTACTAGAAGATAATGTTAAAATGGCTAGAAGCAACCAAAACTAAATAAAATATTTAATGAGTATTTAGATGATACTCCCTGGAAATTCCCTTTACAAACAGGAAATGCTCTGTTCTCCTTTAGTTTAAAACATATGCAACACTTAGTAGCCTTCTTACTACAGGCTTATTATTGCTGTGTTGAAATTTGACACCCTGTAACAGAAGTACTCATTTAATTGTCTTCATGAAATTGATCACATTTGGTCAGAATCAGATTCATAAGAAGCCACTATTCTGCTCATTAGTTATGACACCATCACTGAGGGTCAGCCAGCAGATTCAGCTTAGACTAATTTTTAATGACAGCTGAAAGCTCATCTGATCGCAGAAATCAGGGATAAGAGCTAATATATTCTAGTTCACTGCTCCAGTGCACAATCAGCTTTCTCGAAAACAGTATGCTTTGGAACCAGTTTAATTTGTTGTTAAAATTCTACAGTGATGAGGACTTCACAGCCCCTGTAGGTGACTTGAGCATCTCCATCATTTAATAATTCTTCTTTCAGTCAAATCAAATATTTAAGACAACTTGGGCAGCTTATGGCTGGACTCCAGAAGAGAGGGAAAAAAATTTGTTTTCCTTACCCATCTATTTTCTCTATTTAAGGACTGCTTGCCTGATCTCTTTTCTGAGCTAAGAAACACCAAATTTGTCCTTTTTTATTTTTTTTTCCCTCGGACGCCAGATTTTCTTGTTCTAGGGTCAACTTTGATGTTGTTTTCTGAATAGCTGTACCTTAATGAAGGAAATCTGAATATAGACTTCAGAGGAGTTCTTAGCACCAGAGTTCAAATATTATTTTTAATATCCTGTACATATCTTTACACACACATTTTAATATAAGCAAGTATACATGTATAATGTATATATAGAAAATATAAAAATACACACATTCCTCTATGCCTGCATTTGCTGCCTTAGAGTTTCTGCTGTGATACAATATCATTAAAACATTTTCAAAGTCCAGATTCACACTGAGATCCTTTTCTGCACCAACAATGTATATGAAGGATTTTATGATACTGTTTTACAACTGATTACCCTAAGTGTAGAACTTCACACTTGTCCTGAGTGAATTTTTCTTTATGTCAGATCATTATTTTAAGAGCTTAACATCTTTCAGAAATAATATAACTTAATTAGAATGTCCGTACAAAGATGACACAGTAATTACGTAGAAGAACACTTGTTTTAATCTTAGCTGCAGCAGAAAGCAGGTGGGAATCTTGAGCTCTGCAGCTTAAATTTAATTCTGTACAGGATGTTAGTAGTCCCCCTCAGGCAACAGGAGTGGCATGATGTTTAGCAGACAGCATCAAAATACTCAGGAAATTGTGCTACAGTTTTGGCTGGTTTGTTTGTGTGTTTTTAAAAGTAGCTTATTGTCCATACACACTTGTAGCTATTGAGTTATACATAAATTTATTTACAGGTAATTGGTCTTAAGAATAAAAAATCCAAAACTAAACTTAGAACAAACCAGTGTTTTCCAGAGAGGAAAGAATCATGCTACTTTGGGATCAATCCTGCACGAACACAACTCTAAAAAGGCTAAATAACCGCAGATCTTAGAAGAAACCTCATAAACTGGATGCTTCTTCAAGTCTACCCTCTTCAAACTCCCCAACAGGGGAGGGGAAACCCACTGCTGTTCCTCCAAATACTCATAAACAATGCAGATATATCCAAGACATAAGTGAGGATAATATGCATCCAAAAAGGATAATGAGACTGTTCTGTGTAAAGGTAGGGAACATTAGGGGAGAAAAACCTCAAGGGAAAGCCATCACCCTCACTCAGAAACAGCTTCTGGAAAGCTATATCTTGCAGAAAGAGCTCAAGGTGGGTAATTCTTTGAAATGAAAACAAGGAGATAAAAGCTCTTGTCAAGGGGAAATGGGATGATTTTCAGAAATTAAAATGTACTTTGAGAGAAACCAAATGCAATGTGGGCGGAAAGCATTCCATTAGCGTTGGAAATTCAGATGAGCTACATAGAAAAGTTTTGCACACACGGACACACATCGTACATCTTTCTACAGGAAATTTAAAATATTGATTTTAGCAAATTTAGACGCAAACTTTTCAGTTGAATAGTCTTTTTCTACAAAACATAATTTGAGCATTCAACATTTTTTTCCAAAAGCTTTGAATGGTGATACTGAAGCAAAGTGCATCTTCTGAGCTGCAAGAAGCTCTTGAATAATTCAAATGTAGTGCCTGGCAACACAGCTGTGTTGATAAGTACTGATGGATAAGAGACTCCCAGAACAGAATCAGAAACTTCTGAGACCAGTATCACTATCTGACCACTGAACCCAGATGCATGCTTAACATGCATCCCACACAACTGCAGTGTTTTACAAAAAGCTTCTCTCTAACTGCATGACTGATCCTGATCATCAGATCCAAGGATTTCCAAAGTCTGTCCCATCCAAAGGTTCAAAGTGTAACAGACTAGTAGACACCAAGCTGCTTGCCACTCAAGGACTTGAAAATGCTGCATATCACTTGGGTCCCGGCTCCTGACCTTGATTTTCATTACTGATGCATGCTCCAACCCTACTCCTTGTGAGAGTAAGTCAAAATATTTGACTTACTGTTTCAGATTTCCCTCATGTACCTACCTAAGCTTCCTAGTCTTTGCTCCAATTTCTAGATATATTTCTGGAACTGGTGTTTACAGACTTTGGCAAACTAGCTTCTAACCTGGTAGCTGGGGCATGACGTCTCACAAGGAGCAAGAAGGCTGGGGGTGTATATATCCAACTGACCAATGGGATATTCCATACCCTATCATGCAATGCTTAGCATATAAAAACAGGCCACAAGTTTGTCAAAATTGCTGTTGCCTGAGGACTGTCTGAGCATCAGTTGGCTGATGATACAATTAGAATATTTCACATTGCATGTTCTTCTGGGTTTTTGGTCGTTGGTTTTATTTTTTTTTTTAACTTGATAAATTGCCTTTATCTTAACCCATGAGTTTCCTCAGTTTTACCCTTACAGTTCTCTCCCTCATCCCACTGGTGGTGGTGGTAAGTTAGCAGCTGTATGGTGCTTGGTTGATGACCAGCATTAAACCACTACAGTTCATCCTTGGATTGAAACACCTCTTGTTCACTCTGGACCAAAAAACCCTGCAGCTTCACTCCAAACTTAAAACATACCTAATTACCAGGTTGCACAATCAGATATCTGCATTGCTGGGTGAGAATGAATCTGAGGAGAATTAATTATTTTCTATTATCGTCTAAGCTTTTCTTCATTACTAAATAAAAGTTTTATTGATTTTTCCTGAAGTTATATTTAGAGATAAGATATATTTACCACAGGGATATGACCAAAAATTCTAAGTAAATAGGAAACTGCTTTATAAAGCAAAATGTCTAAGTTTTCTTCATTGTGTTTTATTACTTATTTCTTGACTTTGGAAAATTATATTGAAAAACTGAAGTCAAATTACCTAAATAGAATGTAATAGTACATATAAAGACAACTAACGTTTCTTTCCTTTGGGAAAACTTTTTCACAGACATTAGGTTAAAAAAGAAATAATTTTCATTTTGGTACAATCACAATTAACTTTAATAGTTAGCTAAACAGCACTTAGTATTCTCCAGAGCAGTAACTACTCTTCTGTTCCCACAATGTCATGCATTCAACAGAACAGTAATGACTCTTCTGTTCCCACAATGTCATTAATTGATCATTAACGTAGTTTCTGTTGCCAAGCAATACTAAAGTTTCTGCACTGTGTTTGACCAAATCGCACTCAGATTACTTAACACACCATGATCAACAGCATTTTAATACAGAACAGTATTATGAATAAACTTCAACTACTCTGGGGAGGATTGGAGAGCTCAACATTCAGCCCAGGCTTCAGGGGGAGTGGGGAGAACCCTTCAAGTTTGAGACAAAACCAAATGACTATTCAGGCAAACCTAAGAGAAAAAGAAACTACTATAGTTGCATTCTGTGGGTGTGCATATATGCCTTGAAAGACTTCACTGCCTTTGAATCAGAATTCAATGCTAGAATTTGCTATATGATAAATTTGATAAAAGGATAAACTTGGTACTTGAACCATGATTGTTTTACTAGTTATTTATGTTTTAACTAGAGTCAAAGAATGTATTTAAGTTGAGAGTAGAATGGGTTTTTCTAGACAACTGAAAGGGAAATAGCTGGATAAAATTTTCAATTTTTCTGTATTTTAGAGGAGAAAATGTTACAGCTTTAAATAGTGAACTCTAACTTGCCTGTTTTATTGTTTATAAGATGGATGAAATATGGAACTAGCTCTCAAAGAATTCCTAAAACTCAGTATGCTTTTGCATTATATTGATATGAGTGATATAAAAATATTATCAGTTCACATGACTAGACAGCTCCACTAATGTAGTTATTTTTTATTCTAGAAAATGTTAACTATGGCTATCTTGTACAGTTTTAGGCAGCACCTAAGAGGCATCCAGCACCACTGTCAGATTTCTGATTTCTATCAAAACAATTCCAGCCATCTTTCATCCAGATTAGTCTGGAAGTAGTTTCCAATGTTTCTAAGGTTTGTTCACAAACATCTCACTGTATCATACATTGAGGTAACAAGCTAGTTTAGCACTGATCAAACACTGCAGAACAACTTGCATCACAATCTACTCTTAGACCTAGCTGTCTGAGACTACTGGGACCATTAGAAGATGCAAATTACATTAGGTTCACATAAATTCTATTAAGAATATTGCTAATCTTTAAAGTTATTATTTACAACTTCCTTTAACCCAGACATGCATTTAAATATTTTTAAAAAAATTTTTTAATGAAAATTGTCATATCAGTATAAACAAATAGCTCCACTGCAAGCAGTTTATCATGGATGAGATTCCACACAGAATCATGCTACATTGCTCATTTACATACAGAAATGTGCTACATTGCAAGCTACATCGGTTGCTTTCCTAAAGCCCTTTACTTGCATGTCTTTCAGGAAACCAAACACAGGGACATGCATTTAAAGATGATATTTCCTACTTTCTTTTTAAGTGAAGTTCCTGAATTGTAGAATAAGCATAGGTCTTCCATGTGCTACAGTAAACATACTTCCAGCACTCAAATGTAACAGGCACAGCGTATGATTTTGCACTGAAAGGTTATGTACAGAAATACCTTCATAACATTAAAATTTTGAGATCTTAGGCAATTCTCAGCTTTTAAATTTTCAGATTTTTTACAAAGACACAACTGTTTGAACAAATTATGCCTTTTAAGAGCACTCTTGGAATTGTTTGTTAGGTACTTCTAAGTAACATCTTGGGACTTTAATGCAGACATAACAGGGAGATATCAAATTGACGCTATGTTGAATACACATTTTGTCCTGATTGTAAGAGAGTTTTTAAACACTTCTAAAAACAATTTAAACAAACATTTTTTGTGGGTGAGGAGAAGGCCCTCTGACCTTACACGGTCTATAAGCTGGAACTCATGTTAAAACAGCTCACTGACTCTTTGAAAGGTGTTGGTTTAAAAAAATAAGCTCACTTAAACCTTACTCAAGATTCAAAAAGGTACATTTATAAGATAAAAAAAACGACACAGTCAAAGGAGAGAAAACAGGGACCTCTTACCATGCACAAACATACAGTGAAGTTAAAAGGAGAAAAAAAAACTAGATTAGAAACAGACTTGATAACACATAGTCAGAACTTCAAACACACGGTAGCACAATACCCTAAGGTGATAAATGTCATGAATATTTAGCAGATATACAATTAACAAGTTAAGGTCTCCAGTGAAGTGGACAGTGGTGATACATTTTTTCTCTCTGATCTGTAACACTTTCTGGACTACATATATGTTATGCATTTATGCAGTCTCAAAAAGATGACTTAAAAAACTAGTAAAAAGCAGGGCTATGCTACTAACCATATGCTTCCCATGTTCTACTGAACTGTCAGCAGTAAGCAGTCAGTGTGGCCATGGACCAGCAAACTAGGTCCCACTCTGCTGTTTTTATAACTAACAATGAAAAGGAGACAAAGATATATTGATTTTCAGAGAACTATCTGCCAGTCAAAAGTACATTCTTTTCCAGGCTTTTTATATACTACATAATGGAAAAACATGGATGCAGGAGGCTAAAGTCACTATTCTACTTACAATTCCACTCCAAAATCACAGTCACTAATGAAGACTTCCTCCACAATAACTTATCGTCCTCCTGAAGCTGTCATATTCCAGGTCAAGAGCTATTAACTATTCCTTTGCTTTCCTGAACTCACAATTCCAGCCACCTTGATGCCAATTGAACACTGCTTTAAATTATTTCTTTATGATCTTTCTGTTCAGAATTAACACCTCTGATGTAGAGGTTGCACTGAATCTAACCTTTCTGCAGCTGCTGTATTTTCTAGTCTTTTCAATCATTTTACCCTACCTCCTGCTCTTCCTCTCTAGGCACTGCTCCCTTTTTTGCTTTCTCTTTCCTTCCCCTTCTTTTCTAAGGCAATCACATGTGATGCATTTACTTGCACTCTACAGTTCTTCTTTTCAATCCAGATTATAGCAGTAACACCATCCTGCAGCTACTTATCATGTTGAGAGATCTTCCAAGTCATGTAAAACGTGTTTTGAATGACTTTTCAAAACAAAACATTGTTTTGAATCCCTTATCACTTACTGAATCCTTATATAGGACAGCATTTTGAATCACTGTCCTATATAAGCAAATCTCCTCTCTTAAAGCTAACGAGAGTGGTTTCAGATCTTCACCTAATCTCAGGACCTATATTCCTTTCTAAAACACTTCCTGCCTTCAGTCTCATCATGCTATTTTTAACCCAAACTCTTTCCCTCACTTACATCCTTGCTTTTTTGTTGCTTTTACTTTTGGTTATCCATTTGCAGGATGGTTTGCTTACTCATCCTGATTCAAACGTTCATGGGACTTGAAGAAACCTCTGCTTTTAGCAACTCCTTCTCATCATGCTATTGAAAAAAACACTGCTATAATGCTGATCTCTCAGATGTAGTGATCTCCTACATGACTTCAGACTACCTCATATAACCCTCACTTTTTCTGTCTCTAAAGCACATGCCTGTCATTCACCAGTTCTAGCTAAAGGAGACCAAATTTGAGAGGTGAAAGAGCACACAGCAATCATCCCAAAGTAGGTATTAGTTAACTGCACTGACTAAGCTTTTGATCTTTTGGGGAGGGAAAAAAACAACAACAACAACAACCACCAAAAACTAAACCACACCCAAACAAAACCAAACCAACCAAACAACAAAGGCCTTCTAACTCTTTATTTTTTGAATTAGTGGATACAACACCACCATTGTAATTACACTATTCTGTCCATGTTCCAGTGTCATCTCCTACCTAGATACTTCTAGAGATATTAACTCCAAGATCCGGTCTTTCTTCCTTACCTCCTTAGTATAGGTTTTGGATTAACTTGGTTCTCTGGACAAAACCCGTCTTTCTACAAAACACCTTGTAATCCATTTACAACACAGCAGCAGAGCTTAGTCCTCCCACTTTTAATTTCAGCTTAGCATATCCCACTTTCTCCTTTCTTGTCCTTATCCCTGCTGTAAAATACCTATACTTTTCTTCTTTACAGCTGTGTGTATTAATTCTTAATACTTTCTTGGTTAGGTCTCCTTGTGGGAGTCTCTGCATATATAGTAAAAGGTTGCCGACTTCCTTATACACCATTCTTGACACCAGTCTCTGTTACACATTATTTGCTTTTTCCAAACTTGTATAATTGAGTCCAGGAGCATGAACTCAGCTACACACATTATATAGGAATTGTATTTGTAAATATAATATTAGCAAGTGCAGTATAATATTAACATAATGCAGTATATCTCAGGAAATGTGATGCATCACCACCTCTATCTACTGCGTCTTGTTCTCTTTAACACTAGATAACAAATAAATCCAGAAAATAAACTTAAAATGTATAATGTCTTGAGGGTTTCTGTATTTTTAACACTTAAATAAAACTTGCTCAGATCACAAAAATTAATTTATAGAATAATATACAAAATATTATAGGTCAGCATACCTAAGACTGAAGATATAACCTCATTCTGAATAGAACTATTAACATAGTAGTAGAAGATAGTAGCATAGGGTAGAAGATTTACTTCAGTATTATGCATGGGAAGAAACTAGCACAATCTTTCAGATTGCTTGTAATCATTCTGTAACCATGCTTTTTCCCCACCATTTTTCTCCGTATCCCCACCTCTATTCAAAATCCCAAATTAAAATTTTTTTCATCTCTTCCTTTATTGGTTTTATTCACCACAGTGTGAATGAATTTTGTACTGTGTTTTTATTGGTAGCTACAAGAGCCTTCTGTAATGAACTTCACTATGGATGTTACCTACAGTTGTAACAGTTGCATTTTTATTTAAATACTCTAATGTGAAATTCCAACAGTGTTAAACCATGCATAGTGTCATAGAAAATGTATAAATATATGAACTGCCCAACGAAGAGTCTAAAATTCTGCGTCACACATCATAACTCTATCAGTTCCAGTAAGTTATAATAATAAGTTTGCAGATACTCTAAATTCACTTTGTTAGACCTATGTACCACTTGTCCAGGTTCAAAAAAACCCTATCTACTTGAATATATATATATATATATATATATATATATATATATATATATCTGAGATGGACAGGTACACTTGGTTTTCTTGGTCACTTTAGTTCTTTTAATAAATGGATGTCCAGGAATCTGAGAACATAGAAGCATGTATGTTGTTATGCAGAGTACTAGACAACAATAATCTCCCATTCAGGGTTTCACCTACACTACTTTAAATCAATAACCTTAATAATTTTACTAGATTTTTACAATGCTACATTTATATTACTTTTTCATAAAAATACAGAGACATTAGTATTGGTCAAGTAGTCACAATATTTAAACCATCTGAAGGTCTTGTGTTTTAGATGTCTTATCCCACTCTTAGTGAACCAAACATTATAAAATTATGAACCAACATTTTTTTGGGCTTTGTAGCAGTTCAGTGAATATGTTTTCACAACATTTAAATGGAGGAGAAAAGAAGCCAAAAAGAAACAAGACATTACTGAAAATTACAGGTTTCACCAGCTTTTCTCAGGCATGCATTTCTCTGCAAATGCTGATTAGAAGGCTTTAAAGATAAAAAAAAAAATATTTCCAATGAATGTGAAAGATTAGTAATTGTTTACACAGTATCTGTGCGCTGTACCACTTGATCAGCATGACGTGTTACTATTTAACTATAAAGATTTTTTTTTTTGGAGCTTAGTGGGTGTTCAAGTACATCTATTTTCTAAGGACTACTCTGCAACCAAGACTTTGCTACATATACTTTGAGAACAGCTCATAGCACTGAAAGACTCAGCACTAACAAACAGACATGCTACTTATAAGCAAATCATTCAGAATAATTTTGAGTGCCTTCAGTACTAAAATATTTTAATAATATAAAATATAAACACATGTACTAATGAAAAAGTTGGAAAAGCAAACTAGGGATACAGGGCTTAGGCAACAATTATGGTTACCCGTGTTACAATTCTTATTGTAAAAAGACAAATGGATAACTGATAGGCGCAAAAAGGTATACAGCTGTGATGTCTTTTTTAATTCCTTCTCTTTTGTAGAGAAGCAACTTTAAATCTATACTGATAATGTAAAAAGCAACACAATGTGATCTCAGCTACTTTAAAAATACCCCTTCTCATTTAAAAATGTTTGATATGAACACATTGCTTATACACATTATTTGAATGTTACTGCAATATGCAAAGTATGATTACTTGCTGAAGTTTGCAAAATTGGTACTTGAAGGAGCGACAAAAAACATTCACAGAAGTGTATGAATTTGTCTTGTTCCCTCAAGAAAAGAGGGATTTGTCTTGTTCCCTCAAGAAAAAGCAGTAGTCATGATAATCTCTTAGCATCTGTTACACACATATGCATAAATACATCCACCAACCTATAAAAATAAAGTCACCTACAGCATAGAAAATTCTCAGTTAATGAATCAATGTAATTCACTACTAAGTGACCTAAACATAGCCAGGACAGATGCAAATTAATATGATTCTAAAAACCTCCAAACACTCACCAAAAGACTGAATGCAGGTTTCAAGAAGATCTTCCAAAGTGGCTCCTTTGGCTAGATGCCCCAATGGCACCATCATGACCTGAGTATGATTTGAGAGGCTTGGACAGTGACTGGTCTGCTTCAGCTCCAATACTGATTCAGGGGCAGTGCTGCATGCTTGAGCAGATTGCCTAAAGAAAGCACAACAGTGAAATAAATACAAGAAGATAGAGTGGCAAATTTTACACTGCATGGGAAAGGAGGAGAGATTTAAAGGACAATTAACTCCTTCTAGCTAGGTACTGAAAGACATAACCCTCCCACTTAATATGTACACCAAAGGGACTGCTCAGTAAGTGTCTTTTTTTTTTTTTTTTCTGCTAAATGTGGAGTGCAGAGTGCTTGGTTATAGAGCTCCTTGAATGATTTGTCAAGATTACCAGAAGTCTTGTTTCTTTGTTGGGGAATTACATTTACATTGCAGTTTCAGAACAAGCATAAAACCCTCTCAAACTACGTAACAGCAATAGTGTCATGCAGTAACCTACTACCACATATTTTTGTGCCCACCAAAAGTAAAGGAGGAAAAAAATATAAATATAATCAAGTACTAAACACATTGGAAAACACCAGGCTAGCATTATTAGTTTAATTTGGAAAAATTACTATTAAGTAAACACAATATCAGTGCAACCTCACAGTTGTGTATTTCACAATCAAAACAAATATATTCATTTGCATTCATTCTACACTATTATTTCCTATGAAGCTGTTTAAAAATAGCACAGACAAATGAATAAATGTATGTAATAATAAATGTAAAATAAACCAAAATAAAGCATATATCTAATTTTAGGCTTGTGTTTTAATCACATACCTTAGATTTCACAAATGTACATGTTTACAGATAATATTATAGGCCGTTCATTGCTTGCATAGTTCATAATTCTGTATGAAGCAGTGAATAGGCACAATATTATATTAATGAAAGCTGCTGAAACATATTTGTCTGTAAGTAACAGGAACCACTGCAAAATCTGACAAAAGTATAAACGTACAGTTCACAAAAGAACAACCACTGCTGTTTTATTAAAACTTTGGTTTATTTCAGGGACTCCTGAATTTTCAGAGATTCCTTGGGTTTATTTCAGACCCTCCACAGTCTTCCTAAACAAGTGACTCCAACATCTTTAAGATGCTATCTTACATACAACTCTGTGCTATCATACAACTTTTCTTGGAGCACTATGCAACACTTTATTAATAAGATGACAGTCCTGGCAAGAAAAGGCATAGAAATTTATCCAGCGTGCATATTACACACAGATAACAGAAGCAAACTCACAAACATCCCCAAATAGGCACTCCTGGATGAAGTTGGAAATATGCATGCCTTATGAAAACAGACTGGACCCTACCTCATCCCAGTGAATGTCAAGTCTTATCTTTATCTTTCTGTCTCATTTGAATGCTTTGAAAGCCACAGGACTACCCACGGTGTCACAACCCAACAATGATCCCAGGCCTCCATAGTTTCAAAGTCAGGAAACTACAAGCCTGACCCTGCAGAGACAGTGACCATCACTGAGTTCCTCCGTAGGCTGACAGTGTCTATGCAAATATTCTCTTCCCTTCCCCCTTTCTCTAAATTTCCCTCTTAGCTTTGTGATATGACTTCCTGTTCTCATTTTAAAACAACAAGAGCCTGATCAGCCTTCAGGGTTTTCTTTTCACAGGTTTAAACCCCTCTCCTAGCTTTATTCCAGGGACTCTTCAACACAGGGCAGAGGATGCTAGCAATGCAGTAGTAATAAAGTAGGATTTAAGGCAGAAAATATTTCAGGTTTTGGCAACACACTGGAGGAAAACTGAAGTTTCCACACTCCAAAAAAAGTTTACAGTAACACTGTGGCCGACTTGGCCACACTGGACAGGCAAAGCTCAGCCAGTGGCACATCTAGCCATTTCTTAGAACAGATCCTCTCGCAGCAGTCACCCATGACAAACAGACGAAAAAGGAACCGGGGGGCGGCAGGGGGACGCCCGCCCTGTACTTCCACTGCGCGCTAGCGCCGGTGAGGAAGACAGCCAAAAAAAGTGACCACGCGCTCGTGGGGTGACACCGGAGCAGGTGCCTCTCCCTCGCGGGGCCGTGACAGCCGCGTTCCTGCCCCTCGCCCAGCGCCCCCCGCCCCCGCCGGCCGTGCCGCAGGTGACCGAGCCCGCGGGGGACGGCGCCGCCCCCCCGCTCTGCCCACACCGTAACGTGAGGCTCCTCCATCCCGCAATGAACCGCGTGCCCGGCGCATACTGGCGCTTAAAGGGGTGAAACAAAATCCTCCCCCGCACACCCCCTCCCGCGCTTCTTTCCTCTCTCTGTCCCACCCGGGAGGGTCCCGGCTGGCCCCTTAGGAGCTCCAGCCCCCGGAGTGCCGCCCCCGCAACCCCGGCAGGCCCCCAGCCCCGCAGCGGGGGCAGCGCCGTGCCCGTCCCCCCGCCCCGGCGAGCACCGCACAGTGTCGGGGGCAGCGTCGTGAGAGCGACCCCGGCACCGCCGCCACGGGGAGGGGGACACGGGAGCGTAAAACAACGCGGTAAACTCACTGATTTTCTCTTCTTTTCCCTAAGGTCCCCATGCCGGTTCGAGCCGCGGCTCCGCCGCCCGGCCGGCTCTGCCGGCGGCACAGGGCGCGGGGCTGCGCGGAGCGGAGGAGGCCGGGCGGAGCGGCGCGGCCCCGCGCATCGCCCTCTCCCGCCCGCCTCGCCGCTCTCCGCGCCCGTCTCGCCTCGGGAGGAGCCTGAAACCGATTCAAGTAGGGCAGCGGCGACGGCCGCCACCCGTGACGAGCGCTGGGGAAGATCTTATCGGCAGGAGGAAGTACTGAGCTGGGGGCTGCTCTTCTCTGAAGCTGCCGGGTTTACCAGGTACCGACACGCGCTCCCGGCTCTCACCGCTGGCTCTAAAACCGCCGCAACTTTTTTTCCACGGCACAACTCCTGTCTGGCAGGCCCTCCCCTCCCCTGCCCTCCTCCCTAGGGCGGGCTGAGCTGCCGGAGCTCACGGGTGCCTTAGCCGCGCCCCCGGAGCATCCCCGCCCGCGGCCGGCACGGGCCCCTCCTCACCCAGACTCTGCGGTAGGTGGCAGGGGCCCGAAGGAGACCTGGCTCACGAGTAGGTGCCCAGTGCGTTCCTCTCCGAGTGGTACACACAGCTGGAAGGGAGCGTCTGTGCGATGCTCAGGTGGGGGCACAAAACTGAGATACCCACCTTGACGATTGCCATTTTAAAGGCTCTGTGCTTATTTGGCACCTTAGACTGCCCCTCCAGTTTAATCGCAGAGCAAGGTAAGGAGACCCAGTGTTTTTCATGGTTCTTGTATCATCTTTATGAGTTTTGAGAGCTCTTCCAACTCAACTTCTCCACTTCTGAGAAAAAATGGCCAGGCAGGAAATCTGAAAGGGCAAACTCACCCCATATCATACAGTTTGTCCTAATGGTCTTTTGTTGAGAAATACATTCAACGGACCAATACAAAAGTACTGAGTCACAAAGCCATCACATTATCAACAACTTATTTTAAGCTCTCAGTTTATGCTTTTAAACGTTACTTAGTCATCATAATGCCATTGTGCCACACATCAAGATTCAGACAGATTTAATGAACTGTTTATTTAATTTTAAAACTAACTGGCAAGATTCAGGTATTCCCATAATTCTCTGACCAGCAACCAGAGCACATTTCTCTTTAGGTCTCAAAAATGATCAATTTTGCTCACTGGCGTTTTGTCAGAGGCAGTGGTAAATACCATTATCACCACAGCGACTGGGGCAACCTGACTTCTGCTTTGCTGAAGAATTCCAGGTAAAAGGAAAAACCCTACATACTTCTTGAAATCACATTCAGTAGGCGACATTCTTCTGAGTAAGTTGTAAACTCATTCCTAGCATAGAGCTTGAAGGCCATTGTGGTTTAAGAAACACAAATACATCAATATATATCCAAGATCACATGTCATGTGCTCTGTGGTATTATCTGTAGCAATTATGTTGTTGAGCCGATTTCCTGGCTGAATTGTACTTCAGAGAACTACATCCCAGCCATCTTTGCTTTTTCTTTAACACATATTCCCTGAGAAGTTCACATGCATGCATACACACAGAAATAAATGTGGGTTTGACAGGAAAAGTACTCTCTAGCTTTGTGGTCTGAAGGTAATCAATCAAATCGTAAAGTACACAAGCTTATACAAATATTCATTTGTAACTTACATGCTCAGACATACTGATCCTTAAATATGATATTCTCCAGATGAAATGGTCTCCAAGTGTAAAGTATATTCATGCTTGTTTTGTATCCTCAGAGGATCAGAGATTTGCTCTGTGGGATGGCAAGGTATTTCTTCTATTATCAGAGCTTCAATCAGTAGATGATTACTTAAAAGTATAACTTATGAACTAAGGGAGCCATGCTAACAGTGTGAGAAAGCTGATAATGGCTAGGATGAGCCATATTGCTCCCAAGGGAAATGACCAGCTAGGCATTTTTGTACTGTTGTGCTCAGATTCCTGGAAGATCTTGCAACAATAGGAACTTATAAATAGGATTTTACGCTTAGAACCAAATGAGGGGGTAACTTACTGCCTCATCTCAAGATGGATATTTGAAGTTCTGTTGCACTTCAAGATATGCCTTTTCCCCTCCTACTTAGTGCGAGTCCACAAACCTAGCTTGGCCTTAAATTGGAGTAAAAATAGTTTTCTTAAGCTGTGCTTTCAAATCTACTTTAAGCTCATTCAATTTGCCATTTTTCCTGGGTCCGTATACCTGCTCTTTACAATGGGCCAACTAGTGGAGCATGTACTACCACACAGTGAGTTGAACACAAAAATTAATACAGGAAAAAATAAACCCAACTAAAAATTATACCTATTCTGCCATACAGTACTAATTATTTAATTCATTCCGCCACCCACTTACATTAGCGCAACTGCTGCCACAACCAAGCAATGGCAAGAGAGCAAGAGCATACATTTTTCCAGTAGTATTCACTTAGATCTGTTTAGCATAGATCATTGTAAAAGCACAGCCTTCTGAAAGTTTTTGGTGTCTTTGTGGTATGGATCATGAATGGAAAGGTTTCTTTGTGCTGACAGTGCATCTACTATGTGGCAGGATTAGTAGACAATATTAGAAAGGCAAGCCAGATAGTCTAGTGCAGGAAGCAACTCCAGAAAAGGAGAAAAGCTTGCTAACATAATTGGGAAGAAAGACAGAAAATAGAAACCTAGAAGTCACTATATGAAATGTAAGCATAGCTTATGCAAACTAGGTAGTAATCAGAGTCATTTGGTTTAACAAGTGAGGGACTCCTAGCAACTGCACATGAAAAGAATTTCATCTGAGCTGTGATGTGCCAAAGGTATGGCTGTCCTGTATCATCAGGCCTATTTAAGGTATCATCTAAATTTATTTCTCTGTTATAATTAAGGTTTATATCTCTTAGAACAGGTTGCTGGCTTGAGTGTTGATTTTTGTTAAATCTAGTAGAGCAGTTCTAGTATTGTTCCAAGTCTGGGTCATACCTTTTGACCAGGATGATCTAGGCTTTGGTACACTCACCAATTTATCAAACATTTTCATTTTTGGAAAGTTGCAGAGTTAGTGAAGGTTTTGGTCTGACAACCCAGATGAGGTTATCAGACCACAGTAATTCTCTTGCTGTTTTTCCCTTCACACGGCTTTGCCATAGTGGCCAGGGATGGAATGCTACACTTTCTGAAGCAATGTGCCCTGTAATAGTGTTACCTTTTGTGGCTTTATCACAAGCATTTTCCTTCAGTGGTGCATGCTCTAGGGTGATTTTTGGATAACTACAGCTTTCATTTATAAGAGGGAGGCAATAAACTCATACTCATTATGACCATAGGTTTGTGTGCATTACAAGCAAGACATCTTAGTGTCTTAGTAGTTAGGCATCTTAGTAGTTAATACCTAATCAGTCTACTTCTAGACTGACATTTCTTCTGTAAAAAGGTTGCTTCTGTTAAACATATTAACATCCAGCAGTCAGCCTTTAGTTGAACAAAGTTAAACAGAATTCATGAAAGCAGAAAAGGAAAAGCTTAGGAAAACTGTCAGAACCTAGATTAGAGCATGGAATACTTGGTCTTGCTTGCTTTTTGAATTTACCAGAGCATGTCTTGGGTTATTTGCCAGCCATGGGTTCCCCACCATTCTCAATGAACACTCAGGCTGATCATTACAGCTACTGTAAGTTTGTTCACTTCAAATGCCAAAGGTCTGTGGGATGGATTGAAGGAGTCCAGTCCTAGTAATGATCCATGTAGGTGTAAGCATGATGCCACTTGATGGAACATCTGTGGGTTTTCGTCTTGGAAATTATAGGTAGGACACAACTTGTAGGTAAAGGCAATATCTTTTATCAGACCAAGTGTCACATTTAGAAAACAACAAGATTTTGAGTAGACTTAACAAGCGTTTCTGCAGAGAATCACACAATGAATGAGTTTGGAAGGGACCTCGGGTACAGCCTTCTGCTCAAGCATGACCAGCTGGTTGCTCAGGTCTTTATCTAGTTGGATCTTGAAAGCCTCCGAGTCTGAAGATGGCACAGCTTCCCTGACCAACCTGTTGGAATATTTGATTGTTCTCCTGATTAAAAAGAAAATCTTCAAAATTAAAAAAAAATCTTCTTTATATCTAATTACTGTCTTTGCTTGTTTTGGTTTATTTGTTGTCTCTCATACTCCTCCTGTGCACTGCTGTGAAAAACCTGGCTCCTTCTCAATAGCCTTCCTAGAAGAACAGTCAGTCTGCTATTAGATCTCCCCTGAGGCCATCTCTTCTCCAAGCTGAAAAGGCCCAGTTCCTTTAGTATCTCCTCAGCACAAGTTCTTCAGCATCCAACAATCTCATTGGCCCTCTGCTGAATTCAATCCAGTTCATCAATGTCCTTCTTGCACTGGGGAGCCCGGAATTGGCTCTGTGCCTGTGAATACAGAGCAGGGTGCTGCCAGGGCACGCTACTGTCTCACGTGCTGCTTGCTGCTTGGCAAAACCTTCACCTCCTTCCTGGCAGTGTTGTTCCCCAGATGGTCAGTCCCAGTTTCCAGTTATAGTACAACCCCTACTCCCTGAGCCTAAACATTCAATTTGCTTTTTGCTAGGTGTTTATCTAGTTGTCCACCCATCCAGATCTCAGTGTCTGAAACTGAATGCAATAATATTATAGGAAATCACACTGAAAGCTTTATTAAACTTGAAAAATAGCAACATCAGGAAACCTGTGTGCTTTTTCCTATATTATGCTACTTGGATTAATAAAAGACGTTATCTCTACCTATAAATCCTGTCTTGACCGTGTCTTTAAGCCATTACAGTTATGACAGTGTTAGCATGTAGAGATGCCCCTTGAAGACTTGTGTTCTTCAAAATTAGGAGATTCATGTCTCGTGTGTGTGCGTGTCAATATTGTCAATAAACCAGGATATATAATTTCTTTCATAGCACCTCTGCTTCCTTTTAAATCATAATATGGATATGTCATAGGGGCAAATAAAGATACATACTGATGAGAGTTGTCATCTTTAATTGCTTTGGTTACAGAAGTTAGATGGCTTGTAATCACTAAGGAATGAGGATTAGAGAAGTCAAATTATTGCCCAATGACTGAGATAACTGAAAACTGCCTGTGCATCTTTTTTAGACTCTCTTAGAATTCCTTGCCCTTCAAGCAATGATGCTGAAAAGAGCTTTCTACACATCTGTTGGCTGTATTCCTCAGGATTTGGTTGCTGCCTGGGCATTCTTTTACCTGCAGAAATTGCAGAAATTTGAGCATTCAGTAGTGAAAATTAAATGAAAATGTGTTCTACAATCATGCAAAGGACTAAGTAATCTAAGTATTTTTTTTTCAAAAAAGGGTCCTCATTGTCTAATTTTGAGTGCCACAACTTCTTGGTCCTTCCCTTTGTCATGGTTTTGCTTTGTGCTGCTAGAATGTTAAAAATTGTTCCTTTTCCTTGCCTGGTGGGACCAGTTGGTTCC
>JAWWES010000168.1:31758796-31776758 GCA_035583135.1 Lophotriccus pileatus | reverse complement strand
TTAGGGGGAGGAGTTTTGGGTCTCCCCTGTAGTTTGGTCTCAACAAAACACTTGTGTCCCACTCAAACGGAGACACCCTTCTTCCTTTGCTCCCCTCTTTTTAATGGGAAAAATAATCTCACTGTACTTCACAACAGTGAGTAATAAAGTCTTTTTTTGATTTACAGTCATGTTGGTGAATATTTATACAATTGTTTAGTAATATACTCTGAAAAGAACTGCATTTGTGTTTCACATTGTGAAAGTGCTCATATATTCCAGGGATGCATAGTATCCATGAACGCATGATTTTGCAACCCAAATGAGAAGTTTCACATTCAGTGCAGGAAATTTGACAGTGATAGATGGGTATATACATCAGGCAGGGCATATATAGTACTCTAGTACCTGAATTTCACAAGTAGCCAGATTGGGATTCTGAGCAGAAACAAATCTGTGTAAAATGGCCAAATTCCTCTTCCTTTTTTCTTCTTTTCAGATAAATCTTACAAGGCGAAGTGAGCCAGCCCAGTACAATGTAGATATTTCTGATTTTTAGTAGCTTAATTTCTCATTCTGTTTTCACCTGGACTCGCTCACAGACTTAAAAGTCATCAGAGTCTAAAATTTACTCTAAGAACTGTGCTCAAGTTGTTGTTTGTACTGTGCTCATTAGTTGTTTGTACAGATAATTTGCAAGCTGCTGATTGGCAACAGCCTTGCACCGTCAGCTATGTGTAACTGAAACCATTAGATTCTGTTTTTAATCAAGAAACAGTGGACTGTTTAAATAACAATGGACTAAAATTAATTGTTCCAGTAAAATAAAAAAAAGCAAATAACATATCTTCATAAGATATAAAAACATCAAGAAGTCTGGTGAGTTAGAAAATGTTACTTACTGGTGCTATTCTTCTCAGTAAAATCACACTTTCATTTGTGTGGCTTTCAGGCTTAGTCTCCAGCCTTTCTATTGATTCAAGATTTTGATATTTTTCTACTTAGGATAATGCTGAAATACAGTGAGCATTGATTAGCTGCCTATAAGGATCATCTGCGTATCTTGCATTAATGTCCAGCTGTTCCAGAAGCAGCACACAGTGGGGCAATATGCAGTGAAAGGTAGTGATATTGCTAACTGAAATCTACGTTCTGTATCAATAAAACTAAAATCACATTTAATTCTAGCATGAGGGAAAGATAAAAGATTTTATTTACTATAACTGAATCCAAGAGCATTGTCTTCATAATTTCTATTTCCCTTCAGTGCTCCTTAGCAAAATAGTTTTCTTTCCTTTATAGTCTTTCAGAATTAATGTACTTGATCAGTTTTCATTCAGGTCATCAGAGTGCTTACGTGTGCATACAGTTTGCCAATTGATTTTGGTAAGAATCGCACAAAAATTAATCTCCTTCCCTTCCTCCTCCCACTCCCCCCAAAATCCCAGTTATGATGCAACACCTTATTTCTTAAAACACACGTGTATAAAGTATAGATAGATAAGGAGAAAAACAGCTGGTACCCTTGAAATAACCACTGTCCAGAAACAAGATACAGAAAGGAAGAGCGTAACAATACTACTAAGAATGCTTCTTTTTGGTTCACCATCTGATTTAAAAGAACAAAATAGCTACTTAAACAGGATGTAGATAACATCATCCCAAACGTCCCTTTGTAAACATTTTCCAAGGGGGACAGTAATTAGCTACTTCCTTTACAGGATATCTCTTGGTCAGCATTAAGAGGTCAGACACCACTCTCTAGAAATATACTAAGTGTATTGTTTTAACTTTAAAATTGGTTTCACAGATAAATTGTTATGGATATAACAGTCCCTTTGAAAATGCAACAGGATGAAAGTTGGGCTCACAGAAGTGTTAGGGTTTAGGTTTTTTTAATGTAACAAACTTTTTCTGTTTAGCAAACAGCAGTGTTAATGGTTTTGCCCATGTTATTTGCAGTGACAAAGTCAGTGGCAGGGATTGTGTGAACAAGCAGGAGTGGCAACTCCTGCTGACTGTGAGGTGAGAAGAAATGGGGAGTAATCAGAAGGGTTTTTGCAGGACATGGGTGTGAGGGAAGTGATGTTTCTCTGCACTTTCTGATCTCATCTGCAGGGCAGGAACCTTTTCCAGGGGAATTTCACCCTGAAATGCAAAGTTGTGCTGATTTGAACTGAACACTGCTGAAAATGTAAGTGGATATAATACACCACATAGACAAAGCGCATTATTCTCTTCTGAGGGACTCTCCTTTTCCATCATTTTAAGGGAAAAGCTCTTCTCCCTTCTCACCGGGTTTTGCTTGCTCCTCTCTGCTTCTCTAATATGCTTATTGTGTTAGTCAAATGCAGAAGAAAGGAAGCGAGGGGGGAGGAAGAACATCTTCCCTCAAACCCATTCCAGCAACTCACCAGAGACCATGATTCTGGAGAATCAGAAGGAAGCACAACAGGACTAACAAAGTCAGTGTGGCTGCAGGTAATAGTGGCTGCCAAAGGCTGGCTGTCTTCAGTTGTTATTTGTACAAGAACTAACAATCAGTTGACTGTTATTTAAGAGGAAAAGAAGAGTCTTACTTGTGGGCTGCAAATGGTAAATTTACCAGCTATAAGTATGCATGAAGGGAAAGATTAAATTTTTAAGACTCCTGTTGTCTCTCATGTGCTCAGTTTGTCTGTAAACTTGTGACTTGACCTGGAGGCTATTTGCTGCACATATACTGCAGGAGGAAGGGTGTTTGTCTGAGGAATTTAATTTATGTCTTTCCAGTTGAGAGAACTGATATTTCATAACATATTTGGAGATAGTTAGAAGAAATTCTGGTTTTTTTCAAAGCTGTTTACAAAATTTGTTACACACAACAGTTTGTTGTTGAATTACTACTTTGTCTCTGAAGAATATCATTAGGATAGGTCAATACACTGGTCAGTCTCTGTAGTTCTTATGGCTATTATGAATGAATGGTGAAAATAGCTTGGAGAGGTGGGGGACAAAAATACCAGAAAACTGTTCTCAAACTCTTTGTAGGAGAATACTTAACCCTCCTATATTGATACCATCAGACTTCTACTTATAGGAAGGGAACATAAAACCTGTTCCTCAGTTTCCTGGATTTAATAGACACTTTGCAATAAATTCTGTTTGGAATAGGATGAGACAAATTAATGCAATAAAGAAAATTGTGAGTAAGGAGAGAGGTACTGGGCATTGATGGTCTGTTGTGACTAGATGTGCAATGAATAGAGGGCAATGTCAATTACTTAGATCTAAAATGATGCAAATTTTCCTGAACTCCAAAAATCTTTTTCTTTTCCCCAGTTTTATACCTTCTTACCATCTCAGCTCTAAAGCAATGTATATTGTTTCCTGCTTTAAAGGACTGCTCAGAATATTGTCAAGTATTAGTGTCACTTTTCTGGATTAGAAGCCCTATCTATTGTTAGCTTCAGTTTTAATCAGAGAGAGTAGCTGTAGCAGTACTGAACAGAATGCCATTGTGAATATATATATCAAAACCAGTGCTCAGTACAATATCAATAACCCCATCATTTGAATGTATTTAGGCAACAATTCAGCAAACACATTTAAACCTGCTCTTAATGGCAAATGTTACACAGAGACAGGCTGAAAATTCATATGCAGAAAATTAATCAGATTTAAAATAAGTCCTTATTTGTCAGGAGCTCCTCTAGGGGCAAAATTAAGGGGTAAAACCCTAGCCCAAGTCTCTTGTTAGGTTCAGGAACTTACTCTGTAAGTATAGGTGTCTCTGTGAATATCTAACTTAGAAAACAATGCAAAATTGTCAAGATATGCTAAGCACTTTTAGTGCTAATATTTCTGGTTGTCAGTCTACAAGAGGGTTAAGTAAAGTATCCAAAGGTTTTTGTAGCTTCATCTAGAAGGTCTTTCAAAATCGTTACTTTGCAGCTTCTTATTTTGCCTCTTCGATTGTCTGTAAAAAAAAGTTAACCGTACCTTTCTCTATCCCAGACAAAACCTGTACAAAAACTTATGAAACCTTTTAAAATCATGGGGTATAAACATGACGAGTGAAATCTTGTGACAACCTGAAAATAATACGGTAGTGACAGTTAGAGATTCTACTTCTGTCTGAAAAGTGGTTGTTTGGGTGTGTTCTCTCTACCTATCTACCTGTCCCATTTCCTCACTTCTTTGGAATTTTGAGAGGAAAGTTTGTTAGTGTTTGTTCAAGATGACTCACACATTAAAAAAAAAAAAAAAACAACCAAAAAAAGTGTGCTATTTCTTCATTAAATACAAGCACATTTTAAAATTTGAGTTTAAGCTTAGTGATATCTTTAAAAGTTCAGAAATAAAGAGGATGGAAGAACATTGTCAATAAACTGTGTGACTAATGAATCAGAGTTACTGAACTAGTATTCTTAATGCAGATTGGTTTATGTCACTTTTAAGAACATGCCAAATATTATTATTCTTAGCACCAGTTACAGAATATTATTTAGGACTGTGGACAAAAAAAAGTTTTATGTGTGTTTCCCTAGCAGAACAATGACAATAAAGAAGGAAAATTGTGCTTAAATGAACATGTCAGATTCTATCAATATTCAAACCATTTTATCAATATTCATTCCATATCAATAAAACATTCTATCAATATTCAAACTATTATAAAAGGTGTAAACTATTTGTATTCAGACAGGAAAGTTAAGTGCTTTTGTCTCAGTCTCTGGTTATGACAGTGAAAAAATAGTTCAAACTCTTAAAATAGGTCTGTAGATCCCGTGGCTTTTTTTGCAGGGCAATTATGTAGATGTGATAGACCATCTCATTTTCATGCAAACTTCCAAGATTGTGCTATGCTAATAGTTGTGGTGATGATGCTCACAGAGTGCAGATACAATTTTAGTGTTTGACATGCTTCCGTAGGAAGTTGTTCCTTTGGAGTTGTGTAAATTGCAGAACATGCTTAAATATATCATAAGAAAATGAAAGTTCTATTTAATTGATTTTTTTGGAATGTTTTATTTTAACTGCCTGTATTTACTTATATACAGTATGAATTACTATGCAGCCACCTTTTCAGGCATTGTTTGTATTCTTCAATACTATTTTCATCATTTACCTTATTTTCCTGTTCCTTGAACTCTAACTTTAGTGCTTTTGGAAATATCAAGGATAAGAGGATATTCATGAATTTGCTCCAGCTATTTAATAAGTTTATTTCAATCATGAGCCTTTTCTTTTTCATTTTCTTACCATTTATGTATACATCAGAACACGTTGGGGTGTTTTTAAATTTTACTTTATCTGTTGTACAAATATCTCCTTTTGTGTTTTTATTTTTTTGCATCTCATCTGTCTCTTTGGCGCTCACAAGACAAATTATTTAACAAAACAATAATTCAAAGTGCCTTCGAGTTAGTTTATGGAATATGTTTTGAAAAGCAACAAAAATTTCCAACTATACAAAGTTCCTGTGCTATCTTTAAGGAATTAAATACTATGCTTTTTGCAAGCTTAATTCTTTTAATATTTTTGATACTTTGAAAAATTGCTTAGAGGAATCTTCTAATTTGAAGCTGTTTAACTTTGTTAAATCTTTGTCAGTTTATTTTTATTTCCCATGGCCATATGGTGGTAATTTCTGATATTATAACAGTTTTAATGTAGTTAATCACATGGAACATGGGGCAAGTAAGGAACTACCAATATGGTCATTTTACTAATGAACAACTGTTCAGCAGGACTGATATCTTAGTCCATAGAGTGTTTTGTCTTCCAAAGTCTTTGGATCCAATTTAAAATTCTTAATATCCTGACATAGCTGCTTCCTCAATCTGGTGACATCTAAGCTCTGTTTCTGGTCAGGCTAGTAAGTCCCCAACTATCAAAACCTATAGGCTATAAGTTCCTCTGGCTATGTTGCTTGAAAACCATGATCCAAGGACTACTTAATATTAAATATACGAGAAATGGAACCTAATTTCTTCCTTTCCCAAGGAAGTGTTCTGGTAGTTGGCAGTGTTAATGTTTGTTGTGTGCATCCCCTATGCACACAAGGTTCTTTAATTATTGGATAGGAAAGAGTAAGAGCATGCTACCCTTTTAAGCATCCTATAGCCTGGCATTTAAGACATTAAGATAAGATTTGAATTTTTACAAGCAGTGGAAGGAATTGAACCTAGGCATCTCATAGAATGATATCATGAGTATAGAGCATTCTCTACAAGTGAGTGCATCTCTAGGAGGACTCCCAGCATCTGAACCATTGAATTTAAATACATTACGAAACCAGACACTCAACTTCCTTGCCCTTTGAAACAAATCTGTCTTGCGAACAGATTCCATTACCTCAAATAAAAGAAGTGCCTCCCTTCAGCAGAGACACTTGTGCACCTAAGACGATCTTTTAGGATATGATCTACCAGAAGGAATTACTATTAACAATGTTCAGCTGCTCCCAGGTCCCAGAATGCAGTCTGTGACCAATCTGAGTAACTTAAGGTTCTGGATTCTTCTCCATGGCCAAAAGCCTCAAATGGCTTGTTACTGCTCATAACTTTTAGTCAACACTGTTTCATTGTCAGGGTCACAAAAGAAAGCCGTGGAAGAGCAAACTTCTGATTTTTAAGCGTAAAAAGCTGATGCTGATACCTTAACAAAAAGTCAGACTTCCTCTCTAAAATATTTCGTCATAATACAATAAATGTGTCTTAAACATGCTGTTGACTTATGCTTCAATCTTTCCTTGATTACATCACTTTCTCACATTGCAGTTGTATTGCTACTGTCTGAAAGTACCACCCTCTTTAAATGTGTAATTCCAGTGATTGCACAATCAGTTGTATTCATTACTATAGCAACAAGAATAAAAATGTTCCCTAGCCCATCCCATGTAAAAAAGGTCTTAGTTTCTCTCCTTTCATTTTATTCTTATGCTGAATGAATGCTTATGACACAGTGGAACTTGCGTGCTTTGGTTTGGTTGAAGGCTGCTCACCTCAGTGATGGAGGGAAAATGAATTATACTGGAACCTTTGTTTTAAACGGGGAAATAGAATTTCTGACCTACTTGGGGGCACTTGAAACATACACACCGAACATACGTACCCTCTCTCCAGCTTCAGTCATGCACTCTTGGCAGGGTATCTCACCAGCAGGAAGGGGAGCAGTGCTTGTAAGGAGCAGGTAAGTTCCAACACGAGACACGTGCTCTACCTGCATATTCTAACGTTAGAGGTTGAATCATTGCCTTCCTTGAGCCCCAATGAGGCCTTGTTTACAATGATACTTTTGAGTAGACCTTGCCTCATTGTGACATCTGAGATCACTAACATAAATATTCGCCATCATAAACCACCCCAGTTTTCATCTCTCTTTCCTCTTTCTTTCTTTAGGTACATCAGTGTGGTTTTCTGCTACCATGAGTTCTACCCTCTGAAGCACAGAGGAAATCTGAGTGGTCTTGTGGCTGTTCATAAAGACACGACAACCCACAGACCGAAAAGAGAAATCTATACACCAGCCATCCATGAGCAGTTATTCTAGTTTGTTATTTTATTACTAATAAAACTATATTTGGCTTTCTTCCTTTAAGCTCCAGTTCCTAATGTTGCATTGTTTCATGAGATTCCATTTTGTTGTTGGATTTCTAATTAGTAAATTTCTTACTACAGAGGAAAACTCTAAAACATAACTAAAGAAGTCGGTTGACATCAAAACTAAAGTAGCATGATTTCTATCACGTGAATTTTCTTGCTATTGAGCTACAGCCTGGCATCTACAGCTGTCCCACTATTTTTACAACAATTGTATTACGTTACTTTTGAGACCAAGACTTTTGAATTATGTTATCTGTGAGAGCAGTACTTTGTGTCCAATTTGCTACAGTTTGCCAACAGGTTAAAAAGTTAGTACTGGGAACATGTGTGCAACCACCCATACACACCCACCACGATTGCACAAGTTTCATTTCCTTAGGAAACCAGACTGAAAACAACAGGCAAAACCAGAGAACTCAAAACTCTGTCTCCTAATCCAATATAATATCCACATTCTAGCAATTGAAAAAATGGGGTTTCCCCTGAAAGTCCTACATGTAAAAAGTAGTCTGGTCCACTGCTTATCAGGTTTAATGCAGGAAATCCTTTGTTTACTATTAGTCAGTTGTGTAATTTTGGTCAAATTCTCATCTCTCATTTCCCGTTTTGCCTGTTCAGACACATTTTGGTCAAAGAGGAACAAGCCCTTTGTCCATGTCTTTAAAGTGCTTAGCAGGCTGGTGCCCATGAAAGACTCTAAAATTTAATCAATTCATAGTCATTCCTTTTGGTCATTATTGTATAATTAACCAGAACAGAAACAACATCTGAGGACTTCAGTCAGCAACATACCAGAAAACAGAACTGTTCACAGCTAGCTTTTTGAAATATTCCTCCAGGTTAGAGGGGATTTGTTTATCAACTGGACAAGTTTAAGCTGGTACAGCTTTTTTTGGATCATTTAAAAGAAAAAAAAAATCAAATAAGCTACTCCTTAGGAAGAATTAATTTAAATTACTAGTTTCTTTTAAGCACTCTTCTTAAGGATTCTTCTCCTAAGCATTCATTTATTTAGCTGTTTAGAAAACTAAATGATCCTAAGAAGGAATTATGGTCTTACTATTTTTTGTCTTTCTAAATTGAGAATAAAAACTGTAATGAGAACTTCTGTCTAGTTTTGATGTGGCTGGTGGTGTAAATGTTGATAACTGAAGTTGAATATTTTAAGAGAGTTCAAAAGAACTATACCAGTATAGTTCTTGCTATAAACATATCAAGGGCTGGGTTCTGTGATAAGAACTCCACACCCTACATCCAGTTATATCAGAAAAAGTGATAGGTTTTCATTCACATTACTTCTCTGAGATGCTTTTTCTTCCAGCACAGACTAAAATAATGAATTTGTGCCTAAATTTAATATCTGTTAACAGGGGTTTCTGAACTATTCAAAAGCCATCTAGTTTAACCATAACTGATAGTCTCATTTTGCATGAGAAATGTGTACTGTACTTCGGACTAATTAAACAGTGATCCCACAAAGCCTATGCAAGTTATGAAAAACAGGCAGTGAAACTTAAGCTTAGTTTGGATTAGATGTCCATCATTCTTAGCTTACGTTAAGCCAGTAAAAAGTTTATATAGAAAAAATCACCTCCTTCCTCCATTTACTTTTAGGTCTCTTCTTCTGTAGAGTATGTTTACAAAAGCCAATTATTCTTTCATGCCTTATTCTAGGAATTTCCAATGTTCCAAACCTTTTAAAAAATTATAACTAATCAGAATTTGTTCCTGATTCATAAAAGAAATCTGAAGGAAAAGAACTTTGACAACAAGATACAACTATCATACACAATATCAGTTAACAGCCGAGTACTAAAAAATCCCTTTAAGCTGGCATTAACTGATGTTGCATGCAAATTAACATGAAACACAGTAGCAGTGTGTTTCTTAACATTTAAGCTGCGGAATAGGGGCTGGAATAATAGGAAGCAGATATGTTGTCTGTGCTAGGAATGTGAGAAATGTCATTCTAGAATCCATCAGTGTTCTTCCTTTCAACCTCAAATCTGGCATTTTCATCGTGAGTTGTTGTTGACTTTATAATAGGCTGTTTTATACTTAGATTGCTGCTTAGGAAAGAATCCTAAGTAGCTGCAGTCCACTTTGCAATGAATGCAACAGGACTGTCATGAAACAGGACCTCTTTGGATCCCCTTAGTGGAAAAAAAATCACTTTGGGGCTTAATTCTATTTCCATATTTTTGTTTTTCTTTTCGAGTGTCATGTGATCTTTGAAACAGCAAACTGTGCAAATTTTGTGCAGTAACTACAGAACAACCTGTTCTTAAAAAGTGGGTAATGCTTCTGTATACTGAAGAGCTGAAGCGTCAGAGAACTGCTGTCAGGGAAGGCATATAAAATACCCTGCATGGATGTTTTCTGTCACTTAGATACAAGACACTTGTACCCACACAGCTGTAGATGAAGCAGAAAAGAGTCTTTCTCAGGTCTTGGGCAGGATAAGAGAGATGATATATGATTTTAGAACAAATAGTTACAACTATTTGAGATAAGTTACTGTGTAAAAATCTTCAGGTGATAAATATGGGAAATAACCTGACAACAGAGAAAATATTACTTAATATTGTTTTGAAAAAAAAGCACAGATATTTGTCCTTTCTTATCAGCACATGTATGGACAAAAGAAATTTATCAAGCATTGCACATTTATAAAATCTATCTCATACCTTACCTATCCTGTCATTTGTTAAATATTCATTATTAGACTTACTCCATCGCTAAAAATGACTCATGCACTTGTATGTAGAATTTCAATAATATCCTGGTTGCTAGGGTACATGTGATCACTCTGACATATAAAGTATCTGTTAGAAAAAGATTTTTAGATATATAATGATCAAATATGTAGAGTTTATTTATTCGATAAATGTTTTGCCAGTAGTTAATTATTTAAACAGCATGACATTTTATGCCTTTAAATAAATATTGAGTTGTATTGTACATGATCTCTAACTGATGCATATGACTTTTCTTTTCCATGTCACTGAACAACTTGTTATTTCTGCCATATGCGTATGATACAATCGTTTCCTGGGTGATTTTCCTTGACTTGTTTTTTTCCCCTCTGGCCCACTCTGTCAACATTGTTCCTTGTCTATAATTGTTTTTTTAACTTTCTTTCAAGCTTCTCCTAGCTTTTTCTGAGGACCAGTAAAAAAAATAACCTCAAATGTGCATATGGGTTTTGATATGTACTTCTGCATCTTCATCTTAGAACTACAGGCTTGTTTATGTACATGGCTTGTAGTTTGTCTCTGCTTTCTGGCAGAGACTGGGGAGTTTCCTAGTGCTGTCCATTAGTCCAATCTTCTCCAGGATTTATGCTTATGACGCAATTTGAGCTTTGAGACCAGAGTTATCTCTGACACACTGCTATTTAATTTTAAATTGTGTCCTGAAAAACCTGTGGTAAAAGAATACTAAACCTGCAAAGTCATGGAGTTAGCATATAGAAGACAAGAGTTCACGTTTTCTATAAAACTAGAGCTGACTTACATAAATTATCTCTTTCAGTGATAATGGCAAAATCAAAGCGATCAGAAAGTACATTCATTTTATGTCAAATTCAAGACTATTTTTTTCTTCTAGTCAAGTTATATTTTTCTCAGTTTGATTCATAAGAAATACTTCATTGTAATTTTATTCGTTTATTCCATGTCACATTGGAAACATTTGGTCTTTTCAATTGTTTTTAATGTAGTTGAGTAATGAAACAAGTTGAGTAATGAAACAATGATTTTTACAAAATGAAACATCAAAAAATATGTCATCATTTATGAAAAAAATCTTTTGCCCTAATAATAGCAAAAAAGATGGATTAGTACTTTATACACCTTAGTGTTATGTATCAGATTCAACTAGAGTTTGTACTGTAGAAAAAGATATTTTTTATTATTAAAAAAAGATTTATATAAGTCCTTACTTTAATCTGTAGGTAAACATGCATTAATAGAGAGTCTTTACCCAAATAAGAACATATTAGTTCTGCAGGACCCCTGCCTAATGACTGAGCAGTCAGTGTACAAGATAACCAATGATCACTGATTATTGAAAGAACTGTATTGCAAGGGATGAAAGTGGCATTGAAAGGGAAAGTGCTGCTAAGCAAGTATTATTACTGGAGCTCTTAAAGGTTCAGTCTTCAAACAGTACTTGTTTCGTCATTTCATTAAAAAGCTTAGTATGGAGACGTGAGAGTGTGATAGTTGAGTTTGCCCATAGCAAAACATGTCTATCATTGACACAGAAGAAGGATGAAATGTTCAGGAAGGCCTGCATGACTGTCAGAACTGGAATCACACACAAGAGAAAAAATTTGATACTATCAAGTACAAGTATTTTTTGGGACTGATACTGACAGTTCCTGTCAATTTATGAACTTACTGACTGGAAACAGCTGTGGTGGGGACCCTGGTTGATCACACAATGATTTATGAGTCACCAGCATGATATGGCTGTAGAAGAGGCAAGTGTACTAGATGACACTGGCTACAGTAGTGTTGGGAAGCAGTTTTGTTATTTGATGAGCAGAAGCTATCTCACCTACAACAGTTCTTGGAATCCAAGCTCAAGAAAAATGATTTGAGAGTGAAACAAGTGTTCATTTCTCTGCTCTAATCCAATATGTCATAAAATCCTCATCATTTAGCTGAATATATGATATTTCATTCTAAAAGAAAACTTTTGCACAAGAACAGATAGAAACTTCCCATTAATAAATTCAGATTGAACATTAGAAGTTCCTGGCAAAATGGTCGGTAAAATCTAAAGATGAATAGGTTATGGATTCTCCTATTATGGGCAAGCAATTCAATAATTCTTAAGATCAATTTGGAAGATTTAGGAAAAGGATTAAATTATGTTGTTGGCTGCAATTGCAAGAAATTAGATTTAGCAACCCATAGCATAATTTAGGTCTGATGGTTATATGGTCCTATGAACAGTTTTCTATTTTCTACAGTATACTGCTTCATGAATTATTTGCCGTTTATTGCTGTCTGCACTGAATATAGAAATTTTCTTCCACTTTACAATTTCTGTTGTTATTACTTAATTAATTTTAGTAAACGTTGAAAGAAAAACCATTTATATTGTGTATAAGGAAAGCCAAAGTACTAAGAATAAAAAATAAACCTGTTAAATCAAATAATGTTGTGTGTTCCATCTAAGATACCTATAATCTGGTTTTCCAAATATTTAGAAATTTATATTAAAATCATAATTATCAATAACTTCTGTGGAGGAAACTCAGTTCTGCTGCAAGTCAGATCACAGGTCCCTTATTTTTTTCTGTGTCTTGAGTGATACTTGAGTGATTGCAGAACTGTATGGAAGAGGCAATTTAATATGAAATCCTCTATTATGTTCTGTAACACTAGTTTAAGCTGTAGCAAAACACCATATTTCTTTCCACCTGATTCGTCCCCATTAAGTAGAGATATTTTTGCAAGCAGTGTTTTATCTCATTGTGACTGTTAAGGGTTGAAACAGAAACTGTGCTGAGATACAACTTATGCAAAGGACTTAACTAGAAGACAGGATTGAATTACTATAATTTGATAGTTGCTCTGATCAGTCACTGTTATTATCCACCTGAGTCTCGGTTTAGAGGACAGCCCCCACGGGCTCCAGTTCCACTCTACAGGGCTTCAGTGGTAATGCCAGTCTAAGACACTGTTGTCTTTGCCATGCCTGGACATCCATTACTCCAGTGCTGCAGTTCACATCCCCTACCTCATACCTGTGCAACTGACTGTGGGACTACATTGTGAATTAAGTTGCAGAATAATATGCCTTGTTTGTGCATGTTTTCTTTCTTTCTAACAGAAAGTTCTCCAGTTCACAGAGTGACTCACAAACTGTTGATCTGGCTTAACCTAGAAAGGGGACATGCACTACCACGAGTCCAGGAATAATCAATCTTCTCCTCAAGCGACCCCTCCGTAAAACAATGAATTCTGTCTATGTCTGTGTCGGACGCTAGATGTGTGACCATTGCTTGGGTAGACAAAGGAGTTTTGTTGTGAATTGACATTTGCTGAAAGTGGCTGTAGTCATTACAAAATTATCATATGAAACAAGTTTTAATCGGAGCAGGCAAATCCATCATCTTGGTGAATTTAACAAAGCCTGAAAAGATTCATTATATATTGGTTCTACTATTTAATCTTTTTAATCTACAGAAGTCTGAAAGGTAATTTAGCGCAGACAATATGGTGTATTTTTACTTGATTTTACTGTCAGAGAGGGTTCCATCAAGGTAGCTGAAATTTACAGAAATACCCAGCTAGTAGCAAAGAGTGGCATGAAGACTTTCAGCCTGAAAAGCTGTAGTTAGCTAGTTAGAAACAAGAAAAATAATTTTTTATTATGGAAAATCATAAGGATTATAATGCTTACCGAATGCTTACCCTGTAAACATTGCACCTACCGTCCTATTAAAAAAAAAAAAAAAAAAAAAAACACCGAAAAAAAGACAGGAATATTGTTTTTAAGCTGTGGTTTTACTCTGCCCACCCGTGCTCTGCTTTGATTTTGACAGTGCACGCATAAACGCTTCTAAAAACTCCGATATGATACGTCCTTTTAGAGGTGGTTTCTGAGAAATCTTTGTGCCTAACAGGTAGTGATTTCATAAAATCTGAAAAGAAGAGATCATTAACCTCATCACCAGATAGCAGTTTCTTCTTTAACTTTCTTTCTCAATCATTTGCAAGTAGTTTCTGTTTAGTCAGAATTCCTGAACAGTCAGACCTGAACTTTTCTCACACTCTAAGGTGCTGCAGGTTGCACAGGTGCATTTGAGAAGAGTTTTCTCTCAGATGTTTATTGAAGTCATAGATTTAAGCCAGAATACATATGTTCGTGAACTTCATATTACATTACTTTAACCAGCTCACCTGCCATATGCTTTAACCAAGAGGGTCATTCTGGTTTTGATACTGTTCCTTTCAAAGAGAAAGTAAAAATTGGCCATTTTAGCAGATGAATTAATTATTGTAAAAAAACCCTCACCCTAACTCTAACCCTAACCCTTTCTTTTTGAATATGCTTCTTTCTTTATGAATATGAATATCATGTAAGGCAAGTGCCTGTTTTTGTTTTACCTAGTGTCAATCAGTGAGTGGTAAGTTAAATGACAGTCCTTCAAGTTACTTTAATTATGGAAACTGAGAATGACTGCTGAAAGATGAATCCATGTTGCCGGCTTTGCTGTATTTTGTTTATTTAAATTCTGCGCACCAGCTTATTTGCTACCTCAGCCGTGGTCTTATATTGCATCTGAAAAAGGCACATGTGACAGCCAGATTTCAAATGAATTAACTAAACTAGCCTAACTTGAATGTAAATGCTGTATGCTACAGTGTTGCGACATCTAGAAGTCTTTAATCATTTATAACCTAAGCTTGTGCTGTAAAAAGCACTTGTTTCTGGTTTGAAAATGGGGGAAAAGTATACATAAAATCAGATATTGAAGCATTAATTCTAAATGAGTAGCAGCTGAAGTCCCATTCTCAATCTAGGCTTCTGTGTAAAGGAACATCATCTATATTTCAAGTAGTAAATCCGTGGGATGAAAACTTTGTTTTCTTCATGTTCCAGTTGAAAGTGCAGATGAGGCTTCGTGTAAGGTAAATACTTACAGCATAAGAAAAGTATCATTGAAAATTTACATTTCTTTAACAAATAGACTCTACGTTTCTGTTTGTATGGCATGTAACACCTGACAAATCAAATGAAATTTTTAAAATAAATTCTACAACTGAGAATTCTATTTAACTCATGGAACAAATTAGTTAAGGGATATAAGGGAGTAAAGTTCAGTGATGCATGCATCACTGAGTAGAGAAGACCAAAATTCCCAGGAGCTGACTCACCTAATGCAAAATTTATCCTATTAGAAATATTGCTTTGGTTTCACTTCTCTTCTTTCTCTTCCTTGCTTTCCCTCTCTTCAGTAATTTATTTGCTGTCTTTTAAGAATTTAATTCTGTACCTTGTAATCTCCATGATTCACTGATTACTTTAAACTTAGCCACCTAAACATATCAGTAACACATAAAATTTAAAAAATCAGACTTAAACTTTAACCTATTGTCTAGAGTAATCATCTGTATTCTGATTACCACACAACTATATACACAAGCACTCAGATGAAAGACCAGGGCTGTGGAGCATAACCAAATAGATGTATCTCTCACTGAGTGTATGAGATAATGTCCAGGCCTGAATATTATTTTCCTATAGGGTGTCAAAAACTAAAATGAGAACAGACTAGATTACATATCCTCCTATTTATATCTACTTTCACCCTCAAAAGAAAAATGTAATGTATATGTTTTTCACAGTAAAAAGCCTTTTTAGTGAGAGCCTAAGTTGCCTTGCATTCAATATTTAATTACATACTCAAGGGACAATCTCCATTGTACTTGGAAGAAGCAGTTTTCAGAGATTACTGCAGATAAATCCATAAACTTTCAGATGTTATTGCAGCATTACTGAGCTTTGTAATTCTTGATTAAAGAAGAAGCTATGTCACTCAGCATTGACCCAAAGAAGAATACATATCCTTAGGCTCTGAAGAGATCTTAAGTACATGTTCCATTTACAGCCTGAGTATGTGGTGGAACTAAAATGAAAAGAGAGGAAAAGAACAAAATGTTCTGCAAGGAAACATCAAAGACCATTAGAGAAAGAGCTTTTAAAAAGAAGACAGCATATGGAAAAATGATCAGGCATTGCTATATAGAGAAGAATAATTTTGAAAGCAATAGAACATTCAAAATATATAAAACTTGCCTGTGAGGTGTATTCTCTTGAGTTAAAAGCTATTTTTAAAAGGCTTACCAAAGGGTAACTTCTCAAAATGTATTATTTTAAGGCAAAATAATATTTATTATTCATATATTGCATATATAGGTAATGTCTGGTGGTTGTAGGCTGAAAAAATATAGAGAGATAAAAAGAGTTCAGCAGGTCAACCACTTTAATGAATTTGAATAAAACCACCAGAATTCTATGTGGATTAGAAAATAAGACAACATTTTAATTAAATGAAAACATTGGTTGACAAAATAATGACCACTTAGTCATATCACTTTAATGATTTATTTTTACATTTCATAAATCAGACAATTTACCACTGAGATTAGTTGATAAATTTCTTCTTAAAGTTGTTGCTAGACAGTATTTTCTCTATTGAACCTTGTTACATCTTTCAGTAGATATTCTTGTATTTCTTCTTGATGCTAAAATGACCTCCCTGAGTATATACCATGTAGCATGTTTTTAAGTATTGAAAACTTTAAAATGGCCTAAAATGGACAGTGTCATTCTGAACCTAGTGCCAAACTCTTACAAATTGAAATGCTGTCTGAAAACAGGACTCATTTTTAAATGTATATCCTTCATTTTAGAAATGCTTTCTCTAGTAAGCAAGCACCACTTTATCCAGTCATCCATAGTACTGAAATATAGTAAAAAAGAAGCAAAGATAAACAGCAGGGCACAATTCAAATGAAAGTAAAGGGCCCATTAGGCTATTCATTCCTGTAGGTACTTTACAAAACTCAGTTACAAAGAATATCTAATCAGGCATAAAATGTTTTATATATAGCATATAGTTTGTTTGGGTTTGATCAAGTTCTTAATATCCTATACTATCAGCTTGATGTGTTAAAAATTGTAGCTAATGTATAGCTACATATAAGTGCATTAGTCATTGAGGAATAAATTAAAATACTGGACTCAGAAAGTGAGTAAATCTGGTTGTAAATCAGCACATTAATAATTCAAATGTTAGTAGATACATTATCAATTTACTGCTAAAAAAAGAAAGCTTTTTAAATTGAGGCTTGTTTTTAAATTATTTTGAAGCATTGCCACATTTTAATTTTTACATGATTTTCATTATCAACACTTGAAAATAATGAGTCTGTAAATACAAATTAACAAAGCATGTCAAAGGGGGCCAAAATGCAAATGTAATAAGTTCCTAATTTATTTTCTGAGTTCTGATTTTTCTTTTGAATTGCTGTTTTAAGGCTGCTTGATGTATTTGCCAGGGGATCGACAATATATATCCTACTGAAAGAAACAAGTTATTTACAAAAGTAGCTAGATTGCAGGTTATACTGGAGAGCACATGCACCTCATTGGATTGACTAGAACTGACATTTTGTGAGTACCTGTCCTACACAAGGCTTTTGATACTGTGAGCAGAAAAGGTCTATGGCAGATTTTGGAACGTTTAGGTTGTCCCCCCAAATTCCTTAAAATGATCATCTCACTTCATGGGGATCAGCACGGCCAAGTCAGATATGGCAACACACTTTCTGAGCCCTTTCTAATAAAGAATGGTGTGAAACAAGGCT
>JAWWES010000168.1:31743332-31758696 GCA_035583135.1 Lophotriccus pileatus | reverse complement strand
GGCTGCCGCAAGAGAGGAGCCCCGAAGAAAAGATACAAGGACTCCCTGAAGCAACAACTCAGCCTCGGGCATATTGACCACCATAACTGGTCTACTCTGGCCTCCAGTCGGAGGCCTGGAGACAGACCATCTACAGCGCTGCTGATGCTTTTGAGAAAGCACGCAGGATCACTCTTGAGGAGAAAAGACAACGCAGAAAAAATCGTGCCTTGCAAAATATACCATCTAAGGAGTCTTTCTGCTGTGCCTTTTGCAACTGGACACGCCTTTTTCGTATTGGCCTTTTTAGCCACCAATGCGCCTGCAAGAAACGTGGGTAGAGCCCTTCTCAAATCTTCGTTCGCGAAGCCTAGCCATGATGATGATGATGATGTCCTGCACAAAGAAAAGAATCTCATTTGTTTTTTCAAATTTTGCATGTTTTTATCCATGTGGCTGGTGAGATGCAAGACTGCTTTGTTCTTCACAAGACTCATCCAAGTCACTGGACAGAATGAACATCTTGTCCTTTTGGTAAATCATGTCTTCATCTCAGCTTCACCTGGATGAGAAAGCATGGAACAAATTTGGACAAATGATATGGGAACCAGAACCTGCAATTGTGTTGCGAAGTTGAGCAAAACCTGCAACATGATCCCTTGGCTAGAACAGGAGTTGCACTGTATTCACACAGACTGTTTCACTTTCAACTCAAAAACAGGTAAGCTTTCTTCTTGGTTAGGAGTTTGCAGAACAACAACTCTCATACCCTAAACTTCTCAGATGTTACCTGAAATGAACAGATTTCTGAGAGTACGCTCTAATGCTTTGACAACACTGGGTGGCATTATGCAATATGGGACATTGTAAAGTAATAGAATATGTACACAGAGTTTTACAAATTTATCATCTTTTGCCATTCCAGCCCTCAGGCTGTAAACATACTGGGAGGAACTCACAGCTGGCTTGATATATATACTTGTGCAGCAGTTCTGAGCACATAGAGGGACATCATGATTTTAGGCTTCCTCTCAAAGGAAGTGTTCATGTCTTTGTGTATAATTAGCTCCACTGTGAAGAAGACCTGAGAAGAAAAAGGCTTGGTTATCTTGTTAGACTTGTGGTTCAGAGGGGGGTGGGGTTGGTGGTAGAGCGAGTTTTGCACTTAGTCATAAGTGGTGCTGGGAGCAACTAAAATCATTAGTATAGACTGGCTCTGTGTGGGATTCCATTACCAGCAGAGAGGAGATATTCGCAAACGAAAGGTGGTTTCAGAGAAATGCCACAGGATGGAAATTCCATTCCTTCCTGAGCTCTGAACCTAGGAGCTCATTTCCATTAGGGAACAAGAAAGAAGTAGAAAAGTAAATTTCTGTGCAGAAAAACACCACATGTGCATGACATAACACAACTAGACACAGATGTGATTTACATTCCTGATGGTAAGTGAAATTTTTTTCCAGTCAGTTATTTGATATTTTATAGTATCTATCAAGAACCTTGGCATGAAATGCTACTGAAAAGGCATATAGGCAAGTTCAGCATAAACACCTTTATGTAAGGAAATCAATTGTTTTTCTAGGAAGTAAATTGAGTCAGTATTTAGATAATTTGAAAAACAAGTTAGAAATAAAATCAGGTATCTCACTTCCCTGCTTTTTACTGTTAACTCTGTGGTTTTGCCTCATGTAATTTTAACTTCTGTTTCTCTTCTGTTGAATAACAGCATAATGGAAGTATCCACTTTACTAAAGTATATGTGATAGGTCTTCCTATGTCTGATTTTTGAGCAAGTAATACAAAGCAAAACAAAGAAAATCATCTTCATCTTACTTTTTTGGTGGTAGCTAGCTAAAAATAGAGACAAGCAGCTATTTAAATTGCAAGATGTTTTTAGTAGGAAAAGGGGCTTAAAACTTTTTTTTTCATTTAAGAAGGAGAAAAAAATACTAATAAACTAGAGCCCTGCAAGAGTAACATGCATTAGATGCTTTATTTGCATTATATGACCACATACAAAACTGGTAATTGTAAGACTATACACAACTACATCTCCACCTCAAAAATATATAAATACTGCTTCTTTACTCCATCACAATACACATGTAGTGATGCTGATGCAAAGATATTTGCACAAAAATATGTTGTTTATTATACTACTATATTGATTTAATTGATTTGGTTTACTTGATTTGATAAAGAGCAATTGGAGGCACACTGGAAATTACTAACTTCCTCTAAAGTTATGGAAAGTTTTTGAAATGCTCTGCCTTCTCATCATAAGACCTTCAGGGAAGGGACTTTCCTCATTCATTGCCTAAATACTTTTAGATAATAATAAGGTCATAATAAGGTCATCTTCTGACAATGTATTTTTAAGGTTTTAAAGTTTAAAATATTTTCCTTAATAATAATAATTTTAATTATCTGGAAAAAAATGAGTTTAAATTGGAAATTAAATACACTGAAAATTTAGCTTGGAAAAATGAGTAGAAAACTAGGAGCCATCATCACTGGAAAAATAATAAAAAGTTAATATCAATTAATACATTTTAAGTTAAAAAAAAAAACCAAAACCAAACGACAAAACACACAAAACCAATCTGCTAAGGACCACAAGTAACGTGTTGCTTTCTTCATGTTGTCCTTTTCATTGTCAGTCATGTAACAGGCATCATGGGTTTAAATGTCAGTAACTGCCTTGAAAAGTGTGGGAAGGATTTTATTTTTTTAAAGAAGCAGGTGGTGAAAAGTGACTTGGTAAAGATGAGAGCTGACTGGAAGAAAGAAAAAAAAAAAAAGCAGCTGCCTACTCTTTACCCAAATGCATGGTCTTTAGAGCAGCTGAAACTGAACATTTTGACACTAAAGCATATAGATGGTTTTGCTTCATGCTATATCATCTCATCCAGCAGCATTAACAGCATGCATCAATCAGACTGTCTTCGACAAAGAACATACAAAACATTTATGAGTTTCTCTGCTTTAGATACACTGTAACGCACTAACTGCTGAAAGTGGAGCACCTTTCAAAAGGTACCTTTTGCTTTGTAATTACCTTATGTTTTCTCAAACAGGAAATCAGCTTCAGGGGTGGTGGTTTTCCTGCAGCTAACATAACCAAGGTAGGAATTGTCTGATCTTTGTAGGTTTTAAAATGGATACTTTGGTGCAGAGTTAATGGATAGAGTTAAGTATGCCTGCCATTACATGAAAATTTCTCATAAAGCTATAAATAAGTGCATGTAATTACTAAAATAATAATGTCTTCATATTCCAATGTAGTTGTTTGTGTTTTTTTGTTATTAATTCTGCATTTAGCTGTCTTGAGAGTTTGTATATTTATGAAAGATCGAAACCA
The DNA here is from genome assembly GCA_035583135.1 of Lophotriccus pileatus. Lineage (NCBI taxonomy): Eukaryota > Metazoa > Chordata > Aves > Passeriformes > Tyrannidae > Lophotriccus > Lophotriccus pileatus. The sequence continues at coordinate 31,755,356 of JAWWES010000168.1, read as the reverse complement.
AATAGAAGAAACCATATGCTTATGCGATAATATACTAACAACTTTGTTTCCTCTTGTCCTGGTTTTAGCTGGGATAGAGCTCATTTTCTTCTCAATAGCTGGTGCAGTGCTGTATATTGGATTCAGTATGAGAATAATGTTGCTAATGCTGATATCTTGGTTGTTGGTAAGTTGTATTGACCCTAAGTCAAGGACTTCAGCTCTGCTCTGCACTGGGGCAGCCTCACCTTGAATATTGTGTGCAGTTTTGGGCACCACAATATAAGATATTAAGCTCTTAGAGAACGACCAAAGGAGGGCAACAAGGATGGTGAAGGGCCTTGAGGGGAAATTTTATGAGGAGCAGTTGAGGTCACTTGGTCTGTTCAGCAGGGAGAAGAGGAGGATGAGGGGAGACCTCATTGCAGTCTGCAACTTCCTTGTGAGGAGAAGCAGAGTGGCAGTCACTGATCTCTTCTCTGTGGTGACCATGTGACAGGACCTGAGGGAAAGTCCTGAAGACACCTGAAAGGTCAAGCGAGGTTTAGGTTGAATATTAGAAAGAGGTTCTTCACCCAGAGGATGGCTGGGCACTGGAACAGGCTCCCCAGGAAAGGGGTCACAGCACCAAGCCTGACAGAGTTCAAGAAGCATTTGGACCATACTCTTGGGCACATGGTGTGACTCTTGGGGATGGTCCTGTGCAGGGCTAGGATTTGGACATGTTGACCCTTGTGGTTCCCTTCCAACTCAGGATATTCTGTGATTCTGTGACTTTTCAGTGTCTCATCCTCTGCAGGTAAGGAGGTGCACAAAAGCTGGGAGGAACCATATCTGGGACTGAACTTGCCAGAGGGATATTCCATTCCATAAAAAATTATGCCCAGTGCATAAGATGAGGCAAGTTATCTGGAAGGAGGCCAGTCATGGCTCAGAGACAGGCTGGGCATTGATTAACATTTGGTGAGCAATTGTGTTGTGAAGCACTTTTCTTTCTTATGTTCTATCTCCCTCTCTCCCTCTCATTTTTATCACTATTATTATTATGATTGTTATTATTATCATCATCATTATTGATTTTTTTCCTTTCTTTCAGTTATTAAACTGTTCTTATCTCAACCCGTGAGTTCTATTTTCTTTTTTTTCCTGATTCTCTTCCCCATCCCATCAGAGGGGTAGAAGGGGAAGTGGGTGAGCGGCTCCGTGGTACTTTGTTGCCAGCTGGAGTTAAACCACAACACCTCTAAAACATGAACGGGTTTTGCTTGTTTGAGGATTACACAATGTAAGTTATTTAAATAAGTATCTGACTTGTGAAAGGAAAACTATGTAACTTGAAAAGGGGAAGGGCAATGTTACATCTGTAACACTGGAGCTGGTGGACGCCAGCCTTCCATTCCTGGCAAAATTTCTTCCAAGAGCATGTGCAATTTATAGTCTGTTTCTATTGGAAATGTTTAATTTTCACTTTTCTTTTCTGTCAAAAAAAAAAAAAAAATACCACAATCTGAAAAGTGCAGTATTTCATTATTTTGTTGTGTTCCTTTTTGAAATTATTTATTTTTTATTATATATTTTTGAAGGAAAACTGGATTATAAACATTTAATTGGTAGAATACGAGACTCACGAGATACTGTGGCAACTTAAGAGTAAATTAAAATTGGATGTAGCGTGGGAAGCTAGGATGACACATAGTGTTTTCACCTTGACAGCCTTTCACTGGAGGTGGCACAGCAAAAGATCTTGACACATCTTGACACCAGCATGAACGCCTTCAAGTGGAAGGCAGGTAATTTTTTTCAATGCAGAAAGAATCTAAACCGACTGTTAGTCATGAGACACAAATAAAAAGAATCTCTGTATTTCCTAGGTGAGTGCTGATCTTATGCATATTTTTAGGAGGAAAAGTAAGTAGCTAAAAATAAAATAGATTTTAAAATAAGATATAAAAGTAGCTATATATACACATAATTAGAACTAGTTTGCCTAGTAAAGATGTGGAAAAAGTCCAGCATGGCAATTTGAAAATTTGATATATTTGGAAATGTTGTGATAAAAACATTGCAAAATTCCAGAGGTCACAAAGAATGGAAAAGAAATAAGCATACAGCAGTAGGTTCTTATTTGCATCTTTCATTATCTGTCTCACAAAACTTTTATTTTTTTCTTCTGAGTTGCTGCCTTCTCATTCTCAATGTATTTAGTCTTTTTCAGTTTTCTGAATATTTGAAAATAATAGATGAGAAGACATTTCTAATGTTGTAAAAGAAACAGTTTTCATACATGAAATGTCAAATTTATTTTTTGGGGATTGCTGATTATGTTGATATTAAATTTACCTAAGGTGAAGAGTGAGATAACAGTTAAAACACACATTATTTAATACTTATGTAATAAAGCTAGAAGAATATACGATGAGATGTAAAAAAGAAAAGGGTAACCACTGAACACTTAGCTGGGAAGTGCAGACAAGTTTCAAAAGCTTGCAGGCTCACACAGTGAGCATGTGTGTCAGCAAAGGAGGCTGCAGGCCATGGGTATGTGGTGCTGCCCTTGAGTAACAAAACCTGTCCCCCGAGCCTGGGTCACAAATGACCACACCAGACATATCTACACTGCAGAGATCCAGTTCCCATAGTTATACACAGAAAGATGACCTGACCTTTTCTGCACTCACAACATGCCGAGTCTGTAAAATGGATTAAGTTCCACCCACAAATAATAGAGGTATATGTGTAAAAGGTTTCAGGATTGTGGCTTTGAAGGTAACAAGACTGTTTCTAATCACATCATTGATCTGTGCCTGTTCTACCTAATAATGCCTACTGCCTTTTTTATTTGGATTCCAAGTTTTTCTTAATAGATCCTGTTTCTTACTGGATTTACATAGCATCCGGCATGGGGAGGCTAAAATGCTAAGTCCAGCAGGCACATTTGTAATATAAATGTAGAAAAAGAAAAGGAAAAGGTAAACAAGAAGTAACAAAAATAACAGTGAATACTCTTCATATTCATAAATATGTTCATATTCAATTATCTTTTCTACTGGAGGAAAGAAAAAGGGATAATTAGTATAAAGAAACTAGATTAAAGCAACTACAAACGTGAAGAGAATAGAAAAAGAATTGGGGAAATATATTACATAAACCAACAAGATAATAATCTACTGTTCTTTAAACAGTCAGTAGATAGAGTAGATACAGATGGAGATTTAAGAGGCCCCCACAGAAGGAGACAGAGTTAGAAAAAGGGGCCATATTTTCCATCCCAAGCACTGGGGTATCATAACACCCCCAAAATTACCAATTGTGTAACTGATGTGTATACGATGATTAGTGGGAAAACTAAGGAAGAATAGCCTGTGTATGCTCTTCAAAGTTTGCTCAAAACCATGCATCAGGTTCCTGTTCATAAGCCAAAGTGTGCACTTCAATATGCACAGCAGAACCCTCCAGTGACATGTCCCTCACTATACAGTTTATTAAATGAAACAATTTATTACCTACAGATTTTATTTCTTCAAATATTCTCACTGTTGGTATATTTAAAAATTTTATTTCTGCCTGACTGCACACAGGAAAGTTCCTTTGCTCTGTTTCTCTTAAACAGAGAATGGAGTTAAAAAGGGAATCTGTGGCTTCTGTTATTTGCTGTATTCCAGTAAAGTTCTCCTTTGAATTGGCAGGTGAAATTTAGTTACTGCTTGTTTTTGCCCAACACCAACTCTAGCCCTAGATACAGCAGCACAACCCCCAAGCCTGCACCGAGTTCCTAAACCTATACACATTCCATTGCAAAATGATCTAGTGATCATTTTACCTAGTGATACATTACACTGTAATCTGTTAAAATCATAAAGCTATTGTGAGAGTAGTTTGAGACAACTCATCTGTAGTGATGAACAATACTTCTGCAACATTTAAATCCTTTAGCACCCTTCAAACATTCAAAAAACTAAAGGACACTAATTGTGTAGGCATTGCTTTAAGCTTAAAAACCTTTTTATGCAAGAAATTAAGTCCTCATCAAGAAAATAACTGTTGAAATCTTAATACCTTTCAATGACAGCCACATTTGAAGAGCAATTTTATAGCATAATGATCCTTGTTGCGTAATTTGGGCAGACTATTGTTCTCTTTTTAATTTCCCGTACACTGCTTGCTTTAAGATCTCTCCTTCCCACACCAATTGAAGGGGAGAGATCAAAAGTTAGGAAAGAAAACACCAAGATTTGGGTCTGCAGTTAAGCTTCTAAATGTTTCAGAACAGCTCCTACTTCAAACATGCTATGGTGTATCTGACTGAAGCATTGGGTGCTTCATAGAATACTGGGACAGCTGCATTCCACCTGAGATCCCACTGTAAACATGAGTTCAAAATAGCAACTTTAAAATCCCCACTGCACTTTGACACAGGTGAGAGTTCGGACTTTAGACAAAATTTATTAGAGAAGTCCTCCCATTGAGTTACAAGGTGCAAAAAGGACCCCCTTGGTCTCTAAACTCCCTCTCAGAGAAGAGCCTGCATGCAGCTGGATCCAGTCTTAGACCCAGACTTTGTCAACGGTTTAAGTACAATGTTTTTCTGCAGGATAATAGATGGCAAACTGGATATATTTATATGAAATTAAGTATTTATTATGACAAATGATTAGACAAAGGATCTTAATGGGAATTATTTACTACACAACGCAAAAGCTATAACTACTAGTTAGTGTATGGTATACAGTACACTACAGATAGTGTACTCGTAGCGTATAGTGTAATACAGCATAGTGCACTATACGACAACAATTATATTAAAGCAATTGCATTAAAGCTAGCTAAAAAGGTGGAAACAATTATTAAGTGGAAATTTTATGTAACTCACCCATAGCAACGCTCAAGGACAAACCTCTTTCTCTTAACCTCCAGGAGTATCCTTGAGAGGTGTCCTAACTTCAAGGAAGAAAATTCCACACACTCCAAGAAGAGTATGTTAGAAGAAATCTACCCTATGAACATGGAACTGGACTTTTATAGGATGAAGTGATTCACTGACAGTCATATGTCTCCAGGTCATCTTAGCAGCTTATCTGCCAAATCTTTGCCTCAGTATCAGTTAATTTGGCGTTGATGTGTCAGACTGGTTTTAGCATAATTCAACATTAAAAACAGCACATGATGCCCCCTCTCAGCCCACCACTGATAGCTTGCAAAATAGAGCATTGTTTGAGTTGTTTAGCCACATTCAAGGGCAGAGTATCCTGCTACAGCTTTCACCCAGGACTAGATTTATCTAAACTTCCTGCTCTTTGATTTTTTTTCTTGAGGCATCTAGAATATGAAGCTGCACAAAAGATATGCCAGAAGAGGTAGCATTTTTTTCCCTTGTATTTTACCTCATACCAAACGTTGTCTGAAATCTAGAAATTAGTTCCTTATTCTAAACCTTGCTCCAGTAATGATCTGACAGGTTTCCTCAAAATAAATTTATAGGATTGGGTAAACTATAAAATGGAGTTTCAGATTATTATCAACTTTATTATCAACTTCCCTTACAGCTCAAAGCAGTGTCACACAATTATACTCTAAGCAGTTACTCAAATAAAATGAATTCTTGACACAGAGGGACTTTTAAAACCTGGATTTTACCCTAGATATAAAATTTCCAACCCTTCAATGAATTAACTATTCATTATTTCAAAATTAAAGTATTTTACCAGAAGCTGTCTATAGTCCTCTAAAAAATGCAGTCTCCACTTACATAGATTTGAGAAAAGGAAACTACAATTCTTATTACCTGGGTTTTATACTGAAGTTTTAGGATTCACAAGATATCACGAGGAGACAGTTAATGGCAAAAAAAATCAATTTCACCTTTATCTACCAGGAAGATTATGAAAGGGATGTACTGAAAAAGAGCCTATATTAAGTGCAATTTAAAAAGAAAAGGGAGGGTGATAAGCGAGAGGAAGAGGTGCTATTTTTTCTTCTGAGTACCACTATAGACCCTTGATTCAGACTTGGTTAGAGGAAACTGTTATGATTTAGAGGGGTTTTGTCTGATAGCAGCATAAAATCTATGGTAGTGCATCCTTCTTCCTTTTTTTTTCTTTTTTTTTCCTGTTTTTTTCCTCTTCTGAAAGCAAAACCAGCATTCCCTTAAAAAAGCCCTAAAAATTCTCCAGAAATGGTATGTCCAGTTCAGCAATTGTTGCCTCTGAACATTAGAGGTTCCCTCTGAGAACCAGTTGTTGAGATGAATCCTATCCTCAGAGTGCCCTTTTAGAGTGATTACTTAAAACAGCACAATGACTATTTTCTGTGCAGCACTAAGGAACTGCACAGTAATATATACAATACAATATAATATATTGTAATCCATATTTAAGGAGTTTGGCCATTTATAGGGCCACAGAAAGGATCAGAATGCTGCAGCACCTCTCCTGCAAAGACAGGCTGAAAGAGCTGGGGTTGTTCAGCCTGGAGAAGAGAAGGCTCCAGTGAGACCTTATTGCAGCCTTCCAGTACCTTAAGGGGGCTTATAAAAAAGAGGGAGAGCAACTTTTTACATGGACAAATAGTGATAGGAACTGTTTTAAACTAAAAGAAAGATTTAGATAAAATATTAGGAAGAAATTCTTTATTCAGAGAGTGGAGAGGGCACTGTGAGACACTGGACTACTATATTAATTATTGGCTCAAAGCAGCTCAAATGTGTGTGTCAGATTGGCTGGCACACCAGAAGTCCCACCTTGGGGTAGGGGCAAATTGCCACAGAGGACCAGAGCAGATAAAACCAGCACCATGCAGCCATTGTGTGATTGTGATCCTGCCACCTCCTGGACTCCTGATAGCTGGATATACATTGGATCTGGGGTGGTAGCTGTAATTGTCTCTTTTTCTCTCTCTTCTTCTCCTCCTAATCTCCTTTCTTAATATTTGGGTAACTAAAAGCTGGATGGGTTGGATTTTGCTAAGCTGTATGGGCCAGCAGGTCCTAAGAGAATGCTTTGTGGAATGCTTTATTTTGGTTGAATGTTGCCCTTTAAACTTTTGTCAAGTTCCCTTATTTTCTAAAGTTTACCAGTAAAAGTGTGTCATTTGACCTCTTGAGAAACACGTGCAGCATATTCTCCCATGCGCTCTCTCAAGGTGTAAAAGAACTGAAGGCCTTTTTAATAGATGTGGCGAATGGATTTTTGGAGCCTTCTTTAGTTTTGAAGTAAAACCCCTCTGATGAGCTCGTAGCTCAAACCTGGGATCTTACAGGCCCTGAGCAATCTGATACCGTTACTGGCATCCCTAACCATGGTGATGGGGTTGGAACTAGATGATCTTTAAGATCCCTTCCAAGTCAGGTCTTTCTATGATTCTATGAATTACCATTTTGCTCTGCCCTGAAGACCTCGCTTGAGACTGAATAAGCTATTGTTGTCTCTGTGTTTAGGGAACAAGCAGACTTGCAATAGATACCTTGACACCATGCTGGGGAAATCTGCAATCTTTGCTGACACACAAAGAGATGCAGCAATAGCTAATACCCAGATTTCCAAACAAGCTTATGTCTCTGCAAGATACAAACACACAAAAGCATTTCTGTACAGTAGTGGCAGGGCAACTGTCATTATCCTACCTATATCCCTAGATCAGGTTTGTATATAACAGCTTGGTTGTAAGACCAACTGGTATAGGTAGGAAAAAACCAATCAGATAAGCCTTTAAGCACTTAGACACTTTTTCAAGTCTGAAATAAAAATACTGGGTATTAAAGCTAGTCCCCCTCCATTCCTCCATCCCCCCCACCCAACCTCCCCTGGATCAACACACACTAAAACAAAATGAAAACAACAACAAATCCAAAACAGAAGCTAGAATTTATTTTAGACTATTATTAAATAAACCTATCACCTCAGGATTTAAAACTGGTTTTACTTTGTGTTTCTTGGAAGTAAAAACCCAAACATAGAATTGTGATCCTGAATAGAAACAAAAGACTGTTGTGAGTATCTTCTCTGAGAAATGGAGTGTCCTAAGAAAAATGAAGGAGGGTAAAAGATTATCCACTCTGTGATGACAGGTATGCTGTATACTGATGTTATTTGAGAAATGTTCCAAAATTTCATTAGAAAAAACTTATTTGATTACAGCACTAGTAAATGTGAAAAACAAATTCAATTACTACTTTTCACAAAATCCAAAAAGTTTTAGAATATTTCAGACATAATACTGGTGATTCTTAGCATGGAATATTCAAACCCAAATGAGCTAGCTTTGATAATCTGTCCCTGTGAAATCTGTATATGGAGCAAGCTCAGATACAGAGTTCACAATTTACACAATTGATACTAAGGTTTTAAAATCATCATATTTAGTTTTCTGCAACAGTCTCTTTGAAAACCTGAAACTTACCATGCTGAAACAGGGAAGTTGAGACAAATTCATAACCCAAGTGAAACTTGGCTTAAATAGAATTATTCTATCCCCAAACCATGAGGAAATTCATCCTGAATGTCACACTAAATAGCATGTAGGTGCTCATATTTTGGTCTTTTTAGTTCCAAAATGTAAACATATACCTATATATGAATAATGCAAAAAGTATCTGTGTCTGCGTGTGTATAAATACACTTGTGTATTACAAGTAAAAAGAAGTGTAAGCCTGGCCCTTCTGATGACCAAAGAGAGTTATGTAATTTACTTCACTCAGGATAGGATTTCACCCAGAGTTGCTTAAAATTAGAGCTATTTAAAATGCCAGAAGCTTGGCATATCAATTCTGAGACAATCTGGAGTGAGGGGAGTGCAGGGGCAAAGAAGATAAATAGCTGTTTATTTTTTCTAACTCAATTTCAAGAGAGCGTAATAAATTTGAGTTGAAATGCTACAACTGGTTCCAAAATTATAGTTCTTATTTTCAAAGTAATTTTTCTTCTCTAGTCTCTACTTACAAATAAAACAGAAATATGTTAAAATAGTTGCCTAAAGATATTAAAATATTTGACAAATGTTTTTAACAAAATTAATAGCTAATACTGTCACTTCAACTATCCTTTGCAAAATGTAAAAAGATTACCTCCACCATCTATTTCTGTAAAAAAATGCAGCACATACTATTATGTTTTTTTTCTTACATGAATACTGAACAGAAAATACTTGACTTGAAAAGTTTTGATACATTTATCAGGTCACAGCTCCCTCTTGTGTAATTAATTAACCATTACTACAAAAATCTAAGTAGGATAGAGATTGTTTAAACTAAATTCTATGGTACCTATTTACTTTATTCCTTCATTTTTACTTTTTTCCTCATCAATGATATTTTAGCTTTTGAAATTTCATATTTTCATGTCATTTCAGTGCCAGGACAGATAGTAATACTTACAGTAAGTAAATACTTAAGTAGATACTTACTTTCCTTGCACTAAAACTGCATTTGGAGGAATATTACTTTTGCTCAGTGACTTGATTGTGACATTAATAATCAAAATCCTGGAGGCTTACTTGAGAAAATTCATATCTAATCTGCTATTTATTCTTGCTGCTAGATCTTTATTCCATGTAACTTTTTAGGTTTTGGTGTTGTTTGGGTTTTCTGGTGGGTTTTTTTTTTTTTGTTTGTTTTTGTTTTTGTTTTTGTTTTTTTTCCTGTTTGTATTTTGGTGACTTTCAGGAAAATCCTAGCTATTCTCTTTTTATTCTCTAGTCTTTGTGTCCATAAGTGTTCAGAGCACTGTAACAAGCTTATTATCATTCTGTGTCTAAACTTTGTGGTAATGTCTGTCTCTCAGTGAAGTAAGACAAACTTAATAACAAAACATGCATAAGGGAAAAGCTGGAAAGCTTATTTTCAGTACATCACTTTTTTCTGACTCTACACAGAAAGACTGCATTTGATTAATTGTAGTGTTATTGGCACTTGAAGAGTTATCTTTGGAATTTAAAAAAAAATAAAGAAAAAAAGAAGCAGAAGAAGCAGCAGCAGCTCTTCCTATAACAACATAGTGCAAAACCCGAAATGACCCTTCAGGAATAGGTGTATGAGATAATTTTATGGAACAGGCAAGGAACCCCAAATTTAGAAACTCCAAGCAAATCTGGCGCTAGTGGTTTAACTGCCGCTTAAATTGCCGACAGAAACTGATGAATCCCCTCAGAGGGACCTGCACACACCCCCAGGATAACGCAGGGCAAAGCGGTGCCTCTGACTGAAACACACGGGAAGAATTCCTACCCTTCTCATATGCCAGTACACAACACCCTTGCAATCCGGTTCGGTGAAAGAATCCATCTTACAAAACTTTGCTGTGCTACTGTTTTTAATTGAAACATTCGCAGAGAGAGACATTTATTTCCAAGTAACCAACCAACTGAACCACCTCCGAACTTGGCACCGCTGGCCCGACACCTCTGGGGGCGAGGGGCGGGCACGTGGCGGGGCTGGGGAATGAAGGATGCTGGATGGCGGATGCGGGATGCGGAGTGGGGGACGCGGGACGCGGAGTGGGGGACGCGGGATGCGGCCGGTCCCGCTGTTCCACTGTCCCCTGCCCTTTAGGTAGCCAGTACGATCGCCCGAAAGCGGCGCGCGGGGCCCTGGGCTGGGGGAGACTCAGAGGCGGCGCGGGCGGCAGGCGCGGCGGGGCAGCCCCGGCGGGCCGTTGGGCGGGCGGGTCCTGATTTCGAACGCAAACGGCCCAATGGGAGGCGCGGGCGGGGCCGCGCGCAGTTCGAGCGGGCGGTGATGGAGCCGTGCCGGGTCTGAGGGGACGGGACGGGACGGGGGAGAGAGAGAGAGGGGGGCGCTGGGATGGCGGAGCAGAGGCGGCGGCTGGTGCGGCTGGCCGTGCTGGAGGAGCTCCGAGCATCGTACGGGATCAAGGTGAAGAGCGGGAGCTGCCTGGCAGCGGCAAAGGAGCCGGGAGCGACGCCGGCGGCGGAGGTGAGCGGGGCGGGGGCGCTCGGCGGCGCTCCAGCTGCCCGGGCCGGGCACAGCCCAAGCTCACACGGGTCTGGGGCTAGCGCTGTCTCCGGCGAGGCCGCGGGCGCCGGTTCTGGCACCAGTTCCGTTCCCGTAATGCTGCGGCTCCCGCCGGCCGTGGCGGGGCATTACCTCCCGCCGCGGGGAGACCTTTCGTTTCCAATGGGGAAAGTCGCTTTTTACCCCGTTGCCCAGGGACCAAGTGCTCCCGAGAGCCAGCAGACAGCCGTGTTGTGATCCAGGAAGGTAATGGCTCACTGGTGCTGGTGCCGCCGCCCCCAGCAGTTCAAGACTTGCGTGTTGCCAGGCAGGCCAGATGGTGGAGGGGATGTGTTCCTCTTTTGTTCGTATACTTGGGGATCTCTGAAACACCCACGCTTGCCTCTGATCTGTGCGAGAGCTTTTTTGCTTTACTGTGATTAATGTCTCTCACTACCGAATTTAAATTTTAGTAATTGTATTATTGGAATACGTACCTACTGTGTAGTTTCTAAAAGCTCCATGTCTTTTACTTGATACCGTAGATTTTTTTGTTTGAAGAGCATTATTTGCATGGCTTCCTAGAATAAGAGATAACTGTAGGTATTTCGGTGCCGACAGCTCTGGCCTTGATTTGCCAATGGTCCGAGGGATGAAATCTGTCCCATTATCTTAAATACCTATTTTGAATTTGTTGAAGGGAAAAAGGTGTGTTTTCTGCCTCAGGACTCTTATTTAAAATTAAAGTATCATATGGGTGGCAGCACTGCAGTCCGTTTCAGAGCACTGATCTTCTGGTAGACTCTTAATTTATGAAATGTCAAGTCCTGAACAGGATCCCCGTTCTACTGATATGGCACAGAACTGAACAGGGTTGCATCCAGCTGGCGGCCGGTCACCAGTGGTGTCCCCCAGGGATCAGTGTTGGGCCCACTTCTGTTTAATATCTCTACTGATGATTTAGATGAGGGGATAGAGTGCACCATTAGTAAATTTGCAGATGACACCAAGCTAGGGGGGAATGTCGATCAGCTGGAAGGCAGGAGGGCTCTGCAGAGGGACCTGGACAGACTGGAGAGTTGGGCTGGTTCCAATGGGATGAG
>JAWWES010000168.1:31719113-31743232 GCA_035583135.1 Lophotriccus pileatus | reverse complement strand
CATTGGAATGGGCTGCCCAGGGAAGTGGTGGATTCTCCGTCCCTGGAGGTTTTTAAGATGAGGCTGGATGTGGCACTTAGTGCCATGGTCTAGTAACTGGTGGTAGTGGATCGGGGGTTGGACTTGATGATCTCAGAGGTCCTTTCCAACCCATCTGATTCTGTGATTCTGTGATCCTCAGACGGAGCTTTCTGTGAGGCTGAGAAGGTATTACACAATGCTGCAGTAGTCCTTGGTCAATATAAGCCAAAGAAGTTGTGAAAGCACATGCTGGAGTTGGGTTGTTTGGAACGGGAGAAAGCAAGGCTTGAGTTAGAATTAGTTTTTTCCCCCTTGTCAATATCAAGCATATGGTTCTATACTTTTCTTTCTTTTTCTTTTTCCATTTGAAGGGAAGGTAATAAGAACTGTGAGTAATATATGCCTGTCTTAATAAAAGATGTCTATATTACTGTCTGCAATACTTAAATTGTATGCAAGGAAGAAAATGTATATTTAAATAACTACTGAGTAAGGCAGGAAAAGCTACAGAACAGCATTTGTTTTGCTGTGGGCATTTTATTTCTATTGTGAGGGAACAGACATAATTTTATTAACTTTACTGCCTGTTAACTAAGAACTTAAATCACAACTTCAGGTACTTCACACAAAACCTAGAGAAGTGAGCAAATCAGGAATTGTAAATGTTGAATTATAAACGACTGGAATTCTCCATTATGTAATCATGTAAATACAGAAAAAAAATATTATCTCTTGGAGTTAACTTTCTTTTTTGTAGTTTTGGTAACAACCTGGAACACAATGGCAGGTGTGTTGCTTCTCTTTCCTTATCGTGTTGTGTTTGTTTTCTGTAGGACAGATAGGCCTAAAGTGGCCTAATGGGTTAGTTACTGATTAACAATTTTTCTAACATGGTCAGCACTTCAAGTTTCAGGTATAAATGACCAAGAGATTGCATTCCTCTCTAATAACAAGTTGGGCATGATTCCAATCCTCTTCTGCTTGGGAGAGGGACTGACTTGCATGTTCTGTAAATAGAAATGAAAAAGAGGTAAGGAAGTAAAAGTGCAAGTTGAAATGTGGGCTTTTATAACTAACACAGCTGTGCAGCAACCCCAGATAAACATTTAAAAAGTGCTGTAGGTGAACGTCAGTAATGACTGAACAGAGTGCTAATTTTCTAATATGTAACAGATACCTTAATGTCTTGCTAAAATGCTAAATATGAGAGTTCAGAACATTTTTCTAGATTATTCTCTTGAGTTTAATCCTCCCTGAAACAGCAATGTGAGTGTCTGAGATGAAGAAGAAATTTACTTTAAAAAAAAAGTTATTGCAATTGTCTTATGTTGATTTTTTTTTAAAAAAACACGCTTTAGTCAATTTGAAAAGCTAAGGTGAGATTCCAAAACAATCTGGTTAATAACCTTATGGATTTGAGAGTCTATGAGAAAACTGACTTCTTGTAAAATTAAAAGCATAAAACATACTGCAGAAAACCTTTGCGCTCTTTCACAATCATCTAGGGTGTTACCTGTAACCAGAATCAGGGTAGTCTTTGATATCTAGATGACAGTGCTTTTTCAGACAATACCTCCAGACAGTACTATCTTATCTGAAAGACTTTGTGTTTTGTCTTAACTACCTTTATGTTTGTACTTGTGGAATGTGTGCTTCTTTGTAATATGTAGTTGATAATTGAATTTTGTATTTTAGGGTAAAATCTTTGGAATATCTTTTCATGCGCTGCCACGATCACTTGTGCCAGAATACGGTTACATTCCAAGGTAAATTAGCAATATATATTTAGATTTTACACATACTTTGCTCTCTTTATAGTATTGAGCCCTTGTCAGAAGAAGGAATGCAATATTTTTCCAGACCTGCTAAAGTTTATGGTGGATATAAGAACAGTTTCAACTGAGGAAGGAGGGACACAGAAGTTAGGTGGGGAATTCAGAGCCACAGCTCTCATTCAGTTGTATTTCTTTATACTTCTTGTCTTTGGGGGAAATTATTCTATGCATTAAGTTTTATAACAAAACTATGAAATAGTTTTTCTGGAAAAAACAAGCTTTATTCTGAGCGTTGAAGTATGTTACTGTTCTTTTCTCAGCTTTCTTGTTGATACTTGTGAGTATTTGGAAGAGCATGTTCATACTGAGGGACTCTTCAGAAAGTCTGGATCTCTTGTTCGTTTAAAGGCTTTAAAGGTATTCTGCTCTTGTTTTTCTTAATAAGCTGCATTTCACTTGATCATCTGCATGTTTTAATTTTTGGACTCTTTTCAGTCATAGTCAAATTTTAATATTGGAAGTAGATTGGTAACATTATGTGCTTCTGAAATGAGAGGAGATCTAGTCCAAAAACTGACAGGCTTCCCTTTATTTTTAAAAAGTTTTGGCCTTGTGACTGAACAAACTCATTAACAGTTGAGCAGATTGGATGCTGTGAGGATATTTGTTTAGCAATGTTCTCCTAGAGGGTGTGTAAATGGGAAACATGTAAATCACACATGTGGTCTGACAGCATTGCCTGTGTCTCACTGTAGATACTGTAGTTGGGTAACACCTGACAAGGCTGAAACTAACTATGGGGAAGATGTGATTGTCTTTTCTGACTTGGGCTAGAGGATTAATGCTTAAACTTAAAAATCTGATAATATGTTGGAGACTTTATATCATGTTTCTTATGAAAAATTTCAGAGTAAACTGGATCAGGGTGAGAACTGCCTCTCAGCTGCACTGCCATGTGATGTTGCAGGGCTTCTCAAACAGTTCTTTAGAGAGCTGCCAGAACCCATCCTTCCGGCTCACCTGCAGGAAGGCCTTGTCAAAGCTCAGCAGCTCGGAAATGAGAGGAAAACTGCAACTGTGTTGCTGTCGTGTTTGATGGCCGACAGAATAATTGAAACTTTGAGATACTTTTTCAACTTTCTGAGAACTGTGTCCTTGAGGTGAGCGTAAAGAGAGCACTTGTAAATAGACTTTATTCCTTTAGTGACTTTGCTTTCCAGCCAAGTGCTGTTACTTTCTGTGAGTGGTTTGAACTTTAAACTTTCTTATCTGCAGACATTCATTAGAATTCAGTCATGATCTTTTATTTCATAAATCTCCAAGCTGGAGACTTGACTTTGTTCAAGCTATATTTCTCATTTTTTTTGGAAAGCAAAATTACCATAATCTGATATTTTGCATTCCCCAAAACTGAAGGAGGTCTATAACCTCTATCTTCCTGATTTCAATGACATAGTTGTGCAATTACCTGGCCTGGTATGCATAAATCTACACATTAATCCTGTCTTGTTATGTAAGCACTTGAGTGAATTAGTCCATTTTTATTTTTTTAACTGCATTTGTCTTATTTGGTCTTTTCACTGCTCATGTCCTGATAACCTGTATAAAAAACTTTCTCTTCTTAAGATCCAATGAAAACAGAATGGATAGCAGTAATCTGGCAGTGATTTTTGCTCCCAACCTCTTGCACTCAAATGAAAATGAAAAGATGTCAGCTAATATGGAAAAAAAAATTCGCTTGCAAGCTGCTGTCGTGGAAACACTAATTGACCATGCATCAGAAATTGGTAAGTTGATAAATTTTTATCAAAATGTCTCATTGCACTAACCTGTATGCAGCTTTCCTTTTCATCTTTTAAGAATAATTAAAAAAAATATTTCTTAACTAATCCAGGACAAGTACCAGAATTTATCTTGGAAAAGATTCCTGCAATGTTGGGTGTTGATGTCTTTCAATCTACTCCCTCACTGTGGGGCCAGGAAGACAGTGAAAATGAATCTCCCACTGAATGTAAGAGGAGGAGGCACCGAAGTGTTGGGGGTAGGTATGTTGCGTGAAAGTTTCGAAACGAAAAATAGAATTGAAACTTCAAGTATCCTGATCCTAAGCACTTGCTTTGCCCAAAAGCAAAATAGATGTCTGAAACTTGTTGGGCTTGATTTGCAAAATCTGTATAATCACGTTACTTTATGTTATATTTACTCTGAGTTTATTCTAGTGTGTCTGTTGTTTACCAAAAAATATATTTTGATTTGTATGGATTTGTGAAGCCAAATTAATATTCCAGCTTTTTGCTGAGTCAGCTGCAGATCCTGTTGCAAAACAGTAGAAGTTGATTTTCTTGTTCTGTTTTGGTTAGGTTTGGGGTTTTTTTGCTGGTTTTGAAAGGAAACTTTAACACATACCTTGATAAGTCAAGTCTTGAGAAAGTAAGGATACAAACGGCAGGTCTGTTTTTAATTAGAGTAGCTAATTTGTGTTTTGAAGTGTAACTTTGATATTACTGGATACTGTGTGCTATGGTATCATGGATCTGGGGGTTTGGTGTGGTTTTTTGGTTTGTTTGTGGTTTTTGGTTGTTTGGTTGTGTTTTTTTTTGGTTGGTTTTGGTTTTTTTTTTAGTTTTCAGTAGGGTTGGAATGGGGTTTTTTGCAAAATGTGGACAATCAAATGGTATATCCTCTGGTTTGCACTCTCAGAGGAAATACTGTGGAATACATATACTTGACTTGATTCAAATTCACTATAACACTTATCTTGTATATATTGCTAAAAAAATATAGGTATGTATTTAACCTGTGTAGCTGGAGTGTTAAACCTGACAGCAATTGAAATTAAGGGTGTATGATTGTATATGTTTAACCAAGGCATGTTTTGTTGTTTAATATGCTTTACCACTGAAGAAGGGAGACCATCCCGGAGCTGCAAAGTGATAAACACGAATGTTAACATTTTGAGGAGAATCAGTTAGAATTTGGTTGTTCTGTGGAATGTGTTCCAATAGTAGGCAAATTCTACTTTTTTTCCAGATGTAGTATAACACAGCATTACTACATTTTAAATTTCCAAGGATGAGCATTTAAAAACTGCATGATATCCACCAGACACCATAAAAGTACCACAGCTTGTAGTTTTCTAAGATTTCCTGTGAAATACAACTGTAGGTTGCAATAGCACTATAGGTTTTGGTACACGAAACAACCATTTAAACTGATTTGCTTTATTTCTCCCTGAAAAGAATACAGGTTAAAGTTGAGTTGAAAATAGAGCAAGACAAACTTCACACTTAAATTTGATTGCTCGGTGTGTCTTGCATTTCAGATATTGTTAGTGGAGCATTGAATAAATTTAAATCTAACAGAACACCCTCCACTACACCTCAACAAGACAAAAGCGGTAGGTATTGGTGCATTTGTACTAAATAAAGCCCATGCAGTATCTTCTGTATTTGTTAACTATATTCCACAATATTTTTTTAACTGAAGAATTAAAACTCAGTTGAAGATAAGTTATTAAATTTAAATTGTTTAGAACTGCGAATATAGATGCATATTTACTGAGGATACTGCATTTACTGTAATTCTTGGAGCAGCTACAATCACTGCAGCAGTGGGCTGTGTGATTTACTTCCAGAATTACACAGCCAAACTTGTGCTTTTTAGCTAATGCACACTAAGGCTTCAGTGCAGTAGTGCAGCATTTTATCATCTTGGGAATGAATTTGCCAGGACTGAAATTCTTTCACACTTACTCTGTCTCCTAAACTTATGGAATATGACTATACTTTTACTTCCTCCTAATACCTATACTGTTAATTAATGTGTGGGTTTGGATTTTCCTTTCTGGTACTCTAAAATTGCAAAAAAACCAACAAAATAAAAAACTGACCCCTAAGCCATACTGATTGCTTTGCCAGTTCAAAATGCATGCACTTTGGCTAAACTTTTACAGCAATTTTCTTTCAAAGTTAAAAAACCCAGAACAACTATTTATTTTAGTAAACTCTCAAACTTTTAACATGTTATTACAAATTTGATTATCTTTATTTCAGTCCTTTCATCAGTGACTCCAGTGGTTCTTACTCCGAGTACCAAGCGTAAACTTCCAAATGATTGCTCTCAGGGTTTGTCCAGCAAGAAGAGACGGTCTTTTAAGCATAGTTTTGCCTTTGAGTTCTTACCAACTAGCATTTTTAACAGCAGCTCAACACCAGCATCAGGTACAATGCTTTCACTTTTTACTCTTTGCTTGGACTGGTTGTTTATGGCTTTTTAATTTAAGTGTACAGTCTTCTGTTCTCGTTAGGCAGTCACTGATACTCGTTACTTTAATGTTCCCTGCACAGCTTCCCCATATTGGTACATAGTGTATGTTTATGTACGTTAGTGTACACGTCACATGGATTGAGCAAAAGCACAAACTTTTCTATTATCTCTGACTTGCAGTCCTGACGTCCTTTTACTTATTCCCTCCCTCTGTATCATTAAGGTTATACTCCTGTTTTTTTTAGTATACAAATCTATGAAGACTGCCTATGCTTCCAACCTCTTGAAAGTTGTTGCCTTCTATCTCCTAAATGCTTAAATAGCTGATCTTAGCTCTATGTGAAATATGATTGTTGCTATTATAAAGGTTCTTTCTTGTATCCAATCACTTCTTTTCTCTAGGTGCTAAATAATCCCAAAACTCTAAAGAATCATTTTTACTTCTGTTTGGTAGTGCTTTAGTACCACTTTATTCTACTAGAGTGCTTTCAACTGTCAGGCTTTTTTGCAGATCCTGGCTTTTTTTTTATCTGGTTCTTTAATGTCCTGCCAACTGAAGTTAGGCTGAAAAAAATGTCTAGGTTGGATATTTGTTTTGCCTCAAATGAGTAATCTAAAATGATTATTCAAATGAGTAATCTAAAACTAACTGCTTTTGTTTATTAAATCATATCATGTTCTCTGAAATTCCTGGTTTTGTGAATGAAATTTTCAAATTTTTGAAATTTTTTAAAGATTGTATAGTGCATTTGTTTCATAAAAAAACTTCAGTAGTAGAACAGCAACTCTTTTCTTTATTGTTTCTTTAACTGTTCTGGCTAGGTATATAAAACAAATAAATAGTGCACATAGTATTGAGACTGAATCTAATTTTTCTTATTAAGCTCCTTATTTGACACATTAATCTGATGATAACAGTGTGGAAACTTACTTGAGGTAGTGATTTCAGTGGCATTCCACACACTTCTAATGATACTACGAGGAGTAGCTTCATTTAATACTAAAGTGGAAGTCAAAGTAATTTCAAGTCAGCACTCCACAGAATAAGCAAACAAATTTTGTGCTGTTTAAAAACCTATTCTTTATTGTGTTAACTGTTAAGTCTTTACCTGAAAAAAATGTGACTATTTTAAATTCATATAAATATAATTTTGTTCCTGTAGTTCACTTTGAAGCAAGTCCCCGTGTGTCTCTTGAGTCATCACAAACCTCACTATCTCCTTTAACCATGGCTGAAAATCATCTCTCTAGTACAGGGAACAGAAGAAGTAAAAGACTTGCAAACAAAAAATTATACAGGTAATTTGTTTTAACTCTCAGAACATAAATTGGAAAGATGGGTCTACACCTCTTGACTAATGATATGTAAAGTCTCAACCTGTCTCTAAAATTATCTTTTTTGGTAGCAACTTGCATAGTAATCCTAAAATGACCAGATCTTCCAGTGTGGCAAATTGGAGCTCAAAACAAAATAAGAAGTGGTATAGTAGCTTCCTGTGCCTAGTAAAAAAAGGTTGACAAGAAGGCAATAAAATAAGTAAACTAGAGGAAATAACCATAAATGTCAGGATGTTCTCACTGCCCTCCTGAAGAGTTTTTTTTTTATGTTTCACTTCTTCCCCTCTCTTCTCGCAGGGCTGAATCAGGAAAGACAGGTTGTTTTTCTCCTAAGATAAGCCGGAAAGAAATGGTTCGTAGGTCACTGCGCTTGAAATTTGGTTTGGGGAAAAGCAGTAGAGAAACGGTGAGTGTTCTGCTTCTAACCCAATCTTTTTGTTAGTGTGCAGATTTTAATCTAAACTCTTGGGCACTGATTTTCAGTAGCCAGAAGGACTTATTTTGTAACGGAGAGGATCACAGCATTAACTGGGGCCTGCCAGCTGTCAAGTACAAGAAGCCTGAGGTTTATTTTCATAGCAGTAACTGATCAGCTTTTACTCTGTTTGGCTGGGATGGGGCAAGAGGCTGAGAGAGGGGCAGCTGACCTGAATTGACCAAGGAGCGATTCTGTGCCATGTAATGTCAAGCTCACTAGTAAAACTGGGATGGGGATAGTTTTTGAAAAGTAGCCACTGCTCAGGGGTTTGTTGAGAATTGGTCTACCTGCTGTAAGTGATGGCCTTTGTATGGTATGGGTTTGGAGTTTTTTGTTTGTTTGCTGTTCTGTGTGATGTGTGTGTGTCTTTCCCTTTTTACCTTTCCAATTCTTCCCTTCATCCTGTTGGGGAATGGGGAAAGTGAGCATGTGGCTGGATGGGAGCTTGCCTGCCAGCTGGGATCAACCCCATCACAGTTGTGATCAGCAGGTCTCACAGTTCCTGAACTTCTGACCTTGCAAAGCCTATGCACAGAATCACTCTGTTCAGAGTGTGATTAAGTCTACCTTATTGCAGGTAGGCTGTTGCCTACCAAGGCCTATAGAGAATCAAGAAAAAATAAAATATGCCAAGAAAAGGCTGCTCTGGCTGATTTGCATAGCCTTTTCCTGGAGGTTTATCTGTCAATGAGATTACGAGTTTATATAAAAGCAATTAACACTTTGTGTTTGTTCAAGAATATTGTATCAGGATGTACAGCTGGCAATAGATCTGAAAATATTGGAAGGCGTCTTGCAAGTCAGCAAGGTTTGGAAAGCAGAATGGAATGTGTAAAAAGAGATGGACTCTTCAGCCCATATGCCAATGAAAAATTCCCTAAGAAAGGTAATTATCTAACTGAGTATATCAGATGGGGAAAACTTTTACTTTGGTTTTTGTAAAGCAAAAGTAACTTTATGGATAGAAGTATAAAAACAATGAATTAAAAGTGTACTTCTAGCTAAAGTTACTTGAGTGTTAGTGGCTTCCGGGGAAAAAGAATTGGTTTAGGATAGGCTTGTTGTGTTTCTAGTGTATTTTAGTAGTTCTGTTTTGTTAGTTAAGCAAGATGAGATACGTGATTTCAGTTCTTAATGTTGCAACCTTTTGTCACATTTCTGAAATCTAAGGGAGTAACAGTGTCTTTAAATTCAGTACTGCTTGGACAATTAGTTTTTTAGTAATAATTTTGCATATAATTATTGTTAAAATCACAACTCTTAAACACTGATATTTATTTTAAGGTTCAAGGAATGTAAACAAGTCAGAAGAAAACTTGCTAACTCCAAAATGTGACAATAAGGTAGTTCACCGAATGTCATGGAATAGTCCTGCTGTTATGGATTCTCAGGTGATCAGCAACAGTGAGCAGATTCTGCCAGGACACCCTGAAACAAAAGCTGGCTCTTCAGAATCTGTTTCGTTATCTGGAAAGCCACCAGTTGTTTCAGATGAATTCAAATCCACAACTGTAAGCAAACAAGACAACACCTTGGAACTTGTGGTTTCTGAAGAGGAAAGTGATTCAACTGCAGACACATTACTGAAAGTTAAGCAAGCCTTCTCTACATCTGGAAGTATTCGTCCCAATTTGATAGGTGATACATCTTCCCCCATGCATGTGGCAGGCGAAACATTAAATGAAACTCCGTGTCCCACAGGGCTCAATCCAGGGAAAGAATTGTTAGCTGAAGAAGTTTCTGGAAATCTAGCAAATGTAAAATCCAGAGAGCTGTTGCACCAATTTAATCAATCTTCTGCTGCCGATAAACAGCAATCAAAAACCCCTGAAATTAAAGGTTTGGAGAAAAGAAACTTCAAAACATCTCTCGAGATTGAACTTGAGGTCCCAAAACTAGATACAAAAAAAGTAACAGAATTTCCTGTGCCTCAAGTACCGGACAGGGAAGACAAATTGACTGTTCAGAACAGTTCAACAAAAGATGACTTAAACAAATTAGATTTCTTTGGAAGGAAAGAGGAAATAGAATTAGTGCACTCACAAAAAGCTGAAAACTGCGTGGTAAAATGCTGTAATTTAGAAAAAGGTACTGCTAAACTTTCTTCAGCAGGACAGCTTCCTACTTTACAGTTGCCTAAATTGCAAAATGACGTAGGCAACCAACACTGGAAAGCTGAAAATTCTGATAAAACTTTAACTAAAACATCAACTGTTTCTGACCGTGGAAAGGTTTCTGACCACATACAGTGGTTCAACAAGCTTTCATTAAATGATTCAAGTTCTGCAAGCGAAACTAAACCACCTCTGAAGTTTCAACGTACTCCAGTTAGACAGTCTGTAAGAAGAATGAATTCTTTGTTGGAGGCTAACAGACGATCTGTAAACTCTCAGCCACTTAAATCAAGCAGTGTTGGTTCACCACTTGTTAAATCTTTGAGCTGTGATTCTGCACTATTCTCCTGCACAGAAAAGCCCTCAAAGAATTCCATGGTTTTGCCATGCAGGAGTGAAAGTATGTGTGACCAAATTTCTATACGTCATAAGCAGCTAGACTTAACATCCAAACCACATTGCAGGCAGTCGAATCCATCAGACAAACCTGATGCTGCTGTCAGACCTGCTGGAATCCATGATCAAAAAGTGACTGTTCATCCATCAAAGTCTGTTCTAGAAGATCTAACCAATCATGAAACGGTTAAATCTGGTTTGAAAGTTAATGTAAATGTAAATATTCAAGGTGCTGCCCCAGAAAAATCTACAATCACAAGAAGTGCTCCAGGAAAAGAAAGAGTTCGTTATAGAGGTTCTCCAAAGAATCCAATGTCTAAAGTGAAATTGCTACCAACTGCAAAGCCAGTAGACTTATAAGATCAAATATTGTGGCTAAATGGTTCATTGTAACTTGGTTAACCTTTGGAAAAATCTAAATTTAAAATTTTTTTAGCTTTAATTATTTGTAATTTTTGATTTATTTTAAATATGAGTCATGGAGATGTACAAATATTAATTTGTTTTGTGATGAGGTTTTCTTAATTTACTGAAACTTCTGTAAATGCTAGTCAGTTCAACTAAATGAATTTAACTTCTAAAACAAAAATAACCTGTTTCTACAAATATTTGTGTTATATCTCAAATTTGATTATCTAAGCTTCTAAAAACATGCTGCATCTCCCAAAACAGTGTTTTTGCAGTGTTTAGATTAAGTACCAAGTTTAAAAAAACCCAAACTTCTCAAATATTTAAAACAAAACTAACAGACATATGAAAGAAAATATCTTGATGCTGAGTAGTGGTAGTTAAAGTTATTCACTTTTAAGTTTTAAATGTATTGTACCACTACTCGATACTACCAAGTTGGATCTTATATGAGCTCTACTTCTTTTGAGACAATTTTTTTATTTCTGTTGGAGCAAACTGGGAGCATGTTTTCCTTGTTGAGTAAGTAAATGTCAAAATAAAACTCATGCTTGTACACACTGGAGAATTAATAGAACACATGGAAAACAAATGTGAAGTTTATTCAAAAAGCAAAAAGTCTTAAAAACTTCATCCAGTGATGAAGTGCTCTGCAGTAGGTACCAAGTATTTTCAGTTGTGAGCGGTAAAATGTTTTATGTTAATGTGAAAGGGAGTTTAACTTATTTTTAGAGCAATAGAATAGATGGTGCAGAAGCCGGTTTTAGATGCTGGAAGTGTTGCAAGAGACGAATGTAAGAAGCCATAGTGTTAAAAGTTGATTTGCACAGGCAAATGTTTGTATTTTTTAGAATGAACACTGTTTATGTCTGTCATCAGTTGTAAAATTATTTAAGAGTAAACACTTGAAACTATTCATTAGCTTTTTATATATGCGAATTGTTTATTGGCAAACTGTTAGAGCTGAAGCACTGGATACTTTGGTTTTAATAAAACCATTATTTTTTTCTCTTTTCTGAACTTGTTCTTCTATAATGACTTAAAAAGATTGTTGTTATATGTAGACTGTAGACACCAAAATTAGTAAGTCTGAGAAAACAGAAGTCAGAAGCAAATCTGGCTGTCTTTTTTGTTCATCTTAGATGCGGGTTGGTGATTCTCATAACTAGCAAAAGGCATGGTGCAACACAGTTTATCAGCAGTAGTCTTCTGACCTTGTTAAATGGTATATTAATGAAAGGAATAGTTCTGCCTCCTTCCCCGTGTGTCTACGAGCTGGCAAGCTGAATCGGTTCAGCTGGTTGATCTGTTGGAAATCTCTCTCACTCTGTTTGAGATCTGTTAAGATCTAGCACTGTGGAAACAGCCTCGAGAATATCTTAACAGGATTGCTTGGTGGTTGAATATGCGAAGCTTCAGTTTCATGAAATAAAGCAGTCGATGTAACAGTTCATCACCATCCAAAGAGGAAGCTCCTGCTTTTGGCAACATGCTCTTACTCTCTGCCTTTAGCTGGTGTTGGTAGATTTTTCAACTGATTAAATGCAGGCACCAGAGCATCACATTTTGTATCTTCTGACTGAGGTAAATAAGGATCAGGAAAACAACTTCCAGCTTTCATAGAAGGTGCAAGGAGGTAGGAGCTGAAAATAGGACAGAAGAAAATAAAGGCAATGTCATGAAAAAAATGAGATCTGACTCCTGTGATAGTGAGCTGTCACATCAGTTTTTGTTTGAGAGAGTAACACTTGAGATTTTTTTTTCCCCTCTTATTATGAACCAAATATTTTGAATGCTAGTGCAGCTTTGACAATGTGTCCCAGATGGAGCAGTAAGCTACTTTTGATACTCGATGCAAGCCAGTCTTGAACCACTAGACTTACATGTCAGAACGGGAGAATTTGGTAGGGCCCTGACAAAGTAAGCTTTAAATGCAATAAAAAAAATTGTCAAGCTTTAGGGTCTGTTTTTACAGGTTTTGCGGAACAGTTTGGATATCTGTCCATTTATATAAAGTTGATTATGTTTTGCAGAAAGAAACACTAGATACCAAGTAGAAGTCCCTACTGCTTAATCTTGCTCATATAATGCACTATAGAACAGCAAAAAGAGGGAATAGTCTACATTTGAAAGTGTAGGTTATGGGTCTGGGGTTTATGAACTATAATCTCGGAGCTTTTCTTTAGCTAGCTATTCTAAAATGGAATGTGGCACATTGGTTAGTAGCAGTGAAGATGTGATACATGAACTAAACTTTAGACGTTATCATTTTGCCAAGTGCTATTCAGTGGTAAACGTCACTTAGCAAGATCCTTTTACAGTTGTCTTCTTGGTAACCTTTGCTATGGATGATGTATATAGATCTGCTTAATCTGGGGACTTTCACCTATAAATCCTTAGAGATGGTTCCCATGTTGATACCTTGTAAACATGTAGTTAGGTAAACACTATCATTCCATAAGTAAACCATTGATCATATTATTCTGGGAAGAGAAATCACAGCGGGAAGACAGATACAGTCCCAGGAATATGTAATAGCTTACACCACAACCTTGCAGTTTTATTTTTAGACTATTGTGTTTCACTGAAAAGGGAGATCTTTACTATCTCCCCGAGCTTTGTGTCATATTCTTAACGGGACAAGCCCACGCCGCGACGGCACGGTCCCTGCACGTCCCTGGAGCAGCTCCCGGCGCGGGGAAGGGCGGAGAGGCCGTGTGTGCGCACGGAGGATGCGCGGCCGCGGAGCCGCCGCAGCCGCAGAGCCGCGCTGGGAGCGGGAGGTGAGCGGGGCGCTCGGCGGTGTGGCGGGGCCCGGCCCGGCCGGGGGTCCGTGCTGCCGCAGCGCTGCCCTGGGGCGGGTCACGGCCCAGCTGCCCGGGGGGGCGGCACAGGAGGGCGCGGTGGTGCGGGCAGCGGGGCGATAGCGCTGCTCGTCTGCGGATTAACGGGAACGTGCTGTAGAAAGCGGGATTTTTTCCTCGAAACAAAGGCTACAGGGGCTGAAGGAGCGGGAGGGTTGCGAGGGGCGTGCGGTGGGGTGGGGGAGCTGCGCACAGGCGTAGCTGGGAATATTTCCAGCATTGGGGGTTTCAGCCATTTTTGCTTCAAAGACGTTTCCAGGTGCCTTGCGTCGGGTGGCTGGAATATTGGAGCATCTTTAACTGTCTGGAGTGGAGAAATCAGACAGCTGTGCGTGTGTTAAGGACACACGAGGGGGGTGGGGGGGGGCAGAAGGGGGAGTCGAGGGGATTTTGTTTATGCAAGTGATTGGAAGTGATGCATTTTAATTATTTTCTGATATGAGAGGAAAAGGAGGTTTGAGAAAATAAGCGTTCTGATTAAAATTCAGCCTCTCAAGGAAGACAGTAAGTGGTGCTTGGCTGTTATTTTTATTTCTGTTATTGGCTTTGGGTTTGGGTTGGGTTTTTTGTTTTTTTTTTCCTATTTAAACTGCACTGAGCAGCCATTTAGTGAAAGGGAATCAAGGAAACAAATCAGTTTTCTTCAGGTGGGAAAGATGATGCATGTGAAGTAGGAAGCCTTTTGTCTTCAGGTGCAAAAAAACCATGTCTAGGTTGTTCAGCGGTCTCTTATTATTCATTTTTCAGTCAATGCAAGGTTAGAGCTTGAAAAATACAGTTCCTGCCTGAAGAGTTCTTAGTCCAGAGCTTTATAAAATAGCATGATAAACCTGGGGGGGAGAGGAAGGGGAGGGGTGTAGTGGATGACGTATTCTCATTAAATGAAAAAGTGGATTCATTTTGTTTGCAGTGACTGTTAATGAATGTTATGGGCAAATACAAATCAGAAAATTGATTTCTACAGTTTGCTATTTAATATTTCTTTTAGAAGAGAAGAACAAACCCACCCTGTATCCCCCCTCCTCTCCTCCCAATGTCCAGCTGGCTAGACTTTCGGCTGCCCCTAGAAGCTGTGGTAGTAAACTGTGATGTCCGGTGGTAAGATCAGATGTTATTTCCACCATGTGTACAAGATTTTTTCCCCATTATAATTTATAATCAAAATCCTTTCTTCTTCACAGGATAAAAGTGGCTGCCACTATGATAACTACCATGTTTTGCAACATGATATTTCTGCTGGCATTTGGATTGGCTTCAGCTTTTAGCCACAGCCCTAGGATGCCTGATAGGGTTACTGAAGCAGATATACAAAGGCTCCTGCATGGGGTTATGGAGCAATTGGGCATCGCCAGACCTCGGGTAGAATATCCAGCACACCAGGCTATGAATCTTGTTGGTCCACAGAACATTGAAGGTAGCTGATTTCTACTTTGACTTGTGATGAATTTATTAGTATGCTTTGGTAATAGTTAGTATTTTGTTTATAGATGCAGAAAGAATATCCTGAGCTTAAAATCAGGACTTCTTCACCATGTTGTTGCTTGATCTTTGTTTTAAGATCGTCATTCATCTTCTACCTTCCTTAATGTAATGATTTTGGCAGAAGTAGTGGGATTTTTTAGTGTACAGGCTTTGCAGAAGAAGTTATGTTACCTTAGCAGTGTCTGATCTCTAGTACCCCAAAACTATGGCTTTGCTAAATTATGCCTGAATATTGCGCATAAATATATCACATATATGTTTTATATGAAACAAATATGACCTGTAGAGTCCAAATCTCTTGGATTTTTGTAAACATTTGCAGACCAAAAGAGATCAAGTATTTGCAGTGCCATGTAAGATAAAGGCATAAAGCTTACATTGGGATCCTTCCTTCATGCTGCAGAGCCCTGTAGGATTCTGCAGGATCCATTGTGGAGCAAACAGGAGGAAGCCAGGGCTCAAGATGCAGGTGGGAAGGAAATGGGTACTCGTCTCCCTGCATCCATAAGTAGCACCTCAACAGTGTATTGCTGTGATGAATGCTCTGTGCTCAGCTTCATTTTTTTTTGGCCAATACCTCTTATCTCGCACTGTGTGAGTAAGTTTTCCTTGGAATAAGCCTTTTACAGCTATGTAAATCATCTGAAATATCCGGCTCAAATGTTAGGGTATTGTGATAGTGTTGCAATGTGTTGCTATTTTAACTGTACAAACCAGCTTTTATTTTGGCATGACAGCAAAAGCTTGAAGGTATGCAACTCCAAATATTATTGTTTATGTTCGAACAACATCAAAACAGAGCAGAAGCTCTCAACTCTTCTCTCACAATTAAACCAATTTGACACTGTAGCAAGTCTCCACAGTCTATAAGACTATGTTCTTTATTTTATCCTCATTCTGATCTGCAGACTGTCCTAGCCAAACAGATACAATTGCTCTAATGAGGGTATTAAAACTGAATAGGCATTTCTGCCAGATAATTAATTGCAGACCTAAGTTTATATATTTTCTAAAGAAACTTTGATGGACATTTGTTTTTCTGCAAACTTAAATGACAGAGACTAGACTTAAAGAGTATAATTTGGTCTGTGCCCTTTTCTCCTCCTTTGGGAGTGTTCATACATGGAGAAATTAGGACAGACTGGTAGAAATGAGTAATTTTACTCTCCGTCTTCCTCTTTTCCCTAGACTTTAAAAGAAAATCCTTAAAAAATAGAAGCAAATCTGAATCTCTGGCAAATATTTAATCTCAGCTGTTTATCATTACTTTCTAATTATAATATTAGCAAAACCAGAATAGGAATCTCTTAAATATTAAAAATTTTCTAGTGCTTGTGAGACTCAAATAATGTTAGTTATTGTCATCCATACAGTCTTCCACAAAGAGCAGGTTGACAAACTTTTTCTGTTTTGTTTTGGTTTGTTTGTTTTCTTTTTTTGTTTGTTTCTTTTTGTCTTCTTTTTTTTTAAGGTAACCCCACCCCCGTGTATATAACGGAGTAAAACTGAAAGGTGATAAATCCATTTGATTTATCATATTTAACACTCCCCTTTTGATCACATGAGGATGAGTCTCTTTTTCTTCAAGCCTACCATGGGTATTTAACATCCTATTGAGAAATTTCTGCAAAAGTAAAATGGTCTCGTGAGGTGAATGCTATCAATCATTGTAGAAATAGACAAGCAAATCAGACCTTTGTAACAAATGCTGCTTTTCATGGAATGTTCTGCAGTAAGTTTTTCACATAGTAATCGCTCTTACTTTGGTTTCTTGTGATGATCTGTGTCTATTTATAGATAGATACCTCTTAAAGTATCTGATTAGAAGCATCAACCTACGGAAGTGTTGGTTGCAGTTTCAAGATTAAAGTGGTCTTTCGTCATTCCATACAGTGTTTTCTCATACTGCTTTTTTAAAAAAGTACATATAATTCAGTAAATTTTCACCATGAGTTTATCTTTAAGTATAGATCATGAGTTATAGGATAGTTAATCCATCAAAACTTGCATTTCATTCTGTACAGGTGATTTTAACTATTAGGTTGTGAAAGACTTCACAGTTGAGTGTACTAATTACTAAGCAGTTAACAAGGCTCTGTTTCATCCTCTTTGAAAATTTATTTCTGCATAATCTGGAGAGAAACCTGCACAATGGGTTTGACTTTCTATTAGGTATCTACTTTGGAAACAGAACTGCTAAAACGGCATGGTAAGAAATTTATTCAAAACAGTCTAGTGCTGTAAGTGATACATAATACTTTCATATATGGTATCTGCCTCAAAACTGCAGTTTTTACCATTTTCCTCACAGCCTGCCCACTTCATGACCGGGGATTGATATTCCTGACCTCCCAGTGGCTCCAGTCAGCCAGCATTTTCTGATCAAAAGTGCTGGATTCAGGCAAGGACCTCATTCTCTGCTGAGGAATGAGGATAGAAGGCATTTGAATGGGGACTCCTATGAGTTAATGACCTATTATAGATAAATGAAGTGTCATGCACAGTACAGGAAAAGCATTGTGACTTTTCTGAATAGTTGTTTGTTTGTTTGTTTGTTTGTGGGGGGAGGAAAGGGGACATAGCTGGATCTTACACACATATTTTATGATATTCAGTCACATCATGCAGAAACAGAATTCTCTCAGAGGAGGAAGCAGCAATCTCTGCTCTGTTAAACAGTTCTGCGGGACTTTCTGAATGAATGTTTCTGGTAGTGGTACATTCTTACAGCTTGCTTGTGTCTCAGGTACTTCTTGGTCAATGCATAAGGAGTCCAACTGAGCAGCACAAGGAACGGTGTCATGGGTTGCAATGTTTAAGCAAAAGTCCTGTGCTCAGGTGTTGTCTGGCAGGAGTAGTAAGGAGGATAGAGAGGGAACTTTGTGATTGATATTCCCAGTGGTGTCCATGTATGAAATCAATTTATGGTTGAGCTATAGAAAAAATAAACACATGTGTTTTTAAATAGCACCAGTACAAGGTTTCAAATTCTGAAGGAATTCACCTATGGGCTTTCCACAGCATAGTCACGCTGTTGTCACTGGCTAACAATTCTGGTGCAAGTGCTTAAAAAAAATCTACATAATAATAGAAAGGAAAACTAGGGCAGAAGGGAAGAAAGAGGTTTGACAATTATTAGAGTGTGTCACAGCAAAACAGGTTTTTCATTCTAAATACCGTCAACGCAAAGTGGTAATTCACTAGGGCCTCTCCTGAGGCATTGTATATTCATTGGGAATTTTTTTACCTGAAAGTAATGGAGAGTAGGATTGGGTATGAAATATTTATTGTTTATGAGAAATTCTGAACTGCCACAAGTGTTGACTTCCAGACGTTTTTCAAACTGTAGGTTTCAGTGACCTATGAAGACAGTTTAAAACCAAGTTCTTCCCATGCCAGCATCTTCATCATTAGTGTACTGACTGTTCTGAGGTGCATTTGTTTCTCATTTTGACCAGGTGTTGCAACTCAGTGTTAAAAAAACCCTTTATCAATCAGAGCTTAATAAATTATGTTCTTGCAGAAAATTGTTCTGACAAAATGCTTTTGTCAGAAATAGCCCCAGCAGCATAGACCTGCAGCAGTGTTGATAGCTGCGAGTGCCATCAGCTTTAGCCAGGCCATGATTTCAGAAGTACCACTGATTTTCAAGACACCAAGATTTCACCCATTATATGTGTACACTTGCAAGCAGCATACTGTTAGGAAAAAAATAATTTCTGTGGCTTTGGAGTTTGGAAACAAATGTAGGCTGCCATAATATAGGCAATTTTATACTAGCAGCCTAATTATAAGGAAATGTTTGCAAATTTGAGTGATTTTTATAATGACCTTTTCCAACTGAAATTTTATATGCCCCAAAAATACCATTGCTGTTAGTTCACAAGCAGATTTCCTAATTATACTCATTTTCCATCTCAGCCCTCTACATTTTTTCTGGTGTTAATCATCGTATTTTGACTATGAAATGCTAGAAACCAGAGGGTGGATGTGTTGCAAGGAACTATACATGGTCATCCCCATCCTTACCCTCACCCCCCCCCACCCAGCCCCCTGAAAGATAAAATTTAGGACTGTATTGGCTGTAGAAAGTGAAGTCACAAACTTATTCTATACCAAACACAACTAAAAATTGGACAATTTTCAGAAAATAAGTTTAGTAGCATGTGTTCTCTTTCTGAAGTGATCAGACAGTTTTCTTGATAATGGATAGAAAAAAAAATTACAGTTTGTTAATTGAAACAAGTTACTGCCTTTTCTTATGTTAAAGTCTATAAATACATGGTTTTTTTTCTTCTTCGTCTCTTTTCAGTTGTCAGTTTGCCTGTTACTTCAGGTCAGGCTGCTAAAATAGGAGTAAGGTTTAGAAAATGCCCGATAAAAGGCTTAATCCACCAAGAAATTAGTGTGAAGTTCAGACAGATGCAGAGGCAGTGTGAGCTCTCCTCTGTTAATTAAGTGGAATAGGACAAATATATCACAGAAATGGGAATTTGCTGGCTGATTCCCTATGCTATAGCCAGCAGATGGTGCATGGCATGTTAGCATGGCAGAAGCCAGACATATCCTACATGATGACTGAAAATGTTTTAAATACCTGGAGGTGGTATCTTAGGATCATCTGCTTCTGCTGGCCACTTGAGTTTCTTTCTGTACACCCCCTGATTCCAAAAACTAATAAACTCATATTAACTACTCTGATTTTTCTAATAATATTCCCTCTCTTAGTTGATTCATCTTTTCAGAAAGCTATGTTGGAGTCACTTAGCAGTGTCTATAAAAAGAGGGGAAAACATAGAAGGGCAAATAAGAATTTTTAATGAGTAGCTGTGTTTCTGTAGTTACTGTTTAGCTTTTTCACTAAAATACTGTACAGGTCCTATTGGGCTATATTCAAGCTTTCACCAGATAAGCAGACAGCTGTATCTGTGTTAAAAGAGAACAACAGAATAAAATAAAGAAATGCATTCAACATAGAATTTAATTTTTCTGTTTGGCAGGAATTTTACAAAGTAAGAGATCACTTTTTTTATTTTTTTTTCCATGCATGCTTACATGTTTGTGCCAATATTTAAAGGGATTTGGGGTTGTTTGTTTCTTTGTTTGTTTGTTTCCCTGAGGAGGGGAAGGGATTACATATATAATGCCAATTTCAGGACTACTATACCATTCATAGCAGAACAGTAAAAATCTCACTTAAACACATGGGGGCACCAGTAGTTCAACTCGGGCAGTTTATAGCACTTCAAATTCATAATGGGAAATGTAAAGTCCTATTTTCATTTTACAAATATTATTGTCTACCACAAATTCAATACCCCAGAAAGCCTGTTGTGTGGTTGGTTGGTTTGTGTTTGATATGGTTGTTTTGTTTTTATTTCTTAAAAGCATTTCAAACTGAATTATTGCTAGTAAAGGTGCTGGCATGACAGCCTAGAGTTTGGAGTTCTGTGGGAGAGGCATAATGTTGTCAACCTCAGTGACAACATTAAATGATGTCTCCTAAATCCTGATAGTTTGTAGGAATAAGAAAACATGAAAAATGTGATGCTTCTTAGGGAGGCTTTTGACTCTCCTGCTGAGACTGCTTGGAGCTACTGAGAAAAGACTGAGGTTTGTTTGATTATTTTGAAAGGAAATAAATACCTGTTTATTGCTTCAGAGAAACGTTGCTACTGTTTCCCTGACTGAGATGATAAGAGGATCTGGAACATTTTGCAAATGTTTCTACTAGCAACTGGTAGT
Organism: Lophotriccus pileatus; assembly: GCA_035583135.1. NCBI lineage: Eukaryota > Metazoa > Chordata > Aves > Passeriformes > Tyrannidae > Lophotriccus > Lophotriccus pileatus. Next base: position 31,722,345 of record JAWWES010000168.1, on the reverse strand, counting down.
TAGTGGCTTGTCAGCATAGACTCTGTACAAATAGCACTTTACATGAAACCTACTGCCTGCAAAATTATGCAGATTACTCATGCATCTTAATAATGTGTGTTTTGTTTACGTATTACTAATAAGAAAACTTAAGTGCTGTATTACTTTGCTGTCTGTCCTGTAGCATACCTGCAAGACTGCTACTTGTTTCCTACAAGGACAGTAAAATCTTTGTATTAGAAAGTTGCAAAAACTTTTGCTGATGAATGCACTCGGTAAAAGCAGTGCAGAAATGGCCTTTGCGCTCATTCACTTTTGGGCTAATGTGTGCTATTCTTATACTCGAATATATTTGAACTTCCTCAGGTGACTAGAAGTCAGTGGTTATTGTACGATATCTGGGAGTCAGCAAACATGGCAGTGTGAGGTCTGTGTCCTCTTTGCTCTAGTTTACATCCTCCGTGCCAGACTCCAGGGATAGCAGTGGAGTCCTGGGGCCGGCCATGCGGCTGAGCTGGGCAGACCTCCCACAGCCTGGCCTGCTGATTCAGGGCTGCTTTGTTAGTGCAAAGAGACCACACAATCATTTGGGATTGGTGTTATTATACCTGTTCGATAGAGAAAGTCTTGCTGCAGTTAAGACATAAAGTTGCATTCACATTGAGGCTGCTTTTGCACACATGACTTTAATGAAGCACGGTGTTATGGGCCTGGCATTTAACAAACAGAATCAAACCCCAACATCACTCTGCTAGTATCTGCTTTCAGGTTTTGTTTGTTGCTTTTGGGGGGTTTTGCTGTTGGTTTTTTTTCCAAATTACTCAAATGGCCCAGAAAATATTGTTTCAAAATTTAACATGGACGTCTCAAATTTGTAACATAAAATGAATGTGGCAAAGCTAATTTTTTATATATTAATATGGTGGATATCTAGATTTGTATTTTCTTTATATTTTATTCTGCAAATTGTAATGTTAAACATAACCAGAATTTGAGTATCAGGCAGTGGGGGTGCACGTTGTAAGAGAGGTACTTTAGAATTCTAATTTCTGAATTTAAAAGCAAATGACAGAGACAGATGACAGTGCTAGATGACACCAGTGGCTTATTGTGGATTTTCTTTATCTTAATGAGGGATATGGCACAGGTCTATGAAGAAATTGCACATAAAATGTTTATACTTCTACCTCCACAAACAGGAAAATAATGAGGTGGTATGACTTTACTTTTATTAAAGAAAAGTCTTTGAAAATCTGGCCCATAATATCCTTGATTCCATATGAATTTATAAGCCATGACAAGCAGTGAATAATAAGAAAGCCAAGTTGATGTTTGTGTTGCTATGTGGAGGTCGTACCATGTTACCTCAATGTTTTTCACAACCTTTCCTCTTAAGGAGCAGGATCCAGTGAAGGCAGTAAGTGTTACCACTGTGGACTCTGCCACTTCTGAATTGTGGGAATGGCCCTTCCTCTATGCCCTGCAGGAGGGGTGCAGGCACTACTCCTGTGTTCTCAGTGTGGCTGCGGAGATGCAGGGAAAATTCTCAAAACTCTCTGTTTTCATCAGAGAGGTCAGTCAATGGGGAACACAAGAAGAAAAGTATATTAATCCCTGTTTCTCTTTAGATCTCTGTAATTTACCTGCAGTCTGACTAAGGGACCTTTTTAGATCTGAGGCTTTGAAACCTTTTCTTGAAAAAACATCTTCTTGTGACTGCAGAAGACACTTCAACTTGCCGGAAATCAACTGTGAGCACCACACAGCTGGTACAACCTGGGCCAGAAGATTCCTAAAAAACCTGGATGGCAACTTTATGGAACAGGTCCTAAGGGAAGTGACTCAAAAAAGAATGCCCAGCTTGATCTGCTGCTTCTCAACAGAGTGGATCTTGTGAGTGAAGTAAAGATTGGTGGCTGTCTTGGCCACAGTGACTATGGAGTGATTGAGTTTAAAATCTCTGTTGAGAGGAGGAAAAATTCCAGCAAAACCTCAATTCTGGACATGAGGAGAGAAGAGACTTCAGGCTGCTCAGGGAATTAGTAAGTAAAGTACCCTGGGAAAGTGTTTTTGCAGGTGCTGGGGTCCATTAGTGCTGGTCACTTTTTAAACATCATCTCCTAAGGGCACAAGAGCAGGCAATTCCCAAATGCTGGAAGTCAAGCAGGTGAGGCAGAAGGCTGGCTTGGCGAAGCAGAGGTCTTCTCTTGGAAATAAGACAAAAAAAGAAGGTGTATGCCCAGTGGATCAAATGACAATGGGAAGAATACAGAGATTCTGCTTGGCACTGGAGGGAGAAAATTTGTGTGGCCAAAGCTCAACTGGAGTTGAAGCTGCCAGAAATGTGGGGGACAATAAAAAGAGTTTTTTCAAATACATTAGTGGAATAGGCAGTGTAGAAATATCATCAACCCATTGCAGGGTGAGGATGGTCACCTCACAAACAGGTACAGAGACAAGGCGGAGGTGTTTAACACTTTCTTTGCTTCTGCCTTCAAGATGGATGACGGACCAAGGGGGTCCCTGCCCTGAGCTGGAGGACCATGACTGTGAGAATGATCAACTCCCAGTCAAACCTGAAACTGTGCAGGATCTGCTGCTCCAGCTGGATCCTTACAAATCTATGGGACCTCATGGGATTCAACCAAGAATCCTCAAGGAGCTGCTGATGTCATTACAAAACCTCTCTCGATAATTTTTGAGCAGTCTTGGGAATCCAAAGAGATCCCACCTGACTGGAAGCTGGCGAATTCTGAATTTTCAAGAAGGGCAAGAAGGAGGACCCTGGAAACTACAGGCCTATCAGTTTCACTTCAGTGCCTGGTAAAGTTATGGAGAAGATTATTTTGGGAAGCATTAAAAAACACCTGAAAGTCGTCAGTCAGAGGCAGCACGGCTTCAGGAGAGGAAAGTCCTGCTTATCCAACCTGATTTCCTTGTATGACAGAGTAACCCACCCAGCTGATCAAGGGAAGCCAGTTGATGTAATCTTTCTGGATTTCAGTAAAGCTTTCAATACTGGATGCTTCTGGACAAAATGTCCTGCCTACAGCTGGATAAACACATCATGTAGTAGGTGAGCAATTGGCTTATGGGTCGAGCACAGAGGGTAATAGTGAATGGGGTGACATCAGACTGGTGACCTGTCAGTAGTGGGGGTTCTGCAGGGCTCCATCTTATCTTCAACATCTTTATAAATGATTTGGACACAGGACGGGAAGAGATACTAAGCAAGTTTGCAGTTGACACAAAA
>JAWWES010000168.1:31688582-31719013 GCA_035583135.1 Lophotriccus pileatus | reverse complement strand
TTATCTTCAACATCTTTATAAATGATTTGGACACAGGACGGGAAGAGATACTAAGCAAGTTTGCAGTTGACACAAAACTGAGAGGAGCTGTTGACTCTCTCAAAGGCAGGGAGGCCCTGCAGAGACACCTCAACAAATGAGAGGACTGGGCAATCCCCAACCATAGGAAGTTGAACAAGGGGAAGTGCCGGATTCTGCACCTGGGGTGGAGCAACTCTGGATGAACACACAGACTGGGGAATGAGATGCTGGAAAGCAGTGCTACAGAAAGGGATCTGGGGGCCCTGGTCAATGGCAAGTAGAATCTAAGACAGCAGTGCCCTGGCAGCCAGGAGGACCAACCCTGTCCAGGGGGGCATCAGGCAACGCATCTCCAGCCGGTCGAGGGAGGGGATTGTCCTGCTCTGCTCTGCACTGGGGCGGTCTCACCTTGAGTACTGTGTGCAGGTTTGGGCACCACAATATAAGGAAGATACTAAGCTCTTAGAGAGTGTCCAAAGGAGGGCAACGAGTGTGGTGAAGGGCCTTGAGGGGAAGTTGGATGAGGAGCAGCTGAGGGCACTTGATCTGTTCAGCCTGGAGAAGAGGAGACTGAGGGGAGACCTTGTTGCAATTTGCAACTTCCTTGTGAGGTGAAGAGGAGGGGCAGACACTGATCTCTTCTATGTGGTGACCAGTTACAGAACCCAAGGGAATGTCCTGAAGATGTGTCAGGTGAGGTTTAGGTTGGATATTAGGAAAAGGTTCTTCCTCCAGCGAGGTGGCTGGGCACTGGAACAGGCTCCCCAGGGAAGTGGTCACGGCATCAAGCCTGACAGAGTTCAAGAAGCATTTGGACGATACTCTTGGGCACATGGTGTGACTCTTGGGGATGGTCCTGTGCAGGGCCAGGAGTTGGACTCGATGTTGGACTCTTTCTGAGTCCCTTCCAACTCAGCATATGTTGGGATTCTGTGATATGTAAAATAAATCCTGGGATTTATACCTTTCTGTAATTGTTCTCAAAACCAGCTGCATTTCCCTTGCTCCCATTTGAATTTTAAATTAACTTGCAGTAAGAAAATACTTTTAAAATTACTTGATTCTATGAAAAGATATTTTAGAGGTCTAGACAAGGAAGAAACTCTTACTCTTCTTCATTATGGTGTTGTACATGGGAGATAGGATCTCTAGCATGCTCCGAAGGTTTCTAGAGCTATTTTCTCTCTGCTTGTCATAGTGTGTGCTCTCAGTTGCAGGGATGAATGATAAGAGGAATGTTCTCAGCTGACAAACCAGAACCAGAAGCTGGTTCCTCACCTTGGGATACTTTAGTACATGAAGTGAGCTGATCTGAGTCCCCTTTGCAGCGTGCAGTGTTCGGTCTGATCTTATCTGTCAGGGCTCTTCGTTTCACCACTCTCTCTTGCATCTTCCTTGTGAGCCAACGCTGTTATCCAAGTGCAAAAGGAACCTCACCTTGACTCCAGTGGTGTCGGCAGGGCTTTGAATAGAAAGGTTATACCAAAGCAGAGACTGGAGACCCTTTTTGGCTCCGCATTGGGAATGCTCACAATGAGGCTGTTTGGGGCAGTTAGAAAATCTACCCTGGTAACAGCTGCCAGACAGGCATGGGAAAGTTTTAAACATATCTGCTAAAGAACCAGCTGGGACTTTGAGCCATCTGCATGAAAGAGGGAATTGAATGAGTATGAATGGGGCAACAAAAAGGAAAATGTTCTGAAGTTCAGTGGAGCAGTAGAGAGAAAACATGGTCCTGTTCTGGATGATTCTGGTGTGTCCATGGTTCACATTACAGGAGTGAAAGGAGGGTTTTTCCATGAGTGTATTGACACTGATGGAGCATTTGGACTTCTCATGCAGCTGGTGAATAAAGTGTTCCAGTCTTTCATTGGCACGTTTACATTTATAGGATTGAAATACTGTCCCATCTCTCATGGGATAAAGGAGGTCACTCTTTTCCAGTAGTTGCCCTATTTCCCAGAGCCATGCACTGCACACGTGGTCATTAGCGAGGCTGTGCTGTGGCAATGGCAGGACTGTGCTATTTGCTGGATGTGCTTTCCCCCTCTCTGTTGACGTGGGGTGGCTGAAGTCAGAGTGGCAGAGGGGCCCATGGCTGCATGCTGCAGGTTGCGCTGTTTGTAAAAAGGGTAAGCTTATCCACACAGTGAAGTGTGAAAGCTTCTGCTCAGACTGAAGGGCAAGTAAATATAGTCCATTAGAGGACTGTTCAACCAAGGCAGGCTTAAGAGATTGCTTTTTTCACTTTGTCAGCAAGTGAGCTGCTGGATTTTTTTTTATTGTGTATACAATTTGAATAATGACATATAAGCTACTGTTGTAAATTTATTGTGAGGGGCGTACTTTGGTCCTAACCATTTCACCATAAAAGCTTTTCATATCTTAAATATTTGTACTGTTTGTAATTAAAATATGGGATAAAACTGAATTGTTCACTGAAAGCAAGGTCAGTAATTGTATGATGTGTGTGCTTAAGGCTTTAGAAAACACGTTGAAAAGAATTCATCCCTTTGCAGGGAAAATTAGTCTTCATAGTTTCAAGAAACTTTATGCCATTAAGGAGAAGGCAAGCTGACTCTGGAATCTGGGATGCCTGAGCATGTATAGCTGTAGTGTTTTTGGGTTTCCTGAGGCATGCTCTTGAATGGTTAAGGAAGTTGGCTAAGTCTGCATTTTTCCATTCTTTGTTCTCCTATGACTTTTCTTCTTCCCTATTCTCTTATTTAGCAGCTTCTGTGGAATAGTCAAAATGTGTTAATTTATATTTTTTTCAGTGCCTCTCATTTCCTGTGCTTAATCAGTCTCAGTAAATAGAACAAATAGTCCAGCTTAACAAAAGATTTTGTAAAGTAGTGAAGATAGTATTGCATCTCTGATTAATAATCTATTTGCTCCCTCAGAAATCTGAGGCAAATGTGATAAGGGCTTCTCTTGCAGCTCATATTTGCTTGGAATTAGGTCAAGATCATAAGATGTGCAGTTTTTACTCAGGGAGAATACTCCTCTGTGCACCTGGGAGGGGCTTGGACACTGAGACTAAGGCACCTAGTATGACTCTCCAAAGCAAAGGGCTTTAGTTTGGGATCTCGGATTTATTTACTCACAACAGAACCTCATGATCCTTTCTGTTTTGTTAAGATTGGCGAAATTACCTTTTTTCTGAATTTGTAAGTGGGGTAACCCTATCTTCACTGTTACATGGAAAATGGTTTCAATCAGATTGAAAGGCAAATTTGCCCCATTATTTCTTTTTAAACGTCCTGCAATTATTTTACATTTCTGAAAATCCATTCTCATTGGCTTCCTTAAACTGACTCTTCTGGGGACGACATTACCTGTTTGTATTTGATGTGGAGGATTGCTCCCAACAGCAGATTTGTTTCAGCTGTCCTTTATGCTACCAATAGACAGGTAGCAGTAGCTAGTAGTGTTAGTCAACAGACTAACAGCATTTCCATTGGATGTCTTTGGTCAGGGGAATATTCAATACTTGCAAAAAACTAGTTTCTTGTTGTGCTTCTTCTCCTATTTTTTTTCCCTTTTCCCTCAAAGAATTGAGTGGTTAGGTTGTCTGTATTGGTGGGAGACCCATACAGACAGTATTGCTCCTACAAAGAAATGAGCTGAAAATGTATGCACTTTAAATTTTTAATTATTCCAAGTATCTCTAACTGAGTTGATACCAGCAGTTGATGAGGTAATTAAATACTTTTCCAGAATTATAAGAAAGGTGAGCCATTGTTCCAGTTTTGTTTTCCAACCAGCAAGTTTCAGACCAGTGCCAGCTGATAACATATGCATATATTTTAAGTGGAACCCAAAGCTTACTTAAGAAATACTGACCTCATCCCAAGAGACCTAAGCTTCTAGTTTATCCTGTAGGAATGTAAAATACCTACATACACAGAAATCCTGCACATGAAAGGGGGCTGATGATTTTGGAGGGATTCTTTCTGCTAGTATGTGGCACAGAAAAGCCTGTTCATATAAGGAGTAAGAAGAAATGGGAAAAAATATCTAGCCCATCTTTTTTCAATACAAAAGTGTTTGTACTGTTCTGGATTTTTGTTAGTCCAGGTTTGAATAATTTAACAATGGCGTCTCTCGTGGTGGCTTTGGATAGGAAATTATTAAAAGTTCCTCAATATTTAGTTGTCTTTTTCTTTCAGACTCTTCCTGAAGACCCATATTGTGCTATTTTTGTAGCTGACTGTATATGTTTGTATCACAATATTTTGACTTGGTAGATGCAGTGTATTTAATCCTAATAAGTTTCTTCAAATCAGTAATGTTATAATACCAAAAATAATGCAGCTTGAGAGTTCATGTACATAATACCCCTATTTGATATATCCATAGCACTTCAGTTTTATTATTGTAGTCTTTGCTGAGTGCGCTATTTATCAAAGATCATAAGGAATGATTTTGCTGATGCTATTAAATCACTCAAGTGTGCTAAATTATGGCACCAGAGCAGGTGCTATTGTCTCCAGCTCTTTTGGAAAGAAAGGAAAGGAAAAACCCTGAAATTATTCTGGACATTTATACCTAAAGGAAACAATTCTTTTTATTAACATAAAAAGATTGGTTTGTACTCACTCAAGGCAGTCGGTTTAAACTTACGTGTATATATAGCACACTGGAGCCTGCTAAGTACCTCTGTTTTCTTTATGGATGGAGCTTTGGTGCCAAGAGGTCTGCACCACATACAAGCATAGATAGGCTTCTATCTGATGAATTGTCCCATAGTGGACCACATTGTATACAGGATGTTCAAACACATATTGATTATGTGGGTCTGTAGTTTACAGCAGAATCATAACCTGATGCTTTTAAGTACATATATGTAATCAATCTTTGTGTGAAGGAAATCAGTACAAAAGAAAAATGGTATGCTATACATTAGAAATTGCATTAAATTAAATTAGATTGCATGTATGTTATGCATTTTTTAACATCAACATCATAACATTATTGTGTTCCAAGCATCGTCTTTGTGTGGACTATGGATCATAAATGTATAATAAAGTTCATAGTGTGTATAATGCTATTCTGCTTTTAGTACTGTGTCTCATGGTCAGCTACAAATGAAAACCCCATATAACAGAGATGTAAATTTTTTACGGAAGCACTTTTGTATTTGTTACATATCTGTAAAACTTGTCTGCAACATTGCATTACAGAGTAAGAGACTTGCACTTGAGGGGGAAAATTAGTGCATTGATTAGATTTTAGACTATTGTGCAAATAAAATAGAAATATATAGCCTTATAGATTAACTTGCTTCTGGTACCAAATGTCCAACTGATTATTTACAAAATATAGACAATTTGGCTCAATTACCACTTTTAAATGGAGAAACGAATACAAAATTCATGTTTTGTATTTGACTGCCTTATGTTTGCAATTTTTGCAAGTGGTTATGTTAGCTTACAATGCTTTTAACTGTATAAAAGATAATTTAGGCTGGTAAAGTTTATTTGTAATTTGGGACAGGAGTACTTGAATGATTCCTTTGGGGCAGCTTTAGTGTTCAGAGGCTTTATTCCCATCTTCTGGATCTATGAAAAATGTATAAATTGAAAATAAGACTATTTGGTGATAATATGGTGATTGTACTATTTACCCAATATGTAAATTTGTGTCTGCATTCACTCTTTAACTCATATTTTCCAATTGGTCAAATTCCTTTTCTTCTCATTCGTTGTTAGTGTAATTTATATGTTTCCTGTATGTTGTTGCCCCTCTTTATATAGGGTTTTAAAAAAATGTTGTGCTGCTCTCACAAAACCATCTCAGTTGCTGCAGTGTGTGTGGTGGCTGTCTTATGTCAGGGAAAAAGAACACGCTTGAGACTAACTTTTTATTTGTCCGAAATTCAAAAGAATAGTGTATAATTTCATTTAGAAATGTCCACAATCAGCTGGGGTTTAGCCTGTGGATGCATTTGGTCAACAAAGTGTGCAGAAAAGATCTGGGACAGATAAATATTTGTAGAGAGGCATATAGAGAGAGTGGCCTGAGCTTGTTTCTCAAATCTTTAGTAGAAGACCCTATTTGTCAAAGGCAAGGCACCCAGCTGAGATGCGTGGAAGAAGGCCATAGCACACCACTTCTGTGTGCATTTACCCAAGAACAGTGGGCCAATATCCTGCCCTCTGCCACTGAGTTATAAAACCTGTTGCACTCTGCTGTTGTAACCCTGTGGTGATGGTGATCTGAGTCCCACAGGTCAAATATAAAAGGCTGCATCTAAAACTGATCTATTAAGTAAAGGTGTAGAAGTCACTGAATGTGATGTTTTATACTAAATTGACTATTGTGTAGGTATACATGTGCAAGAATTCCCATCAACAGGGACTCTTCATCACTTTTCACCATTACTGCAGGAAGTGCACCTTTACATTTAGGAATTGATTTGAATTAAAAATAATTTTTCTAGGTGTATACAATCAAATTTGCTAAATACTCTGGGTCCCCAAGAATCTTAATACCCTAAGTCCCCTTGGGACTTAATTTATTAATGTATTTCTAGGCTGTGCAGATAGTGTTATTTTTTTCTACAGCGTCATCAACTTTTTCTTCTTGCTGTGATGCTATCTTGGCATATTTTTTATTATTAGTTGCTACAGTGAACAGTATCAACGACTGAAGAAAATTGTGCAGCAAATGTATCAAGTTTCATTATTGTCTCGTGTTTGTTTTTCTTTGCATTTTATTGCCTAAAACTTTCATTGTTGGGTTGTTTTTTAACAAAAAAACAACCCTAAGAATAATAACGTGTGGCTGATTTTGTTTCCTAGTTTCATTTTTCATTACCTGAGTTACTGGATTTAGGTCACATGGTTAAATTTCTAAAAGAGATGCTTAAAATCTAAACTTGGATCTGTCTCTAAATTACAAATATATAGATAGATATATATTTTAAATTGAAGTCTTGATTACTTGAAACAGCTAAAGCGCTTACATTTTTAATGCTGTGAAAAAGACAGCATATATAAATTGTCTTCTCTAGGTGGTGCACATGAGGGTCTCCAGCACTTGGGTCCTTACGGCAATATCCCAAACATTGTGGCTGAGCTGACAGGTGATAATGTACCGAAGGATTTCAGTGAAGATCAAGGCTATCCTGACCCTCCAAATCCCTGCCCTATTGGAAAAACAGGTAATTTTGCTGTAGCCTTTGTACCTCTGTCTTCACTTTACATCTTCCAGTCTTTCAGCACTTAAATGAGCAATGGGTGTATTCTTTCATCCTCTACCCTAGAAGTATAACTTTTGAGCAGTTGAGTGTTTTAGTGTTTTTAGATGAGCTTGTTTGTTCCTTTTTTTTTTTGATATGTACACCTTCTGTATTGTTATATGACTGCTGGAGAAGGTCATGTGAAAAAAATGATGTTGACCTCGGAGTAGAAGATAGTGAGATTTACAATAGCATCTTGTTCCAAAGGGACTTCACTTTTAGGCTGGCCCCTGAAAAAAGTTATCATTCTGTACAGTTACTTATTTTAGAGACTTTCACTGTGCCAAGAGGAATGAAACTGTCTGCCCTGATCTCCAACTCAGACCATGAGTCAATATTTAAGACACCTTGGCTCCAATCCATGCGTCTTTATAGCTCACTGAGGGTGCATCTTTGCCAAGAAATGGAGAACTATATGGGTGTACCTCAAGATGTTGCATGCAGGCTCACTCTGGCAGAGGAGCAGTGCAGCCTCTGAGTGCCAGAGTGGTGTCCCAGATACCCAGTGCAGCTCTCAGCTTGCAACTGCGTGTGTACCAAGCCCTCCAGGTGGCTAGTGCTGAAGGATCACTGTGCATGATACACACATACCCTAAGACAATTGATCTTTTTCCTGTTATTTCAGCCAAGGAATGATTTTCAGTGCTGAAAGCAGTAGTAAAACACTCATTGGCTGCCTTGGGAGCTTGAAATGTGTATGAGCACTCTATTTTTCTCTCATTTTTTATTTGTGAGCTAAGATACCCTTTCAAAATGTTTTCTGTTTAGTCTTCTTTTACATTATTTGGATAACGCAGAACATTTGTCTGTATTCTTGTTTTAAAATGTTCTAACTAGCTTAGAATTCATCAAAAATAATATTTATCATGGAAAGTTTTGTGAAGTATTTTTACATTTCATTCAAAAATTCGACAACACTTCAAATAGCCCTTCCTTACTGTTTTCTATTACAGCCCATTTGGTGATGCCTACATCTCTTCTGAAATAACACCTCCTCTTCTAATTTTTTCAATATAGCTATTTGACAGGTTGCAAATGATGGGTTTATGTTTTCTCACACACACAAGCACATACACAGACTTTCTATCTTCTGTGCTTGCCCATTAGACTTCTGTTAGTGATTAGATAAATAAATTAAACACGTGGCATTCAGGGAAATGCCTTTGAAAATCCCTTCAATTTTTCTTTCTTAAGTGAAATAATAGTTGTTAGCTAAGCTAATACAGTCAGATCTGAACACAGGGGGAATTCTTAGGGAAGTGCTGCCTGCTCAGATAAATGGCTCTGCCATAGGTAATGCTGTGAGTGAAGATAGTATCTACTAGGATTAGAGTAAAATGTTTTTCAGAGCCTTAAATGGAAATTCAAGTGCTGACTGTATTATGCATACAAATTACCAGAGGCCTTCCTCAATCAGGTCTGTGGATTTGGTTAATGGAAAACAATTTTTCCAGTCACTGTCTACATATGCACATTCCACAGCAGGAATACATACGCCTGAAGCACTTGAGCTTGAAGTCTTTTAGATTAGCAGTCACAGAGGGCACGCATATGTCCGGTTGCCCTTTGTGCTTTCTAGCAAAAGACACGCATGCTCTGAGGAGATTTACTACACTTCTCTTGTCACCTGTTTCTCTCTCGAGATAACCTTGTCCCTGCTGGAACTGAAATAATTTTTAAGTGCTTTAATGATTTCTGAGTTACTTGGCCAATATGTATAGTTTTCTCCTGTTTTCTGTTGGGAACTTAATTTTTTTCTCCATCCTAAGGAGCAAATAGGGAAAGCAGGATCTGTTGAACTCAGAATAACCTCATCAGGTCATTGAATCAACTCAATTTTAAGTCAAGCCTTTATTGTTTCCCACATCTAAGGGAAAAAAATAATCCATCTGGAATTCTTTTCACATGATGACACATAAGCACAAAAGGGAAAGTCCGCAGGTGTGTGCTCCAGAGTGCCTGTGTTCTGGCAGATGTAGCTGTTTGGATGTCCAGCATTATGCCCTGGCTGAAGGATCTCCTTCGGTGTGTCTGAGAGAACTTGGACTGCAAGCTCCCCATGCGGGCAAAGCAGAGGGAGCTCCAGGAGCAGACTCTATCCAGAAAAATACTCTGGGCCCAAGTTGCTGAAACTTTGTTTAATCTAAAGATGCCTTGTTTTGGTAAAAAGACTGTAAGTTGATTTTTAAATAGGTATTACCTTGATGTGACACTGTCTACAGAACTATCAGTTGTGGTTAAAGGAGGTTTCTGGACTAATCAGATTAGCTACCAATCTGCAGAAATGTTTTCATCATAAAACTTCTGCCACATTGCATTTTTATGAGATCTTATGATGCCAATTTGAACAAAGTAGCACACCAAAAATGGAGCTCCATGAAGAGCTACTCAGTGAAGGAAATTCATTTTTTTGTTCACAGCAGTGTTTAACGTGACCTTCAAAACTATTTCTTAAACAATTTCTAAAACTACCTGTGAGGACTTAAAAATTAAAAGAAGATCCTTTCTAAATAAGAACAGGATGCAATTCCACATAAAATCAGTGCAATAATGAAAAGAAAAACAAAAAGGAGGAGAGCTTGGAAAATAAATTTTGTTTAGTTTTGAAGTTTCATTAAGTTGCAAAGTTTTGTTTGTTTGTTTGTTTGTTTGTTTTAAATTAAATACATCCTGACAAATTCATTTCAAAAGAAAAGAAAACTGGTATTTCTTTACTTTTTTTTAACTGCATGATTGCATTTAAGAAATTTGATGACTGATGTGGCACATATTGTGTGTTTCAAAGCTACTAAGCACTCAGTGCTTTCTAACATACTTTTGCAGTTGATGATGGGTGTCTAGAAAACACCCCCGACACAGCAGAGTTCAGCAGGGAATACCAGCTGCACCAACACCTTTTTGATCCAGAGCATGACTACCCCAACATGGGCAAGTGGGTGAGTATATGCTTCTTGCTTATTTTTTTGCATGTGGAACTGAGTATTGTCTGCTGTGTATGATACTATGAAACCACAAGGAAAATATTGGCCTTATTGCTGGAAAAATTGTCACTCTAAGGGAAACTGCTGGAAAAAGGTGAACTTGCCCTGAAAAATACAGCAATAGTGCTTGTGATTGATACAGACTCCAGAAAAATCGAAAGTAGAAATCCATGGTTTATTACCTGTCCCAAAGCATGACAGCTATGTATGTACTTGATAAATGCAACAAACCACATTTCAAACTACAGTGAATAACCAAAATTAGTGCAGATCTTAGGACAAGATTTCAGAACATAACAGGGCCCTAATCCAAAAGAATATCCAGGTTCATTGTTCAGCTACTTAGATAAAAAATAGAAAGAAACGAAAAAAAGATGGAGGGCAGCAATACCTAAACACTTTAAAAAATCTAGGACCAGACAGCTTGCTCTAAGGAATCCTCTCTGCCTTAAGGATTTTGGAGGACTTGATACTGCTTCTTCCTCTGCTCAGTTTGTGCACTGGATTGAAAATCTCTTTGACACATCACGTATAATAAATACAGTGAGATACACTAAGGGCAAAAATCTTGCTCTAAGCATACAAAGACTATAATAACTGCAGTTAGACTATTTCTGCAGGCTAAAGGCTCCAAAGAAAGCGCTGCCACTTCATCTTAGATTACATCAGGTAAAATGTCCAATCCCTAACTCATCTTCAGGCGCCAAGAAAACAATAACAATGATCATAATTTATGCTTCTAGAGCAAATAATGAAATCTCAGTTTACATTGCTATAACACTTTACTTAAGATTGCCCTAAACCAGTGCTTTGTAAGCATATATCGATAAATGGACATGTTTGGCAGCCTCTTCTCCTGCTGTAATTGTGAGACAATTATTCATCATTCATAATCAAACCAGTGTAAGATTTATGGTCTTAATTACATATGTGAGTGCTACATTTCTGGAGAGAATCATGCCAAAAATCCAAATTTTGGAGACTTGTGTCAGTAATTATCATCAAAGGTTTTCATCTAAAAAACACCAGATGGTGAACTTTTTTATTTATGCCAGATAAGACTGTTAATTTTCATATTATTCATAAGTACTTTACTTTCATAATACCATTTTGAAGACTATAAAAGCACTTCTGTAAATCTTTGGCCTCCAGTACTATTTCAGAGTCAAGCGTGTTGTCATCAGCAACATGTATGCTTATTAAATGGTAGTTAATCATTAGTGAATCCTGGACATTTTTCATATTTCCATCCATCACTACTAAATCAGGGGAAAAAGCTGCTCATGCATGGATTAAAACAGACTCTTAGGTACTAAATAGTAATCACATCTAACTGCATCTTAGCCAACTCTAGATCTTTCTAACTAGAGATGAAACAGCTGGTCATGTGCATGAGCAAACGTTCTGCTGAGATCCAGGAGAATTGCGTCATTACCTCCTCATTGTAAATGTTAAAAATATAAATACAGTGGTATCTTTTTATGGCTGGTTTTGTTATTTTTAACTCTCTGGAAAAATCAGAGAAGTACTCTAAAAATTATTTGTTTGAGACTGCATGAAAGAGAGATAAAGTGGATCAGATCTTTTAGGTCACTCACTGTCATCTGCATTAGGTTGTAAATGACCAACACAGCTGGCTATGGGCTGCCCAGCTGATAGCTATGTGCATCCTATGCTCCCACTGCCCCCAACCACCAAAATTCCTTCTGCCCACCACCGGCTTGTTCCTGTTTCTTGTGTAAAAGAACCTCAGACTAAATGCGACTAGATCTGTGATGGCTGTCTACTTACAGACTATGATTCCACCAGCTCCTGCGCTCTCTGTGGGTGCAAGGCTGTCACCACCATCTGAAGCCCTCGGACCCAGCATGTCTCCTGGACCCATGTGGGCTGCCATGTACTCTCGGGGGAGCTTCCCTCCTGCCTTTTCCTTCCACAGTGTAGTTTAGGCACTGTTACAGTTCCCAGTGACTTGTCCTTTTCAGGACCCAACATGCATTCCTTAGCATAACAACAGTAAAACCCAAATTACATTAGCAGGTCAGGAAAAAAAAGACCTACTTGTCCTAATGGGACAGAAACAGGTTGGTTGGTTTGTTTCGGTGATAGATTGTCATGCTTGCAAAGTGTGAGACCTCTGCAGTACCCTGTGAATAACAGACACACTTTATAAAGGTCAAGCAAGTCTAGAAGCTGTCTCATGCAGCAAAGTGTATGGTTCCAGGTAGATTTTAAGTATTATGTGTAAATATTACTAATACATATGGAGATACAAATATGGAAATCATGATAAATGTGTACTGGGTTAGGAGTGGGAAGAAAGAGGAAGAATTTTTCTGTCTTTGGAACAACTCCCCATATATTAATATGCTGACCTGTGGGAAGTCTCAGGAACAGGCTCTGTTTATAGAGTGAGATGCACAGCTTATACTCTCATCCCCAGCCTCTAAGACTCTTTTTTTTTTCTTCTCCTCATATGTGGAAAACGTAGAGGAGACAGTGGGAAGAGTAAGATGAGGGACTTCGGGAGGTTGGGACCCTAGTGTACAAGTATAGTTTCTAAGATTTCAATTTTTTTCCCCCCTCAGTTCAGACTTTTCCTTGCAGGACATGGGTATTTTCCATTGGAGTCTGCCTTTTTTGCAACTCATCTCTTTAGGTGGTTTGAAGATGTGTTGTTGGCATCCAGAAAGACTTTCAAAAAGATTATTTACAGTATGCAATTTACAATACAAATCTAAAAAACACTTATATGTAAGTTGTTATTTATTGAAACCCAAGGTGTTAGCCAGTACCACGTGTAGGGGCTGAAAAGAGAAGGGAAGTTAGCTGTGTTTTCTGACACCAGTATCAGTACAAACAGAAATTAAAACCAACTATGCTTTTCAGCACCACTCCTTTGTACTGAAGCAATGGATGATGTTTCACCCAAAGGATAGAAATAATGTTAGTTTGGCTTATCAGTCACAGTGGAGGGATCCAAGACAGGATAAAGAACGGCAAATGGGAAGGAGGGCTTAAATATTCTACAAAGGTGAAATCCTTTTTTTAGTTACTATCTCTGGCTTCCTAGTTTTAATAGAAACCTGAACTAGTCACTCAGAATTTATTTTACTCCAACTACAGTTATAGTGAGCAGCCCTATGTGAGTCTGTCTTTACCAACTTATACTGCTAAATATCTGGATGGTAATGGTGATTATTAGGATATGTTATGATGGATCTGGTCTCCCTCTTCTATTTTAGACAGTACAGATTGCATAATCCAGTGTAGTATGCTTAATGTAATAGAAATTGTCATGCTTGATATTCCTGACAACACTGAAAATTGACTCAAAAAAAAAAAAAAAAGCCCTCCTGGAAGGGTGCAACCTTGCTATTGCTTTTTAGTTTTGCTCAATAGATATGCAGGTGCACGTTACAGAATTGCTATAAATACTGACTTGAAGATTCAGTGCAGCCTGAAATACTCCAAAGAGTAAATCTCTCTGGCATTAGTTAGTTGGTTGTAAGCATTTTAACTTCTGATTTTTTTCCCACCCAAATCCCAGCCTGTAGTACCCTAATCCAAGGAGCCAGGAGGGTTCAAAGGAAGCTCCAAGAGTTATAGGAAAGTAGCAAATCACGTGCAGTGTGTCTCCAGATGAGCTATATCTTTAACTGGACAAGCTCTGTGCCTTCATTCCTAACAACCTCTCAGTGAAGGATGGGCACTGCACAGGCAAATTTTGGTGGCCGATGAGATGAGGCCATTACGCAGTGGAACATATTTTCAGGGTTGCTATTACCATACAAGTATGTTCTTAGCTCATGATCCATAACCTTATTTGCTTTGTACTGCACATAATGCTGAAGCAGTAGTTATGGTCTTAAAATATTCCCAAGCAGACTAAACAAAATATTATTTTCTTGAGCAGGAACAGTTCGATTGTAAGGAATTTTTCTGAGTGACAGAAATGTTAGGTCCAGTAGTTAGTGAAATTCTTTTTATTTCAGAAACACCATTTTTCCTCTCATGAAAAGTATAGGTCAAAGAGTTTACAAAGAGAGGCTTTGGTAGTGCTTTTTTTCCTAAAGAGAATAATTAATGCAAATGTGAGTTTCCTTAAAATGTTAAATTTAAGTTTTACTAAAGTGAGTTCGCATAAATGACTAGCCAAGAATGTCCGCCTTGGCCAACTTCATCTCTGTTCCTTTTTGGCACAGCTCAGACAAAATAACTGAGGTTGGGCAAGAGATAGGCCTTGTGAATTTGGGGTTTAATGAACATGAGAAGTACAAAACTGACAATTTTGGCAGATTTCATTGTAACACTCAAAAATGTTTGTTTTTTCTCATATCAAAGCTGCAGAGAGGGTAGAAGTGTTTGGTGAATTTGTCTCGTGCTAGAATTACACTTTCTATTTATATAATCAATGTTAGGCCAGTTGTTTATAGCAGAATTAATGGCCTTGTTTATACAGTCTTCTGCTTTTATACATGTAATTCTTCTCTTCTTCCATTCTCAGGTTAGGGTTTGGTTTTGGTTTTCTTCATAATATACAATTGAAACGAAATGTGGTGAGCATGTGTGTGTTGTTCCAGACTTTATTAGAATTCACTACTTGTGAGAAATATAACAATATGTGGATGCACTTATGTAAACTATGGTCAGAGGGGTTTTTTTGTGTTGGGGTTTTTCCTTTTTTCTTTTCTCATCATCATAACTTTCTCTTCTGCCAAGATGTTTCTGGCAGTTTTTAAAAGGTTTGCCATTAAAAATGTTATAGACCAAATGGGTTATAGAAACTTTATTGAGGGCACTACTTAAACAAAGGAAGAGTTGGCGCTGAACTCCTTTCAACAGAACTTTGCACTGGGAAGTGTTGATATCTGGAAGGGAATAAGCAAAGACAACAAAACAGTAGGAATGACGCCTGTTGCTGGTTTTAAAAGAAATTAGAAAATCCCTCATAAAGAAAATATTTTTTTGCTCCTGTTCTTCTGTCACCTCAAATGTATAAAAAGATATGCCAGAGGCAGGACTCCTGTTTCCTCTCCCTTCTGCTTTCTTTTTTTTTCCTTTTTCCTTCTGCCCCCCTCCTTTTTTTTTTTTTTAAAATTATATATGTAATTATACCTTGTATCATGTGATGGGGAACATTCAGACTGTATCATTATACCAGCATGTACTTGAAGCACTTATTGCGTCAATACAGGTGATAACAAAGTGCAACATAGTGGCTTTTAAATTGTTGATAAGGCTGTGAGTGCTCCTGAAAAAGAACTTCAAATGTTAGCAGGAATATCCAAATATTTATTTGTGCTTTGTCTTTCCCATAAAACTGCACACCCCTCTAAACTTGCTAATATTTAACATCAAAAATAGTATTTGAAAAGAGAGTGTAATGAATTTGATGGCTGGTTTATTTTTTTTCCCTTCCAGAGCAAGAATTTACTCTTTGAAAAGATCAGTGGTGGTCCAAAAAGAAGAAAGAGGGTAACTATTAGAATACTTTTTAGCCTTGTGTAATCTAGATAGGATTAAAATCATATTGTTGCAATGAAGAGCTAATCTAATGCATTCGTATTATATCTTAGATAATGTGTAAAGTCAGGGAATCTCTGTGATAAACTACTATAGCCAGTTTCAGGACTATACACTGGGTACAAGATTTATTTCCCTTAATAGCCTGCTACTTTCAGAAGATGCACTTCAGTGCAGAACATTAATTATAAAAGTTCATATTATCTGTGTTTTAAAATTGATCCTACCTGCATAAAACCATTTAAGATTATTTAAATGTCTCTAAAAGAGAATTTAAAAGTTCTCTACCAAAAATATTAGTAAATTTAATTACCACTGTCTATGCATATGAATATGTTTTTTGAGTGTAAATGACACTAGTGGTGGTTCTTTATCAGAGTTTACCTCGGATGAAACTCCTATTTCTGTGTCCCACTTGCTTGAAAGACAAAAATGACTGGGCTCTCATGGTTCTGCTCCTGGAACAAGGAAGAAAATCCACATATCACAGAGAACCTCTGCACAATCTGTCTCACTACAATCTCTATTTTGGTGGTGTCAGCCTTTCTTTTATAAGATAAAAATCATTTTCAGGCAGAGTCAGAGTCTTTAGCTTTGCTGTTGGTGTACTGTTTTTCTAAAAAGTCTAGCTCTCAGCCAGAAAGTAGCTTTTCAAATAGACAGCACAGTTTATACTGCAAATGAAGTAAAATTAATTTAAAATAACAAGCATAAGTGAAGATTATTTATTTAACTCTCAAACTTTTAGTCTTTGCTAGAAAGGGAGAAGATAAGTTGATTTCTTACAAATTTGCACATCACTGGCAATCAACACTGTTCAACCATGAGTAATGATCTGACCTGATCTGCCTCCTGCTTACACTTGATTTTTGAGTTTGTTAGTGGAAAAGGAAAAGGGTAGGCACCTGATTTTAATTTTTAAGTTTCTGGGAATGTTTTTTAATAGCTAGAACAACATGTTAAAGGGGAATTCATGCAATATATACATGAGAGAAAAAAAAAATGAAAAAAAGAAAAAGACTTTCTGTCTGTGAGATGACTGAAGTAATTGAATACAAAACAAGAAATTGATGGAGACATGACAGCTATATGGCCAGCAGTAGCCCAGAATTTTGAAGATGAAACTCCAGTGTCTTGCTTTGCAGCAGATTTATTTTCCTAGCACAGTCATGTCACCTAATGGTAAACTCATTAGATTTTAAAGTACTTTAGAGTAATACTGTAACAATTACTAATGCTTTAATGAACAATTCAGAATTTTCACTTTATCAGCAGAAGGGTAACCTAGAGATGTCAGCAGCAGAGTGTATTTTTCCAAAAAGCGAAACACCCACTGGATTCCACTCCTGCCTTCTGTACTCCCTGCCACTCTTCCATGCTCTCCTGCACAGACACAGAGTTTCAGAATCTTGTAACAAATTGGTCTTTTGGGTCTGATTGTCCCCATTTTACCTTAAAACAAGTCCTATGGAACTGTGTAGGTAGTAACTCTGTTGTGTCTATGCAGTGCTATAGTGTAACAGTCACAGAGGCACTACTGAGGTCTAGAAAACCACATACTCCAAGTATGTGTTGCATCTTCATATGTTTATATGTATGTATATAAACACACATGCAAGCACATACGCACATAATCAGCACATTTAGCAAAGGTGTGCATTTATCATTTGCTACTGTGTTGGGTTTTTTTTGTAGCACTGGTAGTGCAAGACAAGGAAGCCTACATGACATCTAATTTTAATGAGCAGTCCTCCTGTTTTTTACATTTCTATGCACAAGCTTAGTCCTGTCCAGAATATAATATAATCTCCCGAAGTGTCAGGAGTGCTCCTGTAGCCCCTGAGTCACGTTGCTGTGGGCTCGGAGCTGTGCACAAAGGTGCTCGGGAACTTGCATTGCTTTGAATTCTGCACAGCTGCATAGGATTAAACATTTTTTTAACAAATCAGCCAAAATATTTTACGTTATATTTTGTTTTCTTTTGTCTGTTGAGAGGGATTTACATTTTTATGTAGTCCCATTCCCTTCTACTTTATTTCAAAAAGTAGCAAGCAAGTACCATTCCAAAAAAAAGACCAATTAATCTTCCTAAGAATCTAAAATAATTCCTAGAAGTTTATGCAACAGTTGAATTTCACTAAATTAACATTAAACAGAACTTCTTTAAACAAACACAAACAAATCATTTACATATGTCTTATTTCTAACAATTTTAAAGCATTAAATTAGAGTTCGTTTATTTTCATGGATTTTTCCACATTCATTTCTGGTTCTTAATATTTTTATGTTTTCACTTCCAGCAGGCAAAACACTCAAAAACCAATGGAAGTAAGCAAAAGAGCTGCTCTGTGCTGTGATAAAGTATTAATGATAGCATCCACAAATCTGGAGAAACCCAAGGGCTTAAACTTGAAGGCAGACAAGCCCCAAATCTTTTTCAGAGATTCAAGAAATACTTGGGATATTTGAAAATAAATTTTCTGTGCCTATTTTGAATGCCTTTTTTGTTGTTTTGTTTTGTTTCCTAAGTTCTGGTGAAAGAACTACAGAAAAATCTCAAGAAAAGTAATTTCTGTAACACAGTCAGCCTGACAAGAATAAGGAGATACTGGAAAATTTGCATTCCTCCAAAGTTTGTCCTTAAGCAAACAATTTTTATGGCATCAAAAAGCTAGAAATTTTGTCTATATCTGTGAAGGAGAAAGTATATACTTGAATTTTGTTTATACAGGCACTGTAACAAGCCAGAAAGCAGGTGTAAATGATACTTAATACTGAAGTGCCACTAAACTGCTTGCTATTTGTAAATGGCATTTTATTCCATTGATATAGATGAAAATTTAAGCATAGGCTTTCTATGTTACTTCATCTGCAGTCTCCAAACAGTTTTGAGACAGGATCTGTTCATCTTCAGCCTCACATTGTGCTGCTTGCATAGTGCAAAGTGAAGTCAAACCCTCTCCAGGGATCTTCTTTCCAGCATTCCCTTGTTCTGGCAGTGGTATGAGAGCCATTTTCTATGCCAAAACCTTGCTTGGCTCTGCTTCTGTGCCAGTTTTTTTATCTCAGCATCAAGAGAGAAAGCAAGGAGGGGTTTCCTGGAGAGGAGGTGGGCTGAAGAAGAGACTGTGGCCAAAATGGTTTGGTGGTCTCTAGCTTGTCTCTCAGCATAGTGTCCATCATCATCTAGTGATTTAAGCAAAAGCTTACCTGTACTTCTCTAGCAAGTTCTGTCCTGCCTCAAGAATTAGGGAGTTAGATCTGCTGTGGTTTCTCTGCTGAGCTGGGGAAAGGAGGAATGGAGCAAAAAGGACGTGTTTAATTCAGATTGTCCTATATTCTTGCTAGTCCTCTTTCACTTGTATTCCTTTATTGAATTAAATTCTTGCACCAAAAAAACCACACTGTAGAAACTAAACAGTTTTAGATTTAATCCCTGGAAGCAGTTTTTTTTCCAGTCTGCAAGTATTTGAAGGATAAGAAATGCATTTACTAATCCTAGTTACCTTTTATATGTTTCCCTGTTTCTAATAAGTTTAAATAATTTTAAACTTTTTCAGAGTGTGAACCCCTACCTGCAAGGGCAGCGACTGGATAATGTTGTGGCAAAGAAGTCTGTTCCACAATTTTCAGATGAAGAAAAAGGTCCTGAATAAGTAGAGTAAAAATGAAAGATAAAAACTTATGCCATCCTCTGCTAGATTGTAATATTGCTTATATATAATCATCTATGACAATCCTTGTGAATGGCAGCATGCTTATTATTTATACAACTGTAGATGAAAAACAGCTGTATTTATAACAGTATGTTCTAGATAACAAAAATATGGTTCTGCTTTTTGTTAAGTTACGGTAAAAGGACGTTTCTGTTGTTTTTAATTTAGTCATGGAGCAAACTTTAAAAATGTTAGTCATTTTAATAGCTAACGTGAGGTAAATGGTCCTAATGAGCAGCTTGTAAATAGGAAGATGAAAAAAATACCCAGCCTGACTCCAACATTTAATCTTAAATGTTACTATGTTTGACACATGAAAATTACAGTTTTATGTTTTGTTCACAAATATTGTTACTTAGCAAAGACAAAGTATTTATTTTATGAGAGAATTTTGGCTTTTGGTCCATTTTAATAAACATTTAAGCAATCTACATGGTTTGCAAAGTGACATTTCCAAAATATTCCAGAGGCTCATTTGTCTCTGTTATTGCTGTGCAAATTTAAAAATTAAAGAACTGCTTTTTGACTCTATTCACTGGAATATTTTTCTGTTAGTTTTAATCATTCCATGCCCTTAACTTTCCTGAACACTTGCATATCTTTCTTCTTTATCAATGGAACTGTTATGTGGAATCTCTCCCACTGTTCTTAGTAACAGCAGAATTTGTGCATTTTAGCATTCCTAAATTATGCGTCCAGGGGATATTATAAGTGAAGATGGAGACATTTGTCTGTGTTAATAAGGTTGTATCAACAATCTCTGAATCTAAATCCAGGTTATGAAGGTCATTACAGTTAATCTTCTGAGAAATTATGCTATTCTAATAACACTGGTAGCTATTGTTGCTCTTGAAGTTGTTCCGGGAAGCTTTAATTGCCTTTTTGCCCCTAAGAGATTGAAGAACTTTGTATTCCAGAGTTCTCCCTTTCTGAAAGAGGAGAATATAAAATTACGTAATTTTTTTTTTTTTTCAGAACACATCTGAATATTTAAAGCAATGTGCATGGAGCATTGGAATTATAGAAAAGAGCCTTAATTTACAGCTTTGAACTTGAAATCTGTGGAAAAAGAAGTAGTTTCCTGTCCAATCCTACAGAAAGACACAGTAAAATAATGATGATCCCTTAGAAAAAAAGCAGATAAGAAACTAAAGTTCCTAGCCACACAAGATTAAAGTTAAGAGGATGGCACATATATGACTGTCAGTACCATTTGCTTTTTTTGTCCCACCACTTGGTAATAAATTATGTATGTAGAGAGTCGACCCTCTCATGTCACTTATGGGTAGATTGCAAAACTCTGTAACATTTTAGGATGAACTAGCATGTCTTTCATCATAGTTCCTTCTTTAAAAATATCTGGAAAATGAAGTAGTAAAATGAAGTATGTAATGCAGTGGGGTTTATATTCACACATGTCACAAAACTGAGGAATTTCTATGAATCACAGAGCTGCCTCCTACTGGCCTGGAACAGGATGGGAGCAAGTCATGTGACAGAATTTGTAATCTCTGCTCCTTAACCTTACTCTTTTTATCTGCACTCCTGCTTAGTCCTCACCCAGGTATTGAGAGTTGCAGAACTGCAAAGGTTGTCTCCAAACCCACCAATAAGTATATATATATATATATATATATGTATTAGCTCTGTCCTTATTGGCTCAAATAAAATCCATTTTAATTGCAAGAATGAAGCAACCATAATGGCAATTAATTCTATTTTTTAAGCTCTTCTTAAGGACTGGTACCTATTAAAGGGAGGTATGTACAGTAAATAGGGGGCTTAAAAAGAGAGGGGCAAAAAAGCATTGTTTGCTTAATAGTATCGGTGATCCCATGCCTAATTTCTTGAAGCACTTTAGATCACTACACTCTTTGTAGGGGTGTTGTGGTAATCCAGAACAGCAAACTGGCCAGAACAGGGATCCCTGGATGCTGCCTGTGACCCAGGTGGGGCCAGAGGAGCTGCCTTCTTGTGTATGATAGAACTGCATAGCGCAGGCAAAGGAAAAATATCACAATTCAAAGCTGATTTTGTCTTTAAATGCAAGCAAAAAAACCCCCCAAAACCTTTAGATTGCACAAAACGATGTGTCTTATAAGAAGTGTGTGCTGGAAGAAGTCAAATATGTGGTGGTGAGCAGCTGTCTGCTGAGTCCATCGAGCAGTTTGAGTGTTTCACCAGGAAAACTCAACAGCACTATTGTGAAATTTTAATAAAATACAGATCTTACACCATGATAATGAGATTCATTATTCTAATTTCAATTTCATAGTAGAGTTGTTTTACTGTACTGGGATTGGTAGTCCCATGTTGATTTAAAAAAAAAAAAGAAAAAAGAAAAACGAAAAAAACAAGCAAAAAAAACCTCAAAAAAAACCCTTGTCCCTCCTACTTCTCCACCAAGAGTCCTAACATGTATATGTAGTTTTTATAAAGAATCATCTTTCAGAATCACTGCATAAAGATACCAGTTATCCCCCTCACTAAGAGCTCACTTCACCAAACCAATAGATAAAAGAATCTAAATAGCTGCACAGCTCTTGCAGGTGTAATTGCCCATATACATTGAAGATGCATGTGAGTTAAGAAGCATGTCTACTGATGTTTAGAATTTTCATTAAACTAAAACCTTTTTAGAGTATTTTAAAATTCACAACTGTGTTAATTACCTCTGACGTATTTGAGACAATGTCCTTGAAAGAAGCTATACAAAATAAAGTGTATTGCCATGCAACATTGGTTGTGTCTGGTAAAGAAATATTTATGACCATGGTTTAAAAAAAGAACCATGTGACTGATCTGATTACAGTATTTGATTTGTGACACAAAACCTACTCTGGGGGTGCACACACACACACACACACACACACACTAACATGCATTTTTTAAAAGATAATATAGCCTGATAATACACTCACTAGTGAAGAATATAAATAAGTTAACCCACAGAAGAAAGTAATATAAAAATGTTTAGTGAATTACTAAGGAGGATAAATGGTGATATGCTTTTATATATTGACACATTTGCATTCACCTAATAAAACCATGCTGCTGATCTATTCAGCAACTCATGAGCAATCCAAAGAAACTTGGAAACAGTTCCAGGAATCTGATGTCAGAGTCCCAAGGGTCACTTACAGGATTGCAAGTAAAGCTATCTGAAGCTTATTTTATGAAAATACGATTAAAAGTATCTTCATCTGTTAAACTGAAGAAAGGCACAGGCACAAAGGTGACTACTAAGTCAATTAAGTTTTTGGCTTTGTTGTGGAAAAAGTGTCACTCAAGCCCCTTTGTTTCAAAATGTCAGTAGCTGAGGATGAAGACAGATATTTTTTTTGATGAGGAAGAGGAGACTTGAGTCCATGCCCTCAAACCAGGCCTCTTAACTAGTAGCTTTGTGGAAGTGTTGAAGAGACTTTTTTTTCATTTTTGTGCTGTACAAAATTTTTTAACATTCATATTTGTTGGAAAAAGGCAGTAATAACATCAACCCAAAACAAACTTGGAATCTTCTGGCCTATTTGCTGGTAAGCTCACTAAACCAACTCTGACCTCATTTGTAATGCTCTAACATTTATAATATAATTTTTATGCAATTACTTTTTTTTTTTTAATACACAAATCAGCAATGTCTGGATCTGTAGGACAAAGACTTCAAAGATAACTTTTCAGTCAAATTCGCACACTCAGATTCATGAAAGGAGAAGGGGAAGGTAGGAAGATTCAGAAGATGCTACCACATCCTCACAAAAATTTGAAATGTCCAAGGAAAGTACAGTTTCACATGAACCAGAGGGGAAATGAGTATGTTCACTATTTTATTAGCTTAGTGTGCTTGAGGTAAGATTTAAGGAACCTTTCCATCCAAGTCAGAAGCTATCAGGGCTATGAGGGAAAGAGAGGACATTATCTCCAATTTTGAGACACCTGAATCCAAGGTCTCAGGTTAATGGAATTGACAATTATATTGAGCTATATTTCTGCCATGCTTGATACAAATAGGATGGCAATCCAATATGCCCTAAAGGAAAGACATCAACAATAAAAACCAAAAAGAACATATTGATTCCATTGCCACATGGATACACATGCATACACTTAAAAATTTAGTTTTGTTTGAAGGCATGCAATTACCTTCAATACACTTAAAAAAGAATCATATTCCAGAATTATCTCAAGTAAGAAGTCTTCTTTTTAAATAAAGAATTACTGTGTTCCTTAAAAGGTCTGCCTGTGTGTGGTGCCTAGAGTCAATGACAGATTCCAAACATGAGTGAAGACAAGTTCCCTTGAAGGGTTCAGCCACTGACAATTAGCTGTTTACATGCAGACTAAATAAAAACTAAAAGGAAATGCAGGTGAAGGAAGTGGAATTGCCATCATGAAGTGCCCCACGAATCACAAATGTAGCTGACTAGCACAGGATTGGGTCCTAAACCCAAGATTTTCATATACAAGAGAGTGAAATGCTCAAACGAATAATTTTCCAAGTACACTCATGTTCCATGTCTACCACGGTCAAGCCTTTTGCTGTTAGATGAAGAGTGGCATTGAACTCCAGTTCATCATCCTAATTTACTATGAGAAGGAAGCATGTAGTTTCAGTTCTCATGTTCACTTTATTTATGATGCCAACTGCTTTGCTGTGATTACATGAATTCTGATGGTTGGAAGAGCCTCTAGCCATGTTCAACACATGGGAGCGTAACAAATGTTAAATAAGAGTGTCATGGCAGTAGTGTTACCAGTTGGAACTAAAAGAGCTTAAAAAAATCCTGTTTGACTATCAAGGTCTATATTTTTATGTGGGGCAGAGGTAGCAATGGTAGGAATTGAGAATGGCTTTAGATTGTAAAGATTATGTAAATCTAAGCACCTCTTTTTATTCTTTTCTGTAGTTCCTGTTAACAAAACACATGGAATGCAGCTCCTAATGCAATGCATGGTAGTCTTTTACATTTAATCACTATGTTTCTTCATCCTACTCTTCTCTCCAAGAAAAACAGTTGTGGGAGTCACTGGCTAAATTTCATTGTACACTGAGTGAGGCAAAGGAGAAAGCACAAAGAAAAAGAATGTGCTATTTGCTACTAGTCTCAAACTATTCCTCATCCCTAACCAATGTCATTCATTTAGAGACCATTAAATGCATAATTTGGGCCACTTTCCTGAAAGCCACCAAAGATCTCCATTAGAGATGATAAGGGGATTTAGGTCTGGGCATATTTGTTGGATCACAGAAGGTGCATATGACTTTGATGCTGAATTGAATCTCAGTCTCTTTTAATTAATTCTTTATTCTGAAAAACAAAACCACCACCAAAATCCTAGCAGTTCTTCAGTGCAATATATGCATTCTAATGCTCCAAAGACCTCTAAAAGTGGCTGAAATTCAAATGGAATAGCCCCTATGGGGAAATGTGGTCCTGATTCCTCAACCCAATAGAGAACATCTTTCTACACTGGGAAATAAAATACCACACTGTGACATTTTGTGTTTCTAAATGGACTAAAAAGACATGAAAGAACAAGTCAGGCCATCCAGAGAAACACTCATACTCCACCATTGTTTAATTTTTTCTCTTTCTTTAAACAACATTGCAAACAGTGACTAACTCAATTGCAAAACTTTGATTCCAACAGGTAGTTGGCTGTAAGATTTATGGGCTTGAAAGTTGCATTACTGCAATTGAAGTAAGAAACCTATTTTTAATGCTCAAATGATCAAATTACTTAAATCAGTTATGATTATTTTTAAAGTTCTTTAAGAGTCATTGCTATAATAAGCACGGCTGTCATAGTTTGTGCACAGACTCTGGCTAGTGGTTAAATTCCCAAGCAACTCTACCACTCAGCTGCAACAGGGGTCTGTGCATGTGTGAGTAATGTATGTGTGCACAGTTAAAAAGGCAGTAAAGTATGTCCTGCTTCTGATTCCTTATAGCTTTCTCTTGCTACTCCCCCAGCGTCTCCAGCTTTGTTTCAGTCTTTCTGATGGTTACGGGTCTGAAGCTCTGATGTCTTGGAAAAATTGTTTTTAGGGACTTTCACAAATGCAAAATCATCCAGCATGCAAGCAGTAGGTACCAGAATGATACACATTTCTTTTAGTTTAAAATACATTAATTATTTTCTGCTTTAGTAGTTGAGGCTATTTTCTGATTTCTAACCATATTGGCCATTTTGTGCTGTGTTTTTACATTCTCAACAGCAACCTATAAGCTTTTAAAAGAACAAGAATTATCCACAAACTTGAAGACCAGACCTTCATAGACCTCCCATGAAATACCATTTACTTGTTAAAAAACCTCTTTGTGTCTATTTCATTGTGTATCTGGAGGTTCTTGATCCGGAGATTTACAAGACTGAGAATTATTTCCAATTAAAAGATGGGTGAACAGTTGCAAAGATGTTGAGGGCTGACTTCACTAAAGGCCGAAGTACCCACAGTTGGACTTGGGTCCAGTGCAAATATCAAAGTCCAAGCATATGGTCCTCAAACCTTGACTCCCTTTCCTGATTTCTTAGGTAGCTAAAGGCTGTACACAACTGTGTTTTCCTGTAGTCATGTATCTCAGGGGCCTGAACTTCTACTTCTGTGCATGCCTAGGACTGTTTGAAACTTGGTAAACCTGCATAGCTCTACATCTCTCTCAGTCCTAAACCTAGCCTGAACCCACAAACTTGGCAGTTCCTCCCCTGTATTCCCTGGGAAACCAGCCTGGCAATTACTCACCTCACACGTCTACAGGAGCAGGCATTGCACAAAATACCACAGCAGACATAGACAGTTTAATTTTAAAAAATGGTGTCTGTAAGAATTATGGCAAAAGAATCAAAGCTCTAATGACACCAGAGAGGGAGATCAAGAATGAACACAAATATGTCATCTAGTGGTTCAGAGGGCACGCTGAATGCAAGGAAGGACAGAGTAATCTAGCTAATTCTCAAGTAGTCTTTGGGTGGCTAGGCAGACACTTGATGAAAATACAAAAGTAGTCTGAGAGTATGGCTAAACCAAGCCAACCACGCACCCCCATCCTTCCCAGTAGATGGCTAATTTTGGCTCCCTATATTAATTGTTTCTTGAATCGTTGAACAGCCTCAGCAGGGGAGGTACAGAACCCTCTCACAAAAATGTCCTCCAGCCTCAGGGCTAAGAGGTTGCACCTCTGGAGGTGCAGGTTTGGACACCTCCAGTCAGTGGATAGACACCACAACCTTTTCTGATTCCTGAAACAACACCAGCTTTCTTTCACTTACTTTTAATGTATTGTTTTTTTAGGAAAGTTAGATGTATTTAGTTGCTATCCAAATTATTGGAAAAATGTTACATTTAGCAAGACTTGGAAACTAGCAAGTGTTAATTTGTTTGTGCATTCTTTATTCTAGTAACTTTAAAAATATCTTTAGATCATTTTACATCTGTTGAAAAGGAAGCATTTAAAAATCCCACTTCCTTACTCACTATTAGCGTTCCAGTGACAAATTCGATCTTGCTATCATTGTCATGTATGGGATTTGCTGACAAAGAGCTCCAGTGATCCAAAGGGACCCTGTTAGTGTTGCTAACACAACAACTCCTTATAGCAAGACATGTCTTATTGTAAGTGTTTTCAGCACTGAAGCTAAGACACAATCTTTTTCTTCACTCCATCACAAATAATTCTGTTCAATGTGCTTTCAGGTGGAATTTGCCCTATTAAAACACACAGGGCCAAATACTAAAAGGGTTTTCAAAGTTTTTCCATAAGCTGGTGACAGTACAGTCAAAGCTAAAAGGGATCTGGACCCCAGATCAAGAAAATAATTTGACTGGAAAAACTAAA
Source organism: Lophotriccus pileatus (assembly GCA_035583135.1). NCBI lineage: Eukaryota > Metazoa > Chordata > Aves > Passeriformes > Tyrannidae > Lophotriccus > Lophotriccus pileatus. The sequence continues at coordinate 31,691,688 of JAWWES010000168.1, read as the reverse complement.
ACATAAAAGTACTTGGTCTTACAAACTACTTCTCCAAATTAGAAACAAAGAAAACACATTTCATTATGGTGGCTTATTTTTCTATCTGGGAAGAAGTTTTGGTTAGACCTGACTGCAGTAAACACTTACCCCTAATGCACTAAGGCTTTTGAAACAAATCATCCTATCTCCTCTGGATTAAAAAATGCTTTTTGCCTCCAGATACCCTGTGCCCTCAACTGGATTTATTTCAACTAATTACATCAAGATAAAGCCCACTGCATTTTGTTTCTTGTATTCTTTTACTTCATAATAGCTTTCTCAATGTGAAGACTTCAGCCTACAGGAAAGGCATATTCAAAAGAACTCATAAATTCTGAATCCAAGAATACACTATACTAAAAAGGAGGGCTCCTTCTTTGCCTTGAAGTGCAGGAGAATATCCTGTTCATTTCTGTTTTCTCTTTTGTCAGATCAGAAGAACAAGAAATGGCTGCAATGATTTCTTTCATTTCTTTTTTTTTTTTCAAATGTGTCTGGTAACTTTTGGTGATGCCAGCTTCCAAAAACTCTTTCCTCTTAAGTGTTCTAAGATATTTTTCAAAAGAAAAACTGTTATTTTTTTTACTATGAATTCATATGCTCATTTTGAAACCCTGACAAGAAATAATAATACCTCCTTCACAAGGAGTTTAACTCCATCTGGCTGAGAACCAAACAGCCTCGCCACAGTCTGATCTGAAGTGTAATTGATTTGATCACTTTCAATTTAACTTCTTCATTACGTCTTTAGTGCATTAAGACTTCCTGGGGAGGGGAAAGAAAACTGTTTACATTTTTAGACTTTTTACAAGTGCATCCAAAAGCTCCAAGTGTTTGGTGCCTGATTAATTACAAACATGTAAAGGACTGCTCGCAGTCCTATTTACAGAATCCCTCCTAACATCAAGTGACTTAACACTTTCCCTGGCACTTTGAATCGCATGTTCTTTGGAGCAGGGTGGGGGATCATTTAATCAAACTGCCAATGAGAGCAGCTAGTGCAGAATTGCTGGGCATTGCTGGCACTGTGGTTAGTCCCAGAATTTACGATGACAGCTCTTCCATGGCTCTGAACAGCTCTACAGAAAGGTAAGAGTGATGTCTGTTGTAGCTTGTTTGGAGAGTAAGATAAAAGGACTTGGAAAACGCTAATTAGAATTCAAGATAATGTAAGAAAGGGAAAGATCAATGAATAATATCTAACTGTCCTTAGCCAAACAGGCTAAACAGGATACTTATGACAAGGAAACAGAAGAAGTAAAACAGAGCAGTTGTTGGAAATATCAAGAAAAGAGATTTGGCCCCAGGCTCGCCTGTATAGTTTCCCAGAAGTGATTTTTTTTGGCAATTTGTAAAAGAGTAAATTTTTGGTAACAATACAGATAAAAAGTAGACTATTTTTGTATTTTATTATTATTATATGTATTTTTAATTCTTATGTTCATAAAGTTTAACATTCTAATATGCACATCAACTAGAAAGTCCTTTAATAGGGGAAAGAGGTATATATAAATTATTTTTAGGTCTTTTTGAAAGGCTTGCCTGACTCAAGTCTCTTGGATTGTTGTGTGTGCTTTATACACTCTGAATAGTCCCACTGAAAACAAAGTCAAGCATCTGGCCAAACAAAGTCCCTGCAGGATTCAGGTCCAAATCTAAGTTTAGCAGAAAAATGAAGTATGTGCACAAATCCACCTTTCTTACCATGACACTTAACTATCTGTTTGCATTTATGTACATAGTTAAAACGGTATATAAGTCAACCAGTAGTTACTTAGGTAATGACAACTGGTTAAATACTTCTTTGTCTGCCTTTAGATTTTTTTTTTTTTGTCCACAACATTGAAAACTTGGCTTATTCCGTGGAAATATCCTTTTTTTTTTTTTTTTTTTTTTTTTTTTTTTTTTTTTTTTTTTTTATTGGGGAGAATTACAGAAGTTGAAAAGCCTTCTTCCTTATTAAAAGGATTTAGAAATTTCAAAATGGATGTATTTAAGCATGTAGACAAAAAAGAGGTGAAATTTTAAAAAAGTATGCTTCATCTTCCCAGATTAAGTGGAACTCTCAACTTCTCTTATAAATTCCTTATTTCATGGGAAGTTTGGTACCGAATTAGCTTTAAGGATTTAGACCAAAATTATTCTGTCTCCTTTGAAAACTCTGTTCCCTACAGCAGTTTTATAAGTGGGAAAATGGAGTCAAAAGAAAACCAGCAGGAGTGAAACAAGGTAAAGGATAAAGGGAGAATGCACTTGAGCCTCTTGTGCCTCTTCTTTTTGAGGTAGAGACCATCTAAATAAAAAATGTCAGTGAGAAGACTTTGGTTTCCCACCTGCATTAGTATTTATTCTGAGAAGTGAAGTAACTGATGCTGAAGCAGTACAACTGTTTAGCAGATTTCCTTCCTTCCTGTAACACAATAGTCATTTTTTGTGACACTGGATTTCAAGTATAAAATGCAAAAATTCCACACAATTTTGTTAATAAGTTGTTGGCTCAGACAAAAAAATGGTCTTCAGCTCTTTCATTCCTTCAAAGCTACTTTTTTATCTGCTATTCTGTTTTACATGGATATTGCCAGGAAAAGCAAAAAGAACAGATAAGATTTCCATTTTGAAAGGAGGGCAATGGGATATTAAAAAAAAAAAACCAAACCAAAACAAAACAAAAAACACCCAACCCCCCCCAAAAAACCCCAAAATAAAAGCCTTGCAAATCTTCTTACATAATAAAATAGCTCTCTTGCCTCTCTTACTCTTTTTTTGTTTCACTACAGACATAAGTGGCACAGTCAGGAGAAAAGCCTCGATCTCTTGGGTACCTGCTGTTTACCTTACCTGCTACACTGACATTGGGAGCCCCCGGTGGTCTAGTGGTTAAGGACGTGGCTCTGTTACCCCCGAGGCCCAGGTTTGATTCCTGGTCAGGGACCTCCCCGGGCAGGTGGAGCTCGTTAACCCTTAAGGCAATCCATCTAAGAGAAGGTCACTCTGAAAACAAACCTACGGCGCACACTGTGTGTCACCTAAAAAATCCACTGCGCAGGCTCGAAGGCCTTATCTGCATATGCGGGTAAGGACCTTC
>JAWWES010000168.1:31678307-31688482 GCA_035583135.1 Lophotriccus pileatus | reverse complement strand
GCTCGAAGGCCTTATCTGCATATGCGGGTAAGGACCTTCCCCGGCTCTTCGTTTGCGAAGACGGGCCATTTACTTTATTTACACTGACATTGTTCGCTCTGTAGGTGTTGCACAGAAGCCTGCACAGGTAACACTCCCAGGTACAGGTGGTCACACACCAACAAACTGCCTTCCATCACAGCAAGGAAGGAGTAAAAAGGAGTACTTTGCCAGAACTGTGTACAAGACATCTGTGCATGTCAGAAAGTGTAACTCGTCTAAGATGCTGGGAGGCAGTAAGGTGTGAGAAGGCAGTCTTTTACTTTTTCAGCAAAACTGGAAACTGTATTTCATAGGCGTCATATCCTTGAAGTGAAATATGTATGTAATTGAGCTCCTTAGATGCCTCTTTTCATAATTCCCAGTTACAACTTCAGACTGTAAGGGTTTCTTATGTTCATACAATCTCAAGTTTGCTTAGCTAAGTCACTTGTATCATGTTGCTCCAGAGGTGCCATGAAAGCAAAGAGTGTCAGCAAACACCTCCTACAGCTTCAGGAGACAGAAGAAAAAACAAAGGTATGAGGGTAGAGGAATTTTTCATGGGTATTTTATGGCTTTCATTTTCTTGGTAAGTTCTTTTATAGTCATCAAATACATAAGATGCATCAAAAAAATTGTGGAAAGGGTTATACAAAAAGGTTAGTTTGACAAATGGTATTTCTTCATTTGGCATGAAAGTTTATATTTGTCCAGCAGTCAAACTTCATCCTAATAAAATAAGCTTCTCTAAATCACTTCTGAAAAAATAGTCACATATGGATTCTATTATGTATGTAGGTATTTTGAGGCCACAAAACATATTTTTTGTTCTATGTCTGCAGCACACAACAGCGTAGAATGCTGGTGGGTGACCATGTCTCCTAGGCATGGAGATGACTACCAGCCTACAACCTGACTCTACACGTACTATATGCTAAACAAGAAAGCTTTTCAAGCACACCAGGATATCATACTTTCCAGAGCAGAATCCCAGACTTAAAGCTTTTCTCTCTAACTCCTTTATTCTTTTGATGTCCAATATCTTATTTCTGAAGATTTGCAAATTATTTCTAGGGCAAGCAGTATTTTGAAAAAAAAAAAAAAAAATTCTCAAAAAAAACCCCCAAACAAACAAACAAAAACAAAACAAAACAAAACAAAAAAAACCACAAACAAACAAACAAAAAAACCAGCCCCAAAACAAGTATTTTCCCATACTTAATTTTCTCTCATTCAGCCAATGGAAATCTGTACATTACAATGTTGATGTTTTGTCAACATAAATCTAAAATACTGGGTTTTTTTCAGTAAGTATAATGTTATCAAAATCTTTCTTGTCATTCTGCGTAGTGGAGCCTCCATCACAGAGACATTAATTCTAAAACACAAATAAGATTAAAAATTGCTAATAAAACAGAATTTTGCCAAAGTGAAACACAATCTCAAGCTTGATTTTCTAGTAGATTTTATGAGAAATTTAACTCAATTCAGACTAACCTCAGTCTTTTTTCGGTACTATCTCATGTGGCTTGATATGAAGTTCAGTGCTACTTAAATGAGCCATAGGAAACTGGATTCTTCGAGTATCAATTCTTTTCTATGACAAAACATACAGTCTTCTTCCCATGTATAAGAAGACGCTCAAACATCTGGGCAAGAATGTAATGATGGACCATTTCCATGCATGGCCCATACTACACACACTACATATTATCTTGCTTATGCCCCAAGTCATGAATAACTTCTTTGACACTGCTCATCTTGGCCATCAAGTCAGGAAGACAGCAGTGTACACCACCAGAAGCTCAACAATATCCCACAATGTAAAGATATCCCTCATCTCTGGGGGGGAGAATGTACCACAAAATTTGTTTCTGAAACCAGATATCTCTGCAATGCACACATCTTTTGTCACATCAGATAACAAACTTTATAGCCTCACACTTCCACTGGACAGCTTCAAACCCCTGAGGATGGCAGGTGACAAGCAGCAGACTGCAGTGGAAGTCAGGGTTTGCTTCTAGCCAAGTGACAAACTCAATCAGAAAAGCTATTGTTGTGTTGGTGAGATAAATTCTTCCTTAAAATGTTATTCCTTTATTTTCACACATTTTCACAGCCACCACTGGAATTTTAAAGGGCAAAAAAGACAGCAAAACATCACTATCTCTGTATTAAAAAGAAGCTGAGGCATGCTGGTAGGTAGGTATGTAGGTGCATACATTCATATTTTCTCCTTTAAAACACACAAATAGAGTGGCTTGGCAATACTTCTCTTGAATGTTACCAACAGAAAGGAAACATTTTAAGTGCAGAAAAAGCACTTCAAACATTAGAGATTATGTCATCAATGGTTGAGTGTTATGTACCCCCTTAGGTTTTTCTCTGTAAATTAGTGTCAGATTCATAGCCCTGTAAACCAAGGTCCTTTCTCTCTTTAGCAGTACAGTTTAAAATAACAAGTAAGGCAGTTCAGGTGTGCCCTGTCTCTGTCAGACAGCTTTCCTTACTTCTGACCTGGAGGAACACATGTAGAAGTGAGTGATATTGGTTTTCTAGGTGTATTAGGGCCAGCTCTTAGCTGTCACAGATCAGTTACATCTCCCTGAAGTAATTATAAACTATTTCAATTTACTAAAGAAGAGGATCTGGCCCATATGAGTCTTTGACTTCTCTGCAAAGGCTTTTAATAAGGTGCCAGCTGTCCTGGCAGTGAGGATATATTGAGTAGCACTGAAAGTTAGCAGTAGCAGACAGGAGTTCAGCCCAACAACATTTTCTCTGCAAGAATTAAGTACAGCACTTCTTCTAAGCTTACACAATTCTTATGTTCCACTAAAACAAAGAACAACTCACACAGTGAACACCAGCAAGAAATGGGAGACGAATTAAAAAAAAAAAAAAGCCCAACAAAACAATAGCAAGTGGGTGGTTGAGATCAGTCAGGTTCACAGTACAGTACACACTGCTACTACTGCATCACATGGAAGCTCTTCATCTAAACCTTTCTCACAAAAACATGTGGATTCCCATTGGCCTCTTTAATACTAAATAATTACACAACATTTCTCCATCAGTACTCCAGCTCCAATTAGCAGCACTGGTGAGCATCAACAGAATTTCAAGTGTGGATAAGGAAGAAGTATTGCCCTTTAAGCACTGGGTTCTTTTTTAACCAGTCTTTGGTTGGGATCTGACCAGCACAGCTGAACCTTTGGAATAACCACAGGGAATGTTTGTTTAAAGACTCCAGCAGAAATAAAGAATACAATCTTACAAGCTGGAAATGATCTGGATACCTGATGTTAAAGAAAAAACAATGAGGAAAATGACATCTTTTCCCTGCCTCCCTCAATCACAAAGAAATAAAATAGACAAAAATGTTTCTTCTTTTTTGACAAGTCTGCTTATTTATTTATTTGTTTGTTTGTTTGTTTGTTTATTTATACCTTCATTCAGTCCAAGAAAGCAGATGCAGTTGCAATGATTTACTTTGTTGGTACCCAAGTGGTTTATTTTTGTGAATGAGCAGATAAATGCTTGCAGAAATAATTCTACTTTCCAACTGTCAAAGAAATCTTAACACTTGCCTTGCTGGACCCAAGTAGCTAGTGTTTACTTGAAACACTGTGTGGATTAAACTGAGAGAAAGAAACTAAATGAGAAAATATGGTGTAGGACATTCAACTGCAAGAAATGAAGATGGTTCTTGAGAAGGGAACACAACTTCCACACCAGGAGCTGCTTCTTAAAGTGTTTCTTAGTTTGCTTTAAGTCAGAGTGAGATCTACTCCAGATCACCAGCTCTAGCTAGACAACAGTGAGGCATTAAGTGGACATACTCACTCTGCAATAGATGCCTAGAAGTATCGTCTAGGAAAGTCAATGTCAGAGTGGCATGTAAATGACATCCCAGAAAAATACAGCAGAGAGGCAGGTTGCCTGCCTGGAAGCATATGCAGAGCCAGCACCATCATCATGCACCACAAGGAGCTCAGGGCATCTGCAGAAAACACTTCCTCCATCACCAGTGAAGTGGTCAGACCACAGCCTTGGGGAAGGCCCAGTGGAGAGCAGCACCACAGCTGACCTGCAGAGCTGGTAATCAGAGTGAAAGGGAGCAGATGACAGGTGAATAGACTCTTCCCTTTCAGTACAACTACTTAAGAAAAGAAAAAGAAAAGGAACATAAAGTCTGTCAACATATGGAGAGGTGGGAATTATGACTTTTTCTTTGGATTCACAAAGGAAGTACCCCAACTAATTAAAAACATGTATTAATTTTAATAGTAATTAGTAAAATAACAAAACATCCTAAAAGTGCCCTAGGCCTCTCCTTCTATCCATCTAGATACCATTTGCTCTAGTTCTTTGCCAATAATCATTCCTCCATTAATTGTATTTGAATTTCAATGGCTCCTGCACATCAATTCATTTTCTCTCTGATGCTGCCACCTACCACTGCACTACTACCACTTTCTCAGTGACTAAAGTGATTCTTTCTTAACAAGCTATTGCTAAGCACTCACCTTTGTAACTGGCACTAAGGGGAACCATGCTTTGGCCTTAGCAAAGAACAAGCTACTGCTAAGTCCTATGAAAACTACTGTGGAAAACTTGGCATCTTGCGTAGCCCTGACATCCCTAATATAGCAGATGCTTTCATTTTAATTCATCTTCCCCCTCTGCAAAACCAGGGACAATTAAACTATCTCTTTGTCAGGTGAGATCCAGCCCTCTCTGTGGCCCAAGGTGGGTGCTGACTGTTGTGTGACTGAGAAGCAGGGCTGGTTTTGTTCACGGGCAGTAACTCGCGCCTGACAGTAAGGAGAGCACAGACCGCTGCAGCACCACCTGCAGTGCCGAGGTCCCTTGCAGAGCTTCTCTCAGCTTCGCTTTCTGCTTGGTGATGCCCACAGCTGGAATCGGCAGCTGACAAACATCTCCGTTTCATTAGCAAGCCCAAAAGTCAGTCCGTGTTTCAGAGACTGCTCCTGCCCGGAGTGATTATCAACTGCGTTACATCCCTCCGTGGTAAAAAGTCAGCAGTAGACAAGCGCCGGTGCTGGAGAGTCTGGAGGATGGAGTAGCCGGCTGGCACCTAAGGAAGTGCAGGTTTCAATCCGGAGCGGTGGGGTCCATCCGCCCTCCAGGGCTCTCCCCCTCGATGCTCCTAGCCTCACGCTGGCTGCAGATTCGCGGTACGCTTCGGGCAGCCGCGGGGTTACGGCTGCAAACGACTCGATGCGCAAAACGCTAAGCCCCAGCCGTTTTTTGCCTAATTTCGAGGGACCCCTGGGACTCCGTGTGGGCTGGTCGGGCATCGCGGCCGCCCTGCCTTAGGCTTCCGGAGCTGCCCTGCCGTGCTGCGCTGCCCCGCGGCCGCCCCGACGATCTGGCGGCTCCGGCCACCTCCGCGCTCAGCCTCGGCGGGACGCGCCGCATCATCTCCACCGTCCCTGCCCCCCGCGGGATGCCTGAGGATCCCGCAGCTCTCCAAGAGATGCAGTGACGGGACACTCGAGGTGTCCCGCCTCTAGCGGGACAAAAGAAAAAAAAAAAAAAAAGAAAGAAAAAAAGACAAAAGCCCCTAACAGCAAACCCTCCCTGTTACAGAGCTATGAGCGTGGGTCTGCGAATGGGAGCCACGACTGAACACCCTCTGCACACAGACATAACCACAGGGCCACAGGGTTTGTGTGTTGCGGTGGGGGTTTTTTTGTTTGTTTGTTTTTTTGTTTTGTTTTTTTTTGTGTGTGTGTGGTTTTTTGTTTGTTTGTTTGTTTGTTTGTTTGTTTTGGTTTTTTGTTTGTTTTGTTTTGTTTTTGTTTTGTTGGTTTTTCGATTTTTTGTTTTTGGTTTGGTTTGTTTGTTTGTTTGTCTTAATGCCAAAGCTGCATTACTGCCGGCATATTGCAGAACCTCAGCAAACCCAATTTGCAAGAAGGAGGACTGCAAAGGTAGGCCGGTCAGGGTCTCCCCGCGGAGGCCTCACTCGTCCAGCCGGCTCATGGGCAGCAAAGCGCCCCGGCAGCCCAGCCTGCGGCCAGGGCAGCGTGCACGGAAGGGCAGTGGAGGCGAGGTGGAGTAGGATTTAACTCTTCTTAAATGTCATACTTTAATGGGGATGGAAAATGTGAATTTTCTTTGCATTCCAGGAACAATTCCTTGGGGTGGTGACCTTTAGCACCGATTCTCTTATGAGAGGAAAGTAGTCGAGTGTTTGTCTGGATGACTGAAAGCTTTCCCTGGTGGAAGTTTATGGAAGTGTTAAAAGGGGCGGATAACACGGGCTTTGGAGGCGCTTGTCCAATGATCTGGAGGGGCTTGGAGAGCAGATCTCAGCTGGCAGACATTTAAATGGGAGACAGCTCGGCGCTGCTGCAATTTGTAGGCAGGATTCGAGACTCTCTCTATGGACTCTCGGGCAGCCCCGGGCTCCAACACCACCCTCTACACCGACTGACCCGCCGGGCAGAACCCCGCAGAACCCAAGGCCACGCCGAGGAGCCGCCGCCGCGCAGGTGAGCCGGGACGGGACGGGACGCGCTGCGCGCACAGCGGGGGTGCAGAGAGGTCCGGCAGCTGCAGAGGTCGGCCAGTCTCTGTGGGAGGCAAAATTTTAAGTTCTTTATCCTACCTTCGTGGAGAGGGAAGGGGAGGAGTCGTTCACTGGTTTCTAGCAAAACTCCGGGGCGACTCGGTTTTGCAGGGAGTGACACCCGTCCCTCCCATCAGCGGGAGTGAGGCGGCCCGACCCTTCTGTCGCAGTGCTGGGGGTTAGGGTGCTGTTACATCTCTTTCCCCTGACAAGCACAGGGACTGCAAAAGCCCCGTTAGCTCTGCCTCTCATCTCCGCCTACAGCATCACTCCCGACAAATTGGATTCGGCGCCCACCCGAGACACGGAAAAATCCCGGCCCGGCCTCTGTACGGAGTGGGGCGGGGGCAGATCCCCAGGTGCCAGCCCCATCCTGTCGAGCTGCCCTCGACGAGGCCGCTCAGCTCCCGGGTCTGCCTTGACCCGCTTTTGCAAACATCTGCTCCTCGAAGGAGACTCCCCCTGGTGCCCCAGGAACTCCCGGATGCGGGGGACCGTACCGCCCGGGAGAGTCGGTGTGTGTCAGCGGGATCGGAGGCCGCGAAGGGAAGGGTCTGCATCGGCAGCGCCCGTGGGCAGCGCCGCGCGTCCGTCACCGCGCGGCCTCGGGCGCCGTCGGGCGGGACGGGACGCGGCTCCACCGCTGCGCTCGGCGCCTCCCGCTGCCTCCTCGCCCTGCCCTCCCACCTGACTCGGAGCCAAGGCTTTTTGTCGACAGACAGCTCTATATATCTGTCGACCACCGCTCGCCTTTCCCGCCCTGACAGGCCCTTCGGCCAAGCCGGAGTGACCGGAGCCCTCCCCGCAGCGCGCTGGCCCCCGCGGCCCCGCGGGCGCGGACGGAACGCTCTCCTCTCGGCCCCGGGCCAACGGCGCGACTTGGCGCAGGGCTTTCCCTCCCGGAGGAGGCTTCTTACTTGCCCCGTTCTTTCCACTGCAATCCCCCGGGAGTTGGCAGTCACCTTAGGGAGTTCGTCCTCCGTGGGGTAAATCTAGACGGCGGACCAGGGGGAGAGCTGGGCGGTGTTCCGAGCCGCCGCGCCCGCGGGTTGTCGGGCCGAGCCGCTCCCGGACAAGCCAAGCCAAACCCGGACAAGCCAAGCCAAGCCAAACCAAGCCTGCGGCCTCTCCCCTCTGAGGGCTGCCGGTGGTCCCTGCGCAGCCACAGCCGCGTCTTACCTCGTCGGCCCGGGCGGTGCTGCGGGGCTGTCCTACCCCCGGCCGGGACCGTTCTATCCGACGCGCAAAGCACCGCGCTGGGCTGGGAGGGTGTGCGCTCTCGGCGGGCTGGGAATATGTGCAGCCCCCGGACCGCTGTTCGGAGCCGCAGCGTCCCTCTCCGGGACTCTCTTCGGAGCTGCGGCCTCGCTCCTGGTGTCCTGCTTGTAGCACCTCTCTGTGACAGGATCGCAAGCGAAGCCCGTTTCTGTCGTCAGGGCTGAGATCCAGCTCTGGGAAAACCTCCTTTTGCATAGACGGGGGCTCTGAAACACCGATGTGCGTTTGGCTCTCCTTGCTGCTGACAGGACACGGGGTTTGATCATCCGTTTTGTGAGCGGCGACTTTCGGGTGCAGCACCAGTTGGGTCCCCAATCCCAGCTGCCCCGAGCCCAGCCCAGCGACCCTGGAGCTGGAGAAGCGCTCCGTTTCTGCCACACTCTCGATGAGCCGACAAGCCCCACAGCAACTAAGCAGTGTGCGGTGAGGCTGTATGAAAACTATAAAGGGCACTGATGCCCGTAGCTCTCTGCTTCTCTTTAGCATCCAGTGCCAAGCTGTCCTAAAGCGTATTTTTTTTTTCTTGCCAATGCCACCCAGAAACGCATAGCCTCTGCTGAACACTCTCTCCTTTTCAGCACGCATGGCTGTGCACGAGAGCAAAACTATTCCGGTTGTTTTAGGGCTCCGTGAGCGAATCTGTCAGAAGGGAGTTTCATGCTGGGAAATGAAGCTGTTGGGCTGCATGGGCATCTTCAGGCAAGGCTAATTCAGGTTTGGTGCCAGCCATGCCCACCATGATGTTCAGCTTCCCTGTAGGACGCCCTACAGAAAAATGCTCTCTTAAAGAGGGAATTCTCAAAGTTTCAAGCGGGTTTTTTTGGTGTTTGTTTTGGTTTCTTTGTTTTTAAATTGCTGCCTACATTCATTACATGTCTCAAAGAGGCCCATCTCTATGACCCTCAAGAAAAAGTTATCTGAAATGTAAATATATCCAAATTCTACCAAACTGCCTTGATCTCAGGGAAAAAAAAAAATTGCAGTTCTCTAGGAGCTGCAGTTACCATGCCTTTTTTTTATATTTAAAAATACAAATCTATGAACTATAAAAACATTACGTAAGACAATTTCTGTAATTCATATGCAATAAGTGAGCCATGAAATTATTCTGATCCTTTGGGACATAAACCACTTCATATTTCTCAGTAGTCAAAGGGATTGTGTTTTTTTCACTTTCTTTGGCTGCTATTTGAAGCCTACCAAATACATTTTCCTTTTAGGTCTTCATCAGATTATCTTTCATGTTTTCTGTGAAGCACAGGAACCCATGGCTCATCATGGTATTAACCTAGCAAATATGGTTCACAGATGAAATTATGGGCCTGCCGAGGTCTGTGAGAATTCTGCTGTATATTTCAACAGAACCAGGTTTCCACCCAGTTCTTTTGAACAAGTTGCCTTGTGCTAAAAATTTCAGTAATAACTTTCTGACTCCACCTGGGAACTCATAAGGAAATTCTGGCTATGAATTGACATGTGAATCTCGGTCTCTAATTAGTAGCAGAAAATGTATAAATTAAAAGTTTATATTTTAACAGTTTATTTGTATGAAATAATAAACCTGAAAGCATTTACAGTTCCCTATCAATGGTTGCTAATATTGATCCATAAATTTCTTCATCTGTTTTAGATGATGAGATCTCAGCTCTAGATAATCCCCATGTGAAGTGATATCAGTGTTAGTGCACAATTCTGCTCCTATTTGAAGTCAGAAATAAAACTTCTTTTGGCTTTATGATTAAGAGTTTACAGATGATGAAAAGTGGAACTCAGCAGTGAAATATGGAAAGAATAGATTTTTGGAGTATTGAGTTACTATTAAAAAACAAATATAAATTCTGTTGTATCTCTCTGGAACTGAATTAAATAAGTGGGGATTAACCATGTGGGTTGTGGTCATCTGTTTGTTCAAAGGATTCTCAAGTGAATTCTCAAAAGGATTTCTGGTTATGCCAGTGAAACATCCAGTATAGTGTCAAGTAATGAAAATTTTGCAGAAATTTGTAATATAAGCTTTTACAGCCTAATTCTCACAGCTTCTACCCAAGATCTAGGGCTCTTACTTCTGCAGAATTATGACTGTAGTGAGGAGAAAAAACATTTACTTCAGGAGAGATTTCTATTGAGTAAAACTTCATGTATGGTGACGCTGATTTTAATTACTTCTACTGTCCTCTTCTGTGTTTTTTTTTTTTGTGTTTTTTTTGTTTTTTTTGTTTTTTTTTTTTTTTTTTTTTTTTTTTTTTTTTTTTTTTTTTTTTTTTAAAAAAAAAAA
>JAWWES010000168.1:31654716-31678207 GCA_035583135.1 Lophotriccus pileatus | reverse complement strand
TTTTTTTTTTTTTTTTTTTTTTTTTTTTTTTTTTTTTTTTTTTTTTTTTTTTTTTTTTTTTTTTTTTTTTGTTTTTTGTTTTTTTTTGAGTAATAAAAAGACCCTATTAATGAAATATTCACAACTGCTAGCTCATAGATGAGCCACTTCAATTCCTAATGTAAGCAAAGGTGTCATCTTCTCTCATAAGCAAATGTATTGCCCTGGGACCAAAGGTGATGCAGGGTGCCTGCACTGCATTTTTTCTGCTTTCCTTCCTGAAGCATACCACTTCATGTTCCTTTGTATTTTGCATTTAAAACCCTACCCCTTAGTCTTTTAATAAATGTTTAATAATTTACTATTAGAAAAGCATCCTGCTTGAGCTGCTGTGGGGATCTTGAAGTTCACACAGCCTCTTCTGTATTTAACCTGTATTTATCCCTAAATGATTGGATTAATTTTACTTTTAGAAGTGTTTCTTGGAAGTGACCATAACAAATGTTTCTGCTGAGTGGCTAATTTTCATTTGAATCACAGCTTCTTTTATGAGCATGTAATGTACCTTTCTTTAAGGCTGGAAACCAACTCAGTGAAAACTTATTTTGCTCCCCCCAGTTTAGGATTATATCGAAACACATGCTTGCATTTCCTTAGGGTTAAGCATGTGGTTAATAAAGATGCATGAATCTGGGATACAGACATTTTAATAGTAAATATTATCATGAAATTTTCCCCAAATTCCAATTCCAAAGTACACTTCATTTTCATATGACTAGACCTTATTGTGTCGTCAATTGCACATCTATGGGGAATAAAAAGGTGAAGCATTGTGGAGGTCATCAGTTTTAAAAGTAAAAGTAGTCCAGGAATATGCATGCTTGTGGAACCTCAACTAAGCTGTGGGACACTAAAAAAACACCTGAAATTTTCTGTCACTGTTTATAAACTAGTAATTTATTTACATTTGCATGCAATTACTTTTTTTTTCTTTTACGGCTCTGGCACCATGTTGAGCAAATAAGTGCATATTAAAATACTCTGTAATAGAGAATGGGTATACAGTCAGAAGTAGGAATAGTTTTGAAAGAAATCATTCTGGCCTCCTGAGGAAATAAGCACTGGTTTAAAACTCTTTTTAAAAAATATTTTTAAAACAAAATTAAAATTAAAAAGAAACATGTTTAAATAACATTCAGGCTGTAACAGAAATGAGGAAAAGCCAGCAAATGTGAAGTCTGGGCACACTTGTGAAGTCTGATTATTAAAATTGTGTGTTCCATACCATATTTCATTTAGATATTAAAAGCAGCCCTTCCAAATTGGCTGGTGGAGTCAGCAATAGTGTCATTCTTACACCCCTTGCTTGAAGTCTGAAGCTTCTGATAAACACAGGACAAGCTGGTACATAAACATAAATGAATAAAATGAACGTGTGTATTTATGATATATATTATGAGTTCTAGTATTTATGATATATATTATGAGCTCTAGGGGCTCTAAAAATCTGTAGACAAACACTTAAAATATTAGATTCACAAGCAACTCCCCGAGTATACTGGAACACCCCTATGATGCATTTCCTCTTCAGAAATTCCTTTCCCAATCCATTTGATGAGAGATACTTTTTGAACAGCTTAACATTTATTTTCTCCATGTGACTGGAAGGACCTAGTAACTGAGAAATTATCAGTTATCTTCTATAGCAAATTGTACTTACCCTGAGCTCTGCTGAGTTTCTAGGTGGCCCTCACAGCACTGGCATTTGGCTGCTTTCCTGCCTAGCTGTGTGGTCTCAGGCAGAGCGGATAAAGCCGTCCAGGACAGTGCCCTTGGTTTCATATGTTTCTTGGGTAGTAACACAAGCAGTACTCTTCAGCTCAAAAACTAATTTTTTCCATACCGATAAAACGAGTCTAGTAAGAGATGCAGCATTCCAAGCAGGTAGAAGACACGGACTTCCTCAAGGTTTTTTTCAGTTCTTCACATTTTTAATGCCTGTGCTCCTTCACAGTTTTAGAGTTTTACAGGTTGCAAGGAGTTTTTAATTTCTAGTGGCTTTTTTCAAGCTCCCATGGGGAGGGTCTCTCAGAGATTCCCTCATCTGTCTGTCTTGCTACCATATCCCTAGCCTTCAGAAAAACTCAGACACCACAGTACATTTGGAAGGGGAAAGTATAACAGCTGATGAGTTTCTGCTGAGCTGGTTGCTGTCTTGACCTGACTGAAAGCCTAAAGAATTCAGAGCTTTGGGAAGAGGACAAAAAAGGAGGGAGGTCAAAAAGGTTGTTGCTATGCTATTAATTAGGTTGGAGCAGGCATGCAGCTTTGAAGGACCTGATTATCTCCACTTAACAGCACTTCTTGAAGTGGTCTTTTTATTGTGTGCACAAACTCTATGATATTTAAGGTCATATATGAAACTCTGTCATCCTCCTGTGTGCTTTCAATATCGTTCTGCATATAATGAATGAAATTCAGAGGTCTGAAAAATTCCTAATGCTTTGATTGCTTCTGTATTACTTCTGTCAAAGATTCAGGGTAATGTGCAAGAAGGTGTAGTTCGAAATTAGGGATGCATCTCTTTTAACCTATATCTAAATATTCTTTAATTTTAGTTGCCTTACTTAAGCATATCTCTTAGCTTAAGCATCGTTACACTCAGGTGCATTGGACTCCTTTAGAGGTGCAGAGTGACAGAGCTTGGCATGGTGTAATTCAGGCAACAGGTGGATACAGCATACACATTATATACTGGATGCGTAGTATGCAAGAAGCTGTACAAAGCTTCTGAGTCTGACTAAGGAACACATAGCTAGACTAGATCTGCTGAGTGAAAGACTTTAGTCCCCTGGTATAGTAGATAGTTGTGTCATAATAATAAATCCTTGTGTAATGTAAAATTTGTTCTTCCACCATTATAAGTCAGGAGCACTCTTCCTAATGTCAGTGAGCTATAAGAAGAGAATGAGAACTAGAGTAATATACATGGGGAAAAGATCTGGGAAAAGATGGAGGGTACACAAAATAAAATTATGTTTGGATTTACTTTAGCCTCTGACTTTCAATCACTATTTGAAAGCTTTTATCACTTGGTAATTTGGAAACATCTGTCCAGCTGGTAAAGTCTGAATGCTTATCATTTTATAAGTGTATGTGTGCACACACATTTCTTTTATGGGACTGAAAATTTACTGCATACCTGGCTACTGCTGATATCTGAAATCCACAACTGTGCTTTTTTTCCTCAACTTCCTTCATACAGGATGGTCCGCACACTGTATGCCATCGGTGCCTTGTTTCTTTTGATGGGATTTCTGCTTCCAATAGCTGAAGGGAGAAAGAGGAATCGTGGATCTCAAGGTGCTATCCCTCCTCCTGACAAAGATCAGCCCAATGATTCAGAGCAAATGCAGACACAGCAGCAGCCAGGCTCTAGGCATCGAGAACGAGGAAAAGGCACCTCGATGCCCGCTGAAGAGGTGCTGGAGTCCAGTCAGGAGGCTTTGCACATCACTGAGCGCAAATACCTAAAGCGAGATTGGTGTAAAACTCAACCCCTCAAACAAACTATCCATGAAGAAGGCTGCAACAGTCGTACCATTATCAACAGGTTCTGCTACGGCCAGTGCAATTCCTTCTACATCCCCAGGCATGTCCGTAAAGAAGAGGGCTCCTTCCAGTCTTGTTCCTTCTGCAAGCCCAAGAAATTCACCACCATGACTGTTACACTCAATTGCCCTGAGCTTCAGCCCCCTAGAAAGAAGAAAAGAATCACCCGAGTTAAGGAATGCCGTTGTATATCTATTGACCTGGACTAAACTGAGACAAAAGTAGCAATTGCACTCTAACTGTATCCAATCATTGCCAGCGTGAGAGTGAGTGGCATGAACTAGCATAGCTTCAAGGCTGGACAAAACTGAAAGGGACCTAGTGAATTACCTAAAACCAGCAAAAACCCTTCAAAAAGAATGAAAAAAGTTGATGTAAGGAATGGGCATGCTTGTGTGTGTGTGCAAGGGAGAAAATGGATATGTACAAGCAAATATTTCAATGTTCAAAAAAAAGTGAAAAAAAATTAACAGGGGTATGAAATATTGAAAAAACCCTATTAACTCACAGTCATGAATTAGGCTTCCTAGTGTATATCCACATTTTTGCCGCTTGCTGGGAAAGTGGAGCTGTGGGTTTTGTGAATGTTCACCTTTTGCGCTATTTGCTTTTACTGTATTACATGAAATATCAAAGTGAGAGAACAATACATTTGAAAGCATGAATCTATTCTTATATACGAAATAGACAAAAAACATTTTAAAGTGTAGCAAAGCCATCACTGAAAATAGCAGCCATATCAAGAGTTTGTAACATGCTTCTTCAAAAAAATAGCTGTAATCCAAAAGCCATGTCTGGACAACAATGGGGGGGATGTGGGAGTGTTGAAAAGTCACTATAGGTGGATGGAAAACAGAGCTACAGCAACTTAGAAAGCAAAAGGCCAAAGCAAGTAGACAGGGAGAGTACAAGAGTGAGTAAAAAAAGGAAAGATACATAAATAGGAAGACACAGAGGAGGAGACATTGTCTTCTGTTTATGTTTTGCTTTAATTTATATACCTAGTCATATATTACATAAATTAAAAAGAAACTATATACAAGATTATAAATATACTTCTGAATTCTAATGGCTCTCTAAACCAATCAAACTCCACTCTTATGCTACTAGATCCATTTGATGTCTTGTATTTCTGATATCAGTTATTCTTCATATCTACATATATATGTATATGCAGTATCTTTTAGTCAGTGGTATCTATCCATGCATGCAATGAGTATGCACACTTCAGTGTGTGTATCCAAACTCCTCTTTTTCACACACAGACATAAAAAAATACATAACCACAGCACAAAAATCTTGCTAACCAAGATCAAGTACAGAATGGCAGTAATTTAGTACATAAAGAGCAAAGCAAAATTAAAACAAGCATCATGTGACTTCAAATGCAATAACCACACAAGAGACAAAAGACACGACATTCATGACTAGTAAACATTGCATTGTTATTGTTATTTTAGCTTTGCCACAGGCATGCAGTTTGTTGAAACAGAGATGCAGAACTTTGCCAGCAATGATCTTCTTTTTATATCTTTTACCACAGACTTGCATTTAAACTGGATTTGGAGTAAGTAAAGAAAATTTCCTGAAAATTGAGGGCTAACTGACCCTCTCATTTGGGGGGAAAAAAACATAAAAGGGGATGCACTGCTTCCAACACCTCAGTGACTCTCACCTGTGAGGTTATCCTGCCTTTTCTTTCCTTCAGGGTTAGAAACAAACTTGATCAGGGGTTTTGGTAAGAGCACAGAAGGCCCTGCAAAAGAAGTTGGTTTAGTGGGGTGTGTTCTGGGCCACTGGACCAGAGAGGCAGCCCTCCCATGCGTGCAGCCCTTGCTTTCCCAGGTGCTCAATGGGAAGCCTGGCAGTTGTCTCCCTGGCAGCATCTCACGCCATGTGGTGTGCAGACTGCTCCTGCTGTCCTGGCTGCTGCCTTTGCAAGGGCACTTTCAGGCTGGGTGCTGAAGAGCTTATAGGGTGCTGCAACCTCCCTGCCTGTGCTGTGCCTGTGCCTGTCCCAGTGCCTATGCCTGCAGGGTCTTGGCAGCCGGTCCTGTCCAGTGGGTGCCAAAGTAAAGAAGTGTTCCTCTGCGAGAGTCAGTACCGGGCCTGAAAGCAACGCTAACCTCACCATGAGTGAAACGGGAGTGAGGTCCACACTTACTGTATGAAGGGTCATTGATAGTTCAGAACTCAGTCTCCCCACACAGCAGCAATATTTTCCAGTATCCACTATCAGCATAATTGTTCTCTCTCACACCAGATACCTCTCTCAGCCACGAGGTGATTACTTTGGCACCATTTCTTCCATCGAATGCTGAGGAATACAATTCCACCCTTAGTAACATGTCCAAAGGGAAAATATATGATGAGTGGCAAGCCACAGGTACATCCTGTGTGGCCTCGTTATATTAGTTGTCTCACCTGTTATACAATGCATCAGGCATTTATTGGTGATATCCTGCATCTCTACGACTAATCTATTTTTACTTTAAAATCCACTGCTGTGTGGTCTGCTTTTGTAATATGAAGAGATTGCAACTCACTGATTGATATTATTAAAATGCATTTCATTCAGTGTGCTCTCACTCAGCAGGTTTGACTCATTTCTTCATGGATTTTAGAATCCAATTTTAAAATCTGGAATTACAGGAGGTAGATTTCCACTGTGTGGAATGTGAATAATTAAACAGAAAGGTATGGATATTTAATATTATTTTTAATACAAATTCTCTTTCACTGATAATAGGCAGGGATTGTTTTCCTTTAAATTACTTGTTTGATTTTTTTTTTTCAGGGAAAGGGCCAACCTCAGTCACGGTTGGAAGTTTTGGACTAGCTTAGGTTTCTGTCCAAGAAATGGGAACACTTTAAGAATGATTTTTTTCTTCATTTAAAGTTGACAGGAGAATTCCCATTGTCTTTGACAGGGATGGCTATGTCCCTATACTCTGAGCTGTTAAACAAAGCTTCAAACATTATTGTCTCCTTTATTTAAGATTAGGCTAGAATTCTGAAGGAAAACTGATAAAATATTCAAAATCCTTATGTTCCAAAACCGCCTGTGCATAGATCATGACGGAACTCCCCTTGAGGCAGATCCTTCCCTCCCCCATGTAAATTTTATACAAAGAACTTTT
This sequence comes from Lophotriccus pileatus, assembly GCA_035583135.1. Taxonomy (NCBI): domain Eukaryota; kingdom Metazoa; phylum Chordata; class Aves; order Passeriformes; family Tyrannidae; genus Lophotriccus; species Lophotriccus pileatus. The sequence continues at coordinate 31,671,476 of JAWWES010000168.1, read as the reverse complement.
ATGAATTGCTAGTTATTGCCTTAGAGTAAGAAAGTTCTGCTAACTTACAATTATACGAGATATTTAATATCAACCACAATATGTATTTAAATGTCTGCTTTATTCTAAAAACAATGGACTATATAACCTAAGGCTGGAGTATTTTCATGCTCAGTCTCACAAAGCAAAACTTGGTTTAAAATGAAGTTTTAATTATTTTGTAACCGAATAGAATTGGAGGTTTTTTTCCCAGCATTTTGTACATCATTTTAACTACTAGTAACAAATAAATAAAATATCTTCTCCAGACTGTGTCTATTGTTGTTTGGAGGGGTTTTTTTCTTTCTTCCTTAAGTTTCCAGCTCTTTCTTGATCTGTTGTACTTTACTCTGGCTTCTGTGGTTTCTTCTAATTATAAAGGGGTTTACATTATGACAGCGAGACACAGAGACAAGCAGTGGCACCATCATTCAACACGGCTACTTCGGTGAAGTTTTTAAATGAGATCTGTCACTTCCCCCTCACCCTTCCACAATTTATAGAAGGAAAATCTCAATCTTTACTCAAAATTTTTCCCCTTGTAAACCATATAGTGACAGTTCAAAATACAAATCAGTCCTAAATTGTTGGAGAGTTAAAGTTGGAGTCAGCATGCCTGACTTACACCGTGTCTCAGTTTTATGTTTAGCAAGCAGTTTAGTCCCACTTCTAGAAAAAAAGAGTAAGGAACACCTTTACAGTACAGCACATTACAAGCTGCAAATAGGAGCAGAGGAGATGAAAAACAGTTACAAAAGAGAACAGGAAGATTTGCCCCTGCTGGCACCATTTGCACAAGGCCAGGGTTGAGGAAGGACTGCAACTAGAGAGAACAGGTTTCTTCGAACTTTCTGCACCAGCTGTGGGATACAGGCAGTAGTGATATAAATTTTACCTTTCCAACCTGCCACCTTGTCAGACCTGTGATAGACTGGGCTCAGGCAGGGCAGAACTCCGTGCAATGCTGCCGTCTGCAGTAGTGGTGGCATTGGCTACCCTTGTGAAGCCAACTGCTTTGCTAGGGACTGCCATCCTGCTGAACCAGGCTGAGAACTTCCTCTGATTTCATGTGAATTTCTGAGCAGTGATACAGGCCTAGTAATTTTCAAACTTAAACCTTTTAGTTCACAGAAATGAGTGATAGAGATACACAGTTATATGAGGGAACAATGTGCAATGTTTTCCTGTGACACAGACAGAGATAACTAGAGAAAAAAGGTCAGATGCCCCTTTTCCAGCTCTGAAAAGCTGCGTGCTGGTAAGATCCTGTGTGTTCTTCCCTGACACAAAAATGGAGCTGAACAGTCCAGTAGTACTGGTTGTTTGGGGACTTCTAAATATTTTTTTGGTTTAGTGTTCCTTCTCTTCTAGTATTTTTGTGTTCTAAAACTTACCAAAAATATAATAACATTAGCTAATAATCATTATTTTTAGAAGGTGATTGACTTTTTCTGGTTTGAGACATAGACACAGCGGAGTAGAATGTTTCCTTGAAAAGATGTGCATATATATCTTTATTTGAATATTTTAAACAGAGAAAAACCTTGTGGACTTACAGTTGTAGTACTCTGTAGTACCACAGTCTTATAATTTATATGCTAACAAGCTCAGACATTCATTATAATTTATATTTGTCCTACATACCAGCTTTGAATTAACCATACCTCCACTTTGAAGTCCCATGGGCTTTATAGATAGTTACACTGATCCAAAGAAGATAACAGAGAAAGAATTCACACCTTAATCTGCTTCCAGGGATGCAGATAGAAATAAGACTATTCTTCTCTCTCTCTCCAGAATGAGATAGGCTAGATTTCTGTGTGTGCTGTCACCCATGTGCTGCACAGTTGATTCGCACGCGCGTTATAGGACTGAGGCATTAGGAGAATGTTAGATTTGCTGAGCACGTGTGCACATCTGAGCAGCAGATGCACACAGTAGGTACAGTGTGACCTGGATGGGTCAGTGGGACAGTCAACATCGTGGCTCTGCTCCAGCTGCCTGTCAGCAGTGGTGCCTGGCTGGGAAGAGGGACATTGTATTTGCAAAAGCAATGTGGTAACTTCACCTTGTCACTCTCTTCTGAGTGGGGGAAAAAAAAAAATGAGAGCAACTAGAACTGCACCCTTGGGGACTGATGTTCCTTTTCCAATATACAGGAGTAAACAGAGTTTTTAGTTCCAAAAGGTTTCCTGAAGGAGAACAACCAAGTCAGCAGCAGAAGACTGAGAAGTCCTGTTTGCTTAACCAAATTATGCCCTTGCACACTCTTCCTTTGCATTTTAAAACCTTAGATCCTATTCACTCCAAATAGCTCAAACCTGCCTTAGAAACCACTTCATTAATTACTGAGATACAGCAGTCAATCTTGGCAGAAAGAGGCCCAACATTTTTTCTAAGTCGTGCTGCTTACTTGGAAGGTTGCACTAACAAAAGGTTTCTGAAGGGGAGAGTTGCATCATCTAAAATTTCATGGAGTGAAAAACTAATGTGTATTTGGATTTAGGCAAAACAATTAAGGTATTTTTAATATCCATCAGCTCTTGGCCTTAAGGTAGCAAAAATATTAATCATAATATGATTCAGACACCTTGTTTTATTTTTTTAATCAGCTGAGACTGAAACCAGAAATTCACAGCAATGCACAGATATCACAGGGAATCTCAGAGCAGATTTTTGATGCTACCTTTTAATGTAGCTTCATAAAAACATCTGAAGCCTGTTTTCGCTGCCTGCCTGAGAATGTAGCTGATGACTTTAAGGTGCCCTTTGACAATGTGTGACTTCTGGCTGCCTGAATTCCTTCTCTAGCTTTCATGGGTCTGGATGGAGGAGTACAGAATTTTTAATTGTCACTTGTTCCCTTTCTTACTATTTTCTAAGAGTCTTGAAAATAAAATTCATATTTGGCTTTTTTTGAATGATCAAGGAGCAAGATACAAGGATCAAATTCTATACTGACATAAAAGAAGCTTATTTGGGATCACACTAAAACCCCTAAAACTTCCAGGTTATGATAAGTAATACCTCCTCCTTGCTGTGATACAAATGTAAATCACATAGCTTGACGATGGATCAAATGGAGAAATTACACTGGTTCACAATAAATGTTCTGCAAAGAAAATTTGAATCCCTATGTTTGCAATTTTTTTAAAAAATGCCTTGTGAAAAAAGTCATATTCCAATTCATATTACAAGAGAGTAAAAGAAAAAAGATTAAAAAAATCTCTGTCTGGAATATTTGAGAGCTATATCTTATCCTTCTGCCTAGTAATATCAATAAGGTTTCCAGCTATAAAGCAATTGGAAAAAATTAATGTGTCGGTTATAGCTCATCTGGGACAGAACACTCCAATTCATTAATCATAATTTTATAGTTATTGCATGGCATCACTACTGAACACCGTTGAGATTGTTTGATTCATATAATGATAATTTGCAGACTTTAACATTGTTTGCCTTTAAATTCAACTTTTGTAATTAGTTTGTTGAGGTGTAAAGACACAGTATTTTCTGTATTTAAGAAAAGAGAAATATTCTCAAACTTAGCCCTGTATTAATGCATACTTATATAAAGAAAATTAAAAAATTGTGCTAAACAGATGTAACATAAATGTATTTATTTCTTTAAACAAAGGTATCAAAAGCCTAGGTTTGCATTAGATATATTTAAAAGTCTGAAAAATATATATTGGATTATACATAAAAGTATTGGCCACTGATCCAAGCTTCTTAACTACACAATTTAAGAGTGATTAATATGGAATAAAGTCAACAATGACACTAGTTACAATAGTAGTCAAGAAGAATTTATTTTTCAAGGATGAAGACAGAGTTGTGTGCACTTGGTAAAGTTTATTTCTAGAAAATTACACTTAATGGCAAAGACGAAGTCTTGCTGAACTTTTCTCTTTAGGACCTGAAGGACCTTGAATGTTCCTTCGGAAACAGATGTTCAAGAGGAACACGATTTCTAATTTTGTTATTAATTTGTTTCAACTTCAAATGAATGAAGAGGCTAAAACTTGGGTGTTAAATTAGATTTAGAAAATAAAAAGGAGAAAGAAAAGTACGTGTACAATGGAAGGGACTTATTGAATGTATCTAAATCCTATGGTAGGTAATTTGATCTAATTTTTGCAGAAAGGCAAATGCCAGATGTTTGCTCCACTTTGATCTTAATAACACTTTAGGCTGCAGACAATAAGATTGGTTTAAAATTTATTGTCTCTTTGATTTCTCCATTCTAATGCTTTTTAAATTCTTTACACAAGACAGATCTATATATAGGCAACTGGGGTGGCATCAGAAGCACTGTGTACTTAAGACATTCTTGAAAACCTCAGTATGGAACAGTGTTTGCTGTTTTATGCATCAAAACAAAGCCAGATTTTATACAAGCAACATTCAATTTTCATTTTATTATAATGTCTCTTTTTATTTTACATATGATGTTCTGACTGTCGCATCTGTGCCACAGCTCCTTATGCTTTTATCTTTCAATAACCTTATTAAAAGTCAAGACAATATATTAAATCAACATTAAGCAGCAGGAGTTGAAAGTTAAGCTAATCCATTCCTTTGCACCGGGAGTATAATCTGTGTGGATCTTTAATTTCACCATTGAGTTGCTTTTAGGATACTTTTTGTACAGAATATGTTTTTTAAAAGAAGAGCTGCTGCTGAAGACACTAGTAAAAGCCTCTGAGAAATCATAATATCCAAGAGGTGTTCAACTTGCCTTCAGTTTGCATCATCACATTCAAGGAGGCCATTGCTCTGTGAATGTGCATTGAACTCATCTTACAGCTGTTTTTTAAGTGGTCTCAGGTTCCTAGCAGAGTATCTTGTATATTCACTATTACTAAGAAATGGTGAAAAGCAAGCTGAGACTGAGAACAAACAGTAGAGCAAGACTGATGATTAAAAAGAAACAAATAAAAAAAAATCCTGGTATACAGTCTGAATGTCTTATCATGATTCTCTGGCATAGTTCAGAGCCATCTGTCCCTTAGATCCATGCATGATGCCTCAACAATTTTTTTTATTCTGCTCAGCCCAGTAGTCTAGAAAGTTCAAAAAGTCAGAGTCAGTTTTCCTCTGAAGGAAATTCTGAACTTTGCCTGGTGATGAAACTCCCATCACTCAGCCAACTGAGAGAACAGCTACCCTGTCAGGTCTTCTTAAACTGTCAGCGTTGATGGACTATCAGAAGTTGGCAGCCTCCCTACTCCTGTACCACCAAGTTTAGTTCTTTCAGCAAAGTCCTTTGTAAATCAAAATTAAAATTCCTTCCTTCAGAGGACAAAGTATTATGCACAGATGCATAAATGCATAGAAATAAATATTCTCTCACATAAGCATGATAAGTGAGAAGACTTGCAATCTCTTCACCTCAAGAGAGAAGCTGGGTAAACAAAAGGCTCTTCGCATGAGAATTGTTCAAATGCATATTCACATCTTCTCTCCCTTATCTTTGCTATATCTGCAGAGTGAAAACACCCTTGTTTATCACTATTACATTGAAATACTGTGTGTATAATTCCAAGGCACATTTTGTCAATGGTCTCCTTGACGTGATATACCACCTGTGCCATTTGAGAAGGGGCTGCTTGAAAAGACCGGACAACTGAGTCACAAAATGGCATTTGATTTCAGCGCAGATGCACTGATTTCCCAAAAAGGCATGATGCTTTGAGACTGAAAATCTTTTGCAACACTAGCTTTTGTGCATCATAGTTGAAAAGTGTACAAACGCTACCCAATGAAATTTAATGGAACCCACACAAGGAAAGATTTTAGCCTCGACATTTATCTTTACCAACACATGGAACCCCCTTGATCTGTTTTACTGTTGGTGAAAAAAGAAGGTAGTGTCTATTTCACAGGAGAGGATAGGAAGTAAGAGTCAGTGTGATGGATGGCAAAAAGCAACAGAGGGCAATGGGAAAGAAATATGAGCATCAGGTACTGATCTCAAAGATGAGGTCTAGTCTGCTGTCAGAATGTACATAAATAGCTTATGAATAACAGGAGAGATGTATTGGCATTAGTGTGAAAGGAGTGTACTCAGTTTGTATTGCATTGTCAGAAGTAAGCCATCTGGGTAGAGTACAGTGTATATTTGTTAGGTATAAATAGACTACACCAGTAGAAATCCAGCACAGATCAATTCTTGTAAAAATATTCACTTACTTCAAGGCATTTATCCAGCAGATGACACTGCAGTAATCTCTACTATCTTTATCAAATCTGACACATTCACTTACAGGTGGGCATAGCTGTACTTCAGCATGACATAGAAATCCTGAGAAGTTTTAACCTCATGAACTTTTTTATGAGTAATAATTTAATTTCAAACGCTGGCAGTTTATCCTTTAATTAGCATCAGTTGATGGGTGAAACAAACTCTGCTTTCTCCTACAGGGAAAAACAATGGTTACCAGGGAAATCTTTTAATCTTCTGTAACAATTATGCCACATCATTGCTAAGTACACCAACATTGAGGATGATGTCCTGTTTTCTTCCCAGTTCTCTTCCCACTTAACGTGTCAGTCCCAACAGCAGCTTAGCTTCCATCTGGGGCTGGTATGTTGAGGAAAGGAAGACCAAAATTGGTGAGGTGAGGGGAACCCCTGCAAAGTGGGGTTTGGTGCTACTTGCATCTCATCCTTGCTCCCAAGAGAATGAATTCAGAGAGGCATGCAATATCAGAGATATGTCTGCAGGGCACTCTTGACACATGTTCAACAGTTTGCTGATGAAATATCTCACTATCAGTGCCAGTACAACCAACATCTCTTGGGAAGCAATCTGGTTTATTGCTACATGCAAGATCTTTTTGTTATACTTAAGGAACACTTCATTTTATGTTGCAGGTCTTGCTTGATTTAAGCTCCTATGTTTCATCTCCAGTGATTTGCAGTAAGTAAGTTTTTCTTTATTATTTTTTTTCCCAATAAAACTAGTATTGAGCAATACTGATTAGTTTCGGTTCTGGATTTTTCAGATTTCAAAGTTTTAATTAATTAAATTTTCTGCTGAACAACATACTGCCTGATAGCTTTGGGAATAGGATTTCCAGTCTGTGGATTGTGTCTCTAAGAATAAACTAATCATCCATTCAAGTTAAATGCTATATAGGAGCTAAAGACTGTAGCCTTTCCTCAGGGCTCATTGTTGGTACAATGATGTGAACTACATATACAGTATTCATTCAGGTCAAAATAGTCTGGAAGTCGGGGTGGCAGCTCTAAATCTTCCAGCTTCAGCCTTAGTCTGTTTGGCTTTGCATAAAACCCTAACCTTGCAGCACAACCTCAGACAGTTTTATGCAGAGGATGCAAGTTGCCAAAGCTTATATGCAGGGCTGTGTTTGACTTTCACAATGTAAGACCTGGAGTGTACATTACCCTGTGAGCTGGAATTGGATGTTACACCCTGAGGCAAAAGTCAGCATGTCCATCATACATAGACGAGACCGTCTGCACCTCTCAGTTGGAGAGGGATGTTATTTTCTTAAGGAGCAGGATGTTATTCCTAGAGGTCTGCCCCTTGGTAGGGTCAAGAGTAATATTTTATGGATAGTGTTCGTGATTAATTTTGGCTGTGGCCTTTCCTTTCAGAATTTGTATGGTGTCAGTTCAAGCTGGTAAGGGGAAAACTTGACAAGGTTAAGGTGTGAACCATATACTCACTTCTCCTTCCAAAGTAAATACTATAACAACAATGCACATGGGAACCAAGCAGCACATTCCTAAATCAAACCAGAAGACTCATATAGGGAACTAAAACAGTAGGGTCCAAGAGGGTGGGTTTTCCCTTTTTGTTCTTTTAGTCCAAAGGATATATTTTCAGAAAGATGCCTTGGGAATTAGCTCTACACAATCCCAGAAGCAAAAAGGGCAGTTTGGCATCAGGTTTCTTGTGCTCACACTACTTAAAAATTAATATTGTCTTTGCCCCTGTTCTCTAAAAAAATCTGCTAAAGTAAGGTGAATGCTTCTTAGCTGTTCAATGATGCTTTAAGGAAAGGACACACTAGCATCACAGTGTGATTCAAGTTCACATTGACTCTTGCTTTTGGAAAATATCCTGATTATCTGCCTGATTTTGAATAGGATCTTTATATTCATTTATAAGTTGTTCTCTTAAAGAATCTAAAAACTTTTCTCAGCTTCTGGAAACTGTATTCCCTTCACATTTTTTCTTAATGTAATAATTTCACAATAGGCTTGCAGGTCAATTTGGTTTGATATTTTAGAAGACACTGAAGACGAGAAAAGATGGAAAACTTCTTTTAAAATCTCAAGGTGTTCTTTTTGCTGGGACATAGTGTATGGTCCCACAACTTGCTTTCTGTGGAAGTGTCACCATAGAGCAATAAGTAGAAAGCAGTATTCTTGCAATATTGTGAAAACTTCCAAAAAGCTACTACTGTATGTAAGCAATTAAGACAACAATTTTAATAGTGTGTGCATGAAGCAGAAAACCATCTTGGATCTGCATCACCATTTTGGAGTGTTGGAATGTACCATCCAAGGGGTGTGGTGGGGAAGATCATTATATGAGAGTTTCTGATGATGATTTCAAATCTGGAAGAGAGGGCAAAATTTAAATGGTGGAACACCTCCTCCCCTTGCCCCAGCCTTGTCTCTTATTCATCCTATAGAAAATAATTTCTGTAATCAGAGAATACATTTCTCATTGTGCTTTCCTTTAAAATTCTGAGGTCTTTAAAAATCTTTCAAATCTTTAATATCACTGAAATTCAGAACCTAAGGGTAGCAATGTGATCTATAACTGAAACCCTATCAGGAATGTCTAGCCTCCTCAGAACATTTGCACTGTACCATTGTACCTCTGAAAGATAGGATTATTATGGCTGCTCTGAATCACATATAAAACTAGCATTGTCACATATAAAACTAGCAATGTCAGCCTTCATCATCACTTTCATGCAAATCAAAAATGCTCAAAGTAAAAAAAAAAAAGGCATAACACACTTCTGTCTTGTTCACAACCAACCAATAGTCCAAAATACTGCTATAGATGCTGCAAGATTAGCAAAGAAAGCTGCAAAGAATCATCATGTTTCCATTTATGAGGTTAATAAGAGAAACAAAAGATAAAAAATATAGATATCAAAATTTAAAGTGTTTCCCTTAACTCACATGCAGTCCTTAGCAGCTCACTTTATATGGCCATTTGTGGGTTAAGCTTTTCATAACAAGTTCATTTCAAATATTACTGCTCAGCTAATTACATAATGAAAACTTGTAAATATTAACAAAAATACTTACAAGTATGTCCAACAATTTGGCTAAGAAATTTAGAGATCAATTACTGGAACAATTTCAAATGGCTTAATCATTGCAGTCCTGGAATTTGCAGTTTGAATAAATTTCATTATTAGCAATGAACAAATGTTGGAGCTGGATAAATGCACATGAAGCTAGCAATGGTTTCTTAAACAGGGAGGAGAAAGAGGAAGACAGAAAAATTTACAAAGAGAAAACAATGCAAAAGGAAAAAAAAAAGAAAGAAGTCTTAGAAGTCTTATAACACACTGTGACTGAAAATATTATTCCTCACTCACCCCTCACATTCTTTTTACGAAGCTGCAGAGGGTTTTCATGAAGGCTCAGCATGCCTAAACAAGTTTCACTCAGAAAGAATAAGTTGTAAAAGTTAAATCACCACTCATTTCTTTTGAGCCTGTCTTCAGCTGTGATCTGTGGAGCTTTAGTTTCTCTTGTCAAGGGTAAATAAAACAGTACTGTAACACCAAACTTGAAAATGCTTAACTTTTCCCAAGTGTCTGGGAATTACCTCTATAAGAACAGCTTCTCTTCCAGCAGCAGTCCATACAGTAGATGACCTATATGCAACCTAGAAAGCCCATACACCTGTTCATCTACCATCTTACAGAAAAGATTTGTCACATTTATGAATGCATCAAAGATTGCTTGTAAGATGCAAGAAACCTAGAGTACCTAGACACAACGAAACATAACAATTATGTAGAAAGCAAAAACAGGACTTACAAACTGTTCTGCATATTTTTTTTTCATCCCTCCCAAGAACTCAGCATGCCCTGAAAAGCAGATCTCTCAGTTGGGCTAGCTTCGGGGCTTGTACTTTTTTTGCATCTGGAATCCCTTGGTCTATTGACTCCTGGTAGTAGTGCTCTCAAGACTAAGGACTGCTTTGTTTGACCTAGTGTATTTATCAATATTTGTATTGCTAATTTCATTATTTTGCAAAGGACCTTGGGATTTATCTCATGGAAGAGGTTACACAGAGAAATCACCAGTCTGCTTTGATTAAAGTTTTCTGACAAATGCATCTCAAATGCTCATTTGTTTTTAAATTATCTCAATAATACAGTACTCCAGCTTTTACTATTGATTTTGCATGAACTATCATTTCCTGAACTAATGAATGTATGAAAATTTCATATTAGTGAAATAGATAATAGATCAATGAATGGATCAATTTCTTTTGCCATATCAATAGCATAGCTTGTATTACAGATGTACATACATATATTTTTAAAAATATATGTATGCATATATATGTACCTGCATATTTATAAATAAAGTAACTTAACAACTGCCTGCTTTTATCTCCAGCTTTAACCTCTGGATAAATAGCTGTGATATTTATAGACATGAACCAATGCATCTCTGAAATTATTTAATTGTATAGATCTAATCTGCCTACTAATTAGAAGCAGACATTTGTATAGTATTTAAAATCAGTATATTATAAATTCACTCTGCATTTATGAAATAATACTTTTCAATAACCCCAGAGCTGAAATACATTAACAAATAATAAAGAATTCCATGTCATAGAAAATAAGGTTTATTTCTGATGAGTGCTTTGTATGTTCAAAAGAGTAGGATTTATTTTTGACCTTCAGGATTGGTCTCACAATTCTGGATTTCTTTTCAACATGGCGTTATAATGTAGGCTTATTCTAGAAAATAAAATAATTTTATCTGTTGTATTTGCTTTCCTGCATGTGGCATTTCTCTCTCAGAATAACATAGGCACAGCACTATAGGAAATACTGCTCTTTGGATAGATTCTGTGTGTTGCATTCCAACAAGCATAAGGACAGTTCATGAACATCAGGAGTCCAGCACTCCTTTCGGACAAAATGGTCAGATTTACATTCTTAATGAACAGCAAATCAACTGTTAATGCGCATAAACAAGCTGTCATCTGATGTCTTGGCATATCAATACTATTCCAAGAAAAAAGTTTATAATGTCCATCTTTTCAGAAGCACGTCTTTTTTTTTTTGTGTCAGAGGATCAAGAAAGTGGACAGTAAATAATATGAGGAACAGAGAGCAACTGTTTGAAAGTTGGATTGATTTTCTCAAGTACTTTTAATTAGGATGATGTAACTAATGACATACTTGTGTAGCCATTCAGTGTCTATCTAGATATTTCTAACATGCTTATCATTGTGGTACTTAAGCATGTAGTATGTCTTTATGAAATCTTAGAATGGTTTGGGTGGAAGGGACCCTGTGAAGATCATCTCATTCCAAACACCCTGCCATGGGCATGGGCACCTTCCATTAGAACAGGCTAGTCCCAGTACCTGTGCCTCCCTCTCTTCTACAGAAAATTATTGCAAACACTTCATTTCTCCCTTCCTAAAGAAAACTGATTGCAAACGCTTCTTCATATTTGGTTAACGTTTATGTCTTGGTGATTATTTCTATTTGGCAATATATCTCCAGTTAATTAATGCAGTTGAAATCCTTGCTCAGGTTCTTGTTTTCTCCAGTCTCAATGCATTAGTCTCTTCTGTGAGGAGAAATGCAGCTTTTCAAACCAAAATCCATTGGTTTGATCATGCTTCTGTAGGTAACTTGTTGAGTTTCTCTGCTGACTGCTTCTTTTAACCTGAGTAGTTATGATTTTCAAGGTCTTTCATAGTCTGCATTTGCTCTTAATTTCTGTTGACATGATCACTCCAACTTCTGCTTGGCTAAGGATAATGATTTTCAAACAAACACACTAATAATGTTCTCAGAAACATCTAAAACCAAATCACAGTCTTTCAGTTTTAAATTTATGTGATGTGTGATGCTAAACCCCCCTCAAAACTGTTTAAAATATAGCCAGCCATCTTTGAAGAGTTGTTGAGCATCACGGTGAAGATGCTTCCAGTTTCTATACTCCCCAAAATGGTCAGCTGCTGGATGAAATCACAATACAATTTTATACTTAAATTATAATTATTTTCTATTCTGACTGTAGGGAAACTGGAAAAAAATACACTCATGATATTAAGGTTTCTTACACTATAGATATATAAGTAATGGCAAAATATAGATAAAATTATAATTCAATTTATAGATTCTCCCCCCCTACCCTTAGAAAATAGAGCCCAAATATTAATGTCTGGCCACACAGACGACAAATACCTTTGAGATGGCATTTTGTTATGATTTTGTGGGCAGTATGCTCTGAGTTACTGAAAAGCTTTTCCATATTATGTGTCTGGAAACGTGACAAATTGCAAAAAGTGGGATGAGAACTAAAGGAAATCTACATCTTCATACCTGTGCAAATCGTTTCAGATGTAGCCCCCAAAAAACACCTTCAAGAAATTGACATCAGTAAGCCAAGTATTTGAATTCCTTGGAGATCTGTGAAATATTGTGTCTTTTTAACAAGCACACTGAACCTGACACACTACATATGTCAGTAAAGCAGTGTAAATAAAAAAAGTTATTTAGACAGAATTTTTCAAACAGAGAAACCTACAGTATCTCAACAACGTATTTTGCATACAAAAAAGACAACTGATATAATGATCAAAATTACTGAGGAGGAAAATATAGTCTTTTATTTACAGTCAATATCTCCTTAAGAATTTAGTTTAAAAATAAATACTTCATTCCACAACAATAACTTTTACAAAATTAATCATGTGCACATCTTGGTTTTTGAGAAAATTAAACTTTCAGATACATAGTAGAAACTCATACACACGTAAACACACGCACACAATTACAATGTGAAGGAGGAAAAAAGGACCTGAATCTATTTAGTTTATTCTTTTAAGACCTTTATAACATATTTAGTCAAGAACTATGCAAAGGAGTTTAATTCCTGAAAAACGAAACCATACTAATATTCCATTATTTTTGCTTTATATATTGTAGGATGAAAAATGCAATTTTTCATTTCAATGGACAGCAAATGTATAATTGTTGAGCGTATGTGTGAACATTCAAGTAAAGCTATGATTTTATCAAAGCAAATCCCATATGGACATGAGCGACTTCAATACTGTCTCTGAAACTTGCTCAGTACACAGAGAACATTAATAGCATTGTGAGAGAATTTACCATTTTGCTACATCTTCAAAGAGAAGTTAACCAGCCAAAGAGGGCTTTATTTTGATGATTTTGAGTCATAGGGAGAGAAGAGGAAAGAGTACCAAAAATAGTAATGTTCAAAAGTGCAACTATTCAACTCAAAATGTTTGAAAAGGAAGAAAAAAAGTAAAATCACTAAATGAATGTTGAAAATCATACTATAATGCTACTAAAAACACTTTCCAGTGGCCAAGTCTGATTCATCACAAAAAAATATTTCTCAGTTTTTGCTTCCTATGACTTCTGAATGTGGTGAAGCTTTTAGTACAGAGAAGAATAGCTAAGTACAATGACAGGCACAGCTTTTCTTCTCGAGGCAGATATACCCCAAAAATATATATATACCCAAAATATATATACCCAAATATACCCCAAAAAATACACAGTCACTATAATACATTTATGTTTAAAAAAAAAAAAAAATTCTGTTATTCCTCAGCAATGTCAGTCATCAGCTGGGTATTCACAGCTTTGCAGAAAGCACCTACAAGAAACAGTGCTTTTATCAACTGTCAAAAGTCCTTATCCAGTCTCATCTGACATGGAGCATGGGTTTTCCTTTGCATCAGTTATCACTGGCATTTCAAAACCAGTGCAATGTGACAAGAATGCATTTAATTTGACATAGCTTTTCTGAACTTGACACTTAAAAATCTGTGAAATTTCTCTCTTCAGTATTTCCCTTTTCTGAGCAATATGGAAATGAAAGTGTGTTGTTCAGGCTGCATACCTGACAAGCGTGCACACAGATTATTTTGCTTGACTAGCATAGCACTCAGGACCCCATAGAAACTTGTGCGACAAGATCAAGCTGGCTTGATTGTCTGATATAGTATGATGTTTTAATTAAAAAAAAAACCAAACAAACCCAACTGTAGACTTCAGTAGGAAGTTACATGAGGATGGACTTCAAAATAGAATGCATGAGAAAGATATAGTGAGCTTTATACTGTTGCAGTGGTACTTTTTAACAACATTTTCATTCTGGGTATGTTTCTGAGTCTCTTTACTTGGCCCCTGCATAAGTGATGAAAAGTATGTCTAAAACTCCATGCCAAAACACTCAGATACGACTCCCATACTACACATCTGGGCTTGAATCAAGCAGAAGTTGATTATGTAACTTCATAACAAGTTCTGTCCCCAACTCGGAGAGATGGGTTTTCTTGATGTAAAATGGTAAGTTACGGAAATGCAGAAAAACACTGTATTGATTGTCTAACTCTATGAGATCGAGTTGTGTTCAACTTAGGTGAATTATGAAGGTTCAATTCATGTGCAGCAAAGCATACAAGTCTTTGTTTTGGTTTGGAAGTTAATTGACCTCTTCTCATCCAATAGTTGACTTTTTTTCTTGGATGTTTAGGAACAAGTCTGGTAACTGTGTGACTTTACTTTTATTAAACGAAACTGAGAGGGAAATTAGATGAATTGCTGAATAAAAATGGTGATAGGAGAGGCCAGTTGACTGAATTTGAACATTACAGGGAATCTTGAAACAATGAGATTCACAGATAGCCCCTTCTCATTTCTTTACAGCCCTTCTAAACACACTGGACTGTGACACTATATAACTGAAATAAGTGACACTATATAACTGAATAAAAAGGAATGAGAAAAAAGTATTATTTTTATGTGGAATGAAATCAGGTTTTTTTGTTCATCTTCCTGTCAGATATAAAAGAAGTCTGGAATAGAACTCAAAGCTTGTTCTGTTTTGATTCATTACAAAATGGTATCCTCTCTCATAAAACCTAGAAGATACCCACACCACAAAAAATAATTGAAGTAGATAGAAAAAAAGAATCACAAGAAGGACAACATGGCTTTTATCCAGTTTATGGCGCTTAGCTGCTAATGGCAATACATCCCTGAAACTACTTTACAACGAAGAAGTAAGTATCAGGTGCTATACAATATATATGTTATTTGCTGACTACTGATGCTCCAAGCTGTAGCAAATAGTGCTACAGTCTTTGATCACTACTCCATTTCTGCAGTTTCTATAATGTTGTTTGTGAATAGTTGCTCAGGATGAGTTACACTCGAATGTATTTACAGCATGTAAAATGGTAAAGTAAAAGTACTGATCTACAAGTTTGATCTTTCTGGGAGAAGTCAGAGAGAATATTAACCATTTAAAGTAATCAAATGCATAATTCAGAGATTGACAAAGTCATCTGGTGGAAGATTTAAAAAAAAATAAAGAAACACTATCAACCAGTGAACAGATATTACAGTTCCTCTTTCACTTCAGCTTAACCTATAAGGATGCCGTGTGTAAGTATCAATACAATACATGAATCTCAGACTGTGTCAGTACTCTTCAGATCTTTGAGCTTACCAAATATATAACAGTTTAATGATTATCACAAAAACATCCCCCCTGATATCTTCAGGACTATTTTGTGCCCCAGTTAACTCCTAATTGCAGTGAAGACAACAGTTATCAATGACGATAGAATCTGGCCCCATTGTTTGGCCCTATGCTAGAAGTACTTGTTTATAATTAAGAAAGGCTGAGAATGCAGATGGCATGACAGCTAAACTTGTCTTACCTCTAGCAAAATATGAATGTTCCTGTCAGGACAACATTGGGAAACCTGAAATACTGCTGTCTGTCAGGACTCTGACGATGGATTGCTCTTCCAGCAGGTTTTGTAGTCAACAGTTTACTGGTCACAGCACAACAAAAGAGTAAGAATATATAAGCAATTTTGTTCATATTAAACAGACATATGAGCAATAAATACCATGACACAGGCACAGAATGATGCTCATATATATGAATGCAGTATTTCTGAAATCTGTGGAACCTAACTGAAGGATACAGACAACTCTATAAAATTTCTACTACTTTGGAAGAGTGTGCTAGCTTTTACCTTAATCTGGAAGTACAGCTATGATCTCTTTCTTTTTTTGAAAATCTATGGCAATTGACGTTATTTTCCAGTCTCCCTTCCAGGAGTCCCTGGGGCAATCTTGGCTCAGGAAATTCAACTGCAGTGTAACTCCTGAGAAGGGTACTTTTAGAAATTGATGGCCAAACCAAAGATGCCATGCCAACAGCCTTGCTCTCCATCCTCCAAAAGCTCCCAGAACTCCAAAATCCTTTGAGGAAGAAGAAAGAGAAGAGAAGAAAGGAAAAGAGAAGAAAGGAAAAGAAAAGAAAAGGAAAAGAGAAGAAAGAAAAAGGAAAAGAGAAGAAAGGAAAAGGCAAGGGAAAAGAAAAGAAAGAAAAAAGAAAAGGAAAGGAAAAAAAGGAAAGGAAAGGAAAGGAAAGGAAAGGAAAGGAAAGGAAAGGAAAGGAAAGGAAAGGAAAGGAAAGGA
>JAWWES010000168.1:31572084-31654616 GCA_035583135.1 Lophotriccus pileatus | reverse complement strand
AAAAGAAAAGAAAAGAAAAGAAAAGAAAAGAAAAGAAAAGAAAAGAAAAGAAAAGAAAAGAAAAGAAAAAAAGAAAAGAGGAAAAGAGGTCCATGTCCCATATTGGCATAGTTAATAACATGATTCTAAAAGAGATTCTATTCAGTTTCACAAGCCCACACTGTTCTCTATGGATAATTTTTACTGTGTGGGGCAGAGGAATAAATACATAAGTAGAAGTATATGCATCTATAGGCACTATCAGCCTGTAGAAAAAGGCTCCTTATTAACTAAATAGTAAATTGTTGAGGGTGAAATTGAGGTGAAAATGTATTAAAGGAAATTAACCAGAAATATCAGAGGGGGAAAAAAACCCTGTAGCATTTAATTTACTCTGACACCTGGCAACAAGAAACCACAGGAAATGCAATGCTGTTCCACATTATGCAAAAGCTTATGTTACTTGATAATGCCCCTGCAAAGGTGGAGCATTCTGTCTCTAAGCTATTTATCCGTTCAGCATTTTTACTTATTTGCTTCTTAAAATATATAGTCTCCTATATCCTGTGCTTAAAATTTACAAACAGGTCCTAATTTAAAAGCTTGAATTCTATGAGGTATCAAATCAAAATAAATTAAAGCCAGTTGAAGCTTGCCAATTTCCTAAAATAATACAGTTTAGGTGTAGTAAATTTTCAACAAGTGGAAAAACCGTTCATTTTAGTAATGTTCTTAAGATTATTTTTTAAATTGAGAAAATTGTTAAGAAAACACCCAAGAAAAGGTCTTGCAGGCATTTTGAGAAAAACCTGCAAACCCAAGTAATTTTGAAGAGTTCTAGCAATTTTGCTTGCACAACTTCTGAACTTTAGATAGCTAAAAAAAATGTATAAAATTCTTATGTTTAAACTCTACTGAGCAGTGGAAATGTTTGGTAATGATACTAACAGGTTATATCTAACAATTATTTAAATTTGGCACCATTCTAGCTGTACCCAAGGTAAAGTCCCTTGCACATGCTCAAACCCTTGACAAATACTGATGAACTAGGGTTTCTGTGATTTTGGGATTTCTCACTGTGCAATCCAAAATACCAGTTTTCTCAGATCTAGCTTGGGAATCTCCAAAACCAGAGTTGAATTTCATAGCTTATAAATTTGCTGCCTTGTAAATACCACAAGATGCATCCAACAGATAGGAATTAATTGTTTGAAATATAAATATTTATAATCTGACAATGGTTTCCTGCATTGTATTGTTCTATACCACACTATTTGTCATATTTTAATTTCAAAATCACAACAAAGAGCTCTTTCAGCTTGGATAATGACATATCATTACAGATAAGAAAAATATATTTTTAAATCTTTTTTTACATTTTTCTGTCTGGAGGAACAATTTGAACTGGTGAGTTAATGGACATGGGATGCCACTGAACTGAGTCCAATAAGCTGTATTCTGCTACACAGACCTTTCAGAAAAATGTTCCATCCTGATTTGAAAGAATCAGAAAATGAAGAAACCCCAACCATCTTTGATAACTTTTTCCAGTGGCTAATAGTTTGGAATTTATTGGTAATTTTAATTTAATCTGATTTTAATTTTTATACTGTTTTGTTACATTTTCCTTGCTGGCTCAAGGAACCACATTGCTTATTGTGTTTTTCTCTCTTTGAAGCAAGTTATTGATTATAATGAAGTTACTGCTTAACTTTCCTTTTTATTTTCTTTGCATTTATATGCAAATACACAGGCTCATCTTCAAAAGAAGAATGACAAAGAGAACTCTCCAGACTGCAAATCCTGAAATTCAGTAATCGGCATTAAGAAATTTCAGAGGTGTTAAAGGAAAATAAAGAGGAAAAAAAAAAAAAAGAAAGAGTAAGATGCATAAAAATACTGAAAAAGACAGAGAGAAGGCCAAGAATGAGAAAAAACTAAGTGGACATGATTTTCTGAAATTATAAGCCAAGATGGGTACCTAAACACAGACTAATGAAATGAGTGTTTCTAACTTGCTTGGGTGTTTCTGAAATTCCACACCCAGACAAGATTAAGGCATCCATTTTTAAGATATTGACCTGAAGCAATGAAGAAACAGTATTACTAAAAATGTAACTACAGAGTCTTCTGCTGCCCCATGTTTAGCCAGGAAAGATGTTTAAATCTAAGAAAGGAATTGGTATCAATTTACTGGAAAATAAGGGCAGTAAGAATCCTCTACACCATATGGAAAACAAATATTTTTTCTTCATGTTTCATGTCGAAAAAAAATTAGACTGGTCAGAGATACCCTGGCTGTTTATATCTGTCTGGAGAAGATACACTCAACAATTCAGAAAGGTTGAAATCTTATGAAAACTTTATCCTTCCTAGAACTGCTTAAGTTGTTCAATTATTTTTCTCTCTGCTTACTGCATATTCCATCCATTCTACTTTAGTTTTCTATATATACAGAAACTGAAGATCATCCGGTTTCTGTTTTGATGCAAAAAGGTCTAAGGTAAATACAAAAGTGTAACATTTAATCTATACATTTACAACCCTGTGATAAAACATATGATAAAACATTTGCATGGGTTAGTCATGGCAAAACACCTGGGTAGATTTCATAGGTTAATAAAAACATAATGAAGATATAATTTATAGTTTCAGATCTCAAAGACACTAAAAGGTCTTCCGTTTTAAAATATGCAAGTGGTAATGCTGTAAATAAGGCAAAGAGCACTTAAGAATATTAATATCTACTTATCTACACTGAATTCTTGCTAATAATTCAGTTTATCAATCAGTAATGCATATAATTTTTCTGGGTCATAAGCACCTACTGAGTAACATGGGTTTTAACAGTGCTTTGCTTTACAGACTCTGAGAAGCTTGGCAATAACAGAAGAGATGAAATCAAAACAAAACAGAAATCCCCCTCTTAAGCCACCTCTACTTCGTGGTCACAGAAGCAACTTCTACAAAGTGCTGAGGTATTTTAAGTTACATAGGTCAGAAAGTTTTAACTATCTATTGCTGCTTGTCTTAATTGAGTCCACTCTTTACCTTTACTTCCTTGACAGTAATGTAGACATGTACCACAGACTTCTATTCCGTTCCATATTTATATATTCTTTCGTTTCTCCTTTTATTCTCCCCAAACTAGAAAGCTCAGGGTAAAGTGAGGCATCAAAACTAAATGTAAGCTTAAAACATAACTTTTGGTGACACTTGGTGACCCCAAGAGGAATGCTGGCTGATGCCTATTTGTTATGTCTGTAGTGTCTAAACATTTAATAAATAAACAGTTTACATAGATATATCTCTTAATATCTCCTTTCCAATGCAACATTTTAGTTAAAGCCAGCAGGTGTACCATTGTGACTGCAATCACTGTCTGAAGACACTTCTGGTTGCCACTAGGGGTGTAAATGTGATATTTAGCTGATGAATTCCATCCAACGGTTTTAAAGTCTTGATTACAAAAATTAATCAAACAATCTGGGTGAATTGTTCTTTTCATTTAAAAATAGTTTAATTAGTAGTCATGGGTTATGGGTGAAATCACGGGTGAAGCTGGAATCAGAATCTCTGACTTGAGAGGAAAATCAGTACAACTGAAAGTTAAGAAGAAACAAGGTCCCTGTGCTATGTAAGTTTTTGAATCTTCTGAAAAAATAGCCTTAATTCTCAAAACATTGGCAAATTGATAATCTGAACAAAGAATTATAAATATGATCAAGGAATGCAGTACATGAATAATTTTAATTTTAATCCCTTTTTATATACATTCTTAAACATTTCAAAATGAAGAGTAAATTTAAACTGAAAAATGAAAATTCACATTTATAAATTTTGAAACAAGGTATTTCAATAATTTAAAACCTTTTTTCCACAATACACTTCTAATGAGAATTTTCAAGACGAATTGTTTTCCACAAACATTGCTACTCTTGATGAATAATATTTCAAGTAAAACATTTCACTGAAATATTCTTGATCAAGTCAAATGGCAATATACACTATCTTCTTTACAGATAGAAAACTATATCAAAAATCAACGCTCGTTTGCTTAAGCACTCATCAGAATTGCCTTGCTTGTTATTGTTCTTTGGATTTTATAAGCATTATTGCTCCTCTTGTTTATCACTAATAGTATTGGAAACAAATAGTATTGGAAACAAAAAAAATGTTGCCTATTTAATGGAACATAGAAAACTTAAAACTTTGGAATTTTTTTCTCTGCAATGGGACTAGTCAACCTACAAATTAGATTATTTTTGCTGGCATATTATTGACTGCTTTCATAAGAATTATGCTCACACATCTTGAGTATATCTGTAGCAGCTAGAAACTCGAAAACATACAAGAGAATTTTTAGTCCTTTATTTTTATATGCAGAAATAAGAGAGATACTATTTAAGAAAACTGCAGTGAAATCCTTACGGATGGGGTCTCTACAACTACTGTTTCCCTTAATATTTCCTTAATTTCACTTCTAGGGGTGACTTTGCCTTAGGCTTCACCATAGTTTCTCTACTTAATCAGATGTATGATAACTGATGCCTGTTTCATGTATATTCTTTCCAGTTTCTAAGCAAAGGACTCATACCTTTCCCTTGCTACCTTTTTGCACCTTTTTGCTTCACCTAATTTCTCTTTGTAACCAACTTCATACATCATTAATCATAAAGAAGGTTTCTCTCTTGTGGACAGCAAGCAGAGTCACTTTTCTGTTTTACCTTAAATTAACTTCTGCTTCAAGATTTCTCCTCCTAAGAATCAAAATCTTTAAAACGCAGTAAAAATCTTCAAGGAAGTGGATATTTCAGTGGGGTTATTTTCAGGCTCTGCTACTTTATGAGCAATGGTTATAATGTTAGAGGGGGATAGCGAGATCCTGTTATTCTTCCTCAAGTTTTACTCATTACATATATATATATATGTATATAATATATGCTGGACACATTCTTCATACAAACACAGGCGAGAAGAGCAGGCTGCATGTTATATTTTAGAGTGAGATATTTACTGTTTAAAAGAAAGCTTTCAATGGAATTAAAAGTCAGAGATTTAATGGCAAATGCGTAACTTCATGGAGACATATTATTATATTTTACCTCAATGAATAATAAGATCATCATTTTGTGGAATTGATATTTTAAATATATACTGAAATAAAAATATACATTTTATCATTTTTCCTTTTGAAGCTCAAAATTTAGGAAATGTTAGGTTAAAACCATAAAAATAATGAATCAGTTATGTCATCAATCTTAAAACTAAAGAATTTGAAACTATTCCTTTTCATGTGCAAAATACTACTTCCATTTCAGTGTATGGCATAAGCTGAAGCTTCTTTAAAAGTATAGTAAAATATAGCATAAATCTATAATTACATTTAATCAGTTTTAGGAAGATGCATCCAATACTTAGACACTGTAAAATTATTTAGAATCAGTCAATTTTACCTCAGTTACTGCTGAAGTAACAAAAGTTATGATGCAATAGTCTTTTGTTAATGGAATGGCATATTTGTTCTCATCTACACAAAACCCTGTAAATAACCTACATGTTGTTAGTCATTACTTAACTCAGCATCCAAAGTGCTCATTTTAGCTGTTCTGTGTTAATGCATTATGCATAGAGTACTTTAAATAACGATTAACAACAAGATGCATTTTAAGCAATGTAAGGAAGAGTTACAGAAAATAGGTTTGACTTCCCATATAAAAACCTTAGAATTCCCTCCATTGAACATACAAACCCCTCTGAAGGAACTCAAAAGTCTTTAGTGGATTGTCTTGGAATAGATTAGCAAAGCAGAATTCAGTATTTAACATAAGGTGCTCTCTGGGCCATGGGTGTAATAAAGCATCATGCAAGATATGAAGTCACTCCCATCATTTTCATTGTTCTTCTTTCAGTTGGCAGTCACATTGGCTTCCTTCTGACGTAGTCTTTCTTTCTGTAAAAGAAAAAGAGTTTTCTTATCATTCTCATCTATAATTTTCCATCTCCTCTCAAGTTGCCATGAGCATTTGGTCTTGAAGATGGAGAGGTACTAAACAAGTCACAGTAGATTAAAGTTTTCTTTATTTAAAAATGCCTGGAACACTCAAAGAAGGCCCAGAACCAGAACTCGCTGTGGAAAAGCTGAGTTTGCTTAAGCTATACACTTGTCAAATACTGTGTACAGTAAAAATACACATCTCTGTGAAGAACAGTGCAGCTACAGAAAATCAGATACATTTCAAATTCATGTGACTCTAATACCTTCTCTTTCCTGGAATGGTTTCTGCTGAAATAAAGGCTTTAATTTAGCATTAGGTAGATTGCTTAATGACCTCTTCCCATTCTTATCTTTGATGCCTGATACTGCAACTGATAGGCTCTGCTGGGAATGGAAATAACATCCTGACTAATTCATGTGCATTTCCTTCCCTTACTCTCTTTTTTTCTAGAGTTTGAGTAAAACCTATGTGTCTTTCACACAGACAAAAAATGATTTCTTTACAGTGCAAATGATTAGTTAGTCCTCTTTTTGTGCTGTATCGAAAACACTGGTATACAGCAAGGAACAAAATGGGGGTTTAATCTCTTCTACAACTATTCGACAGAGCAAACAAGATTTTTAAGGTTTTGAAAAGAACAGCCACTGGACAAATATACGCTGTGAGTTTCAATGCACTATGAAGCGTGGAAGAAAATACAAGAGACTGCAGTGTAAGGGAAGAAGAAACCACAAAAGCAGCTCTTCTCATATTTTGTTATCTAAAACAGCAGAGCCATGCTTAGGCACAACTCAACTAAGTTTTAAATATAACTGTTGGACTACCATAGGGCATAAGCTTTAACATTTCTCCTAGGGAAGAAAATGACTCTGTTACATTCAAACTAAGCATTCTACATCATCCTTCAACAACACAGAAGCCAAGCGTCATTCTGAATGAGAAGAATAGTTTCACAAAACCCCTTTGTAATGTCATACTGGAAACCAGATCATACCAGGCTAGCTGTAGGATTGATCTTCTTAGTTTCAACTTTCTTCTCTGCAGTTAACTTGCTCACTGACTGCTGAGCCACTTTAATTCTGAAATACAAAAAAGACATTATTAGATTCAAAGAAATTAAAGGTATTCTGGCTCTGCTTGATATATACTTTATCTGCAAGAACCCTCACCACTAACTTTTCCTTATGGCACATTAGCCCAACAAACTACTATTTCTATTCAAAGGCACTTAATAAAGTGCCAAAGATAGATCAAAGTACATTTGTGAGAGGACAGCCTGTCTGTATTACTCACTGAAAATGTCACCAGGCAAATGATTTCGCTGTTCTTGCAGTAGCTGGGTTTTATGGAATACCTTTCCCACTAAAAAAACTGCAGTATCAAGGTAAAAAGATCCTCCTCTGAAAAAACCAAAAGCTATCTGGCTCAATCTATTTTACATATAGAATATGCTACTTTAATAGGCCACTTGCCAGGCTACACATTATATTTCTCGTGAAAATCTTGAAATGAAAGCATCTGCCATTTTTACCTTGTTTTCTGTGTTGCTTTACATGGAATCGACTGACCAACCTCATTGATGTGGTAACTGGAGAGGCAAATCAGAAGGTGTTCCTGTCTTGGAGTAGTTAAAGCTGTCTTGTGTTCAGCTACAGACCAGTCTACTGACAGTACTACATAGGTAAGGTGAAAGAAGAACATAGATCTGATTCCTGTTTCTTTCTTTTTGCTCTTGGGTTCTTGCCCACAGAACCCTTGTTTCTATGGGGATTTAACAAGAAGAACCCAGTGAGAAATTTAGTCAGGAAAGAAAGGAAAACCAGAGAATTTTAAAAAAAAAGGACTGGACTCTCCTCTTACAGACTGGAAAGCACATAGGAAATTATGTGCTAAATAGTGATAAAAATAAAATTCTTGGCACTCCTAATACAGGATCTGCCCAGTGCTCAGTGCCTTTGTAATACTGATGCTACATACACCTGCTTTATAATTCACATGCAAAATGCAGAGGGAAAAAAGTAGGGAGTAAATTTTTACAAGCAAGAAGAAGTAGCAAAGTAGGAAACTAGTAATGCACACCAGGTCAGTCTTTTACTAAAAGCAACACATTTCTTGGCACTCTTGAACTGAAAAATTCTACTTTCTTCTACTATTTAACTTTTCCCACTGGCAGAAATAACTGTTATGGCCAGTCAAAAAGTATTTAAATACCATGTCCAGTTCAAACCACTTTCGTCACACTCAGTTTTTGAGGAATTTTGGAAGACAAGCAAAAAGGAAAGTGGATTATAGCTGCAATTACTGATGTGTACTTCCTTGCTATAACAGTAGCAGCAAACTAGATTCTTTTTACAATACAGAACAATCATAAGTTCAATTAATGTGTTTATCAATTTGGAAATGTTATCAGTGCTGGAAATGAAAATTTAGTTAGTTATTGGTGTAGTCTCACTTTCCAGTGCTTAAGAAAAGGAGCAAACAGCACTACTTTCAAGTAAAATAATTTTCAACACTGTTTAGCTACAGCATTGATTCAAGTTGTAACTACACCCTCAAATACACAAATACAAAATTATTATTCTGTATATTTTTTAAATACAGATGGTCTATTTTTAAAATTTAATTAGTATTCCCTGTTTCTACAGGTAAGCAACTGAGTGACAACACACCATTTCACCTTTTCACAATTTTGTTAATCAGCACAGTTACAGTTAATGATGGATGAAAGCACCCACTGGACAGCATGCTATTTCTCACAGCTACAAAGATTATGCACAGATAACGA
This sequence comes from Lophotriccus pileatus, assembly GCA_035583135.1. Taxonomy (NCBI): domain Eukaryota; kingdom Metazoa; phylum Chordata; class Aves; order Passeriformes; family Tyrannidae; genus Lophotriccus; species Lophotriccus pileatus. The sequence goes on along the minus strand of JAWWES010000168.1, from coordinate 31,645,853 downwards.
TATATTTCAAGACAGTCTTCAGGTTCAGCAGAATCACACCAAAAGTGATCAGCTTCTAAACTCTTCCCTATTTTTCTAGCACGTTTTCTATTTGATCCCATTCTCTTTGGTCCTAGAAGTGTTTTCAAGTAGAATTTAAATGTCTGGAGTCCATATTTTCATCTGAAGGGAGAATTGCAGGGATTATAAACTTTCAGACTTAAAAATAAAATTATGCCTCTTACTGATTTAGGCCTAGCCCTGTGCATTTTATACCATATTCGCACCATTTATAGGAAACCTGAATTTTAAAAAATAGAATTAATATTCTGGAATACAAAATTAAAATAAACCAACTCAGTATCATGACCTGAATCATGTAATATTTGGCTCATAACAATAAGAGACATTATGTGTATTACACTTTGGTCTCCTAGGGAAAAAAAGCCACCACTTTGATAACAAATGACTGATAAGATTGGCTTTTTAAGAAAGTTGTTAACACCGTGTTTACGTCAGAAAAGTACCTGTGCTGTAAAGGTGACTTATATTAAAAATAACTCTTTGTCACACTTGGATAGAATACTTGGATAGAACTGGCTAATGTGTTCGGAAGCACTGTATTTGAAATGTGAAAATGAAATGGTATGAAAACTATCACATTCAAAATCATCAAAGTGTCCAATATTTTTTTTTAAAATTTATTGTCATTAAAAAGCCCCCTATATATGAACACATATCCTCCATTAAAAGCTGTGACAGCCTTCCAGCAAAACTTACACACACACACAATGTTCTTTACCCACATCCACCTCTGGAGTCCTTGGCAAAGGACAGACATGAACCTGTTGGAGTGGATCCTGAGAAGGACCACAAAAATAACCAGAGGGCTGAAATACCTCTTCTATGAGGAAAGGCTGAGAGAGCTGGTGTTGTTCAGCCTAGAGAAGAGAAGGTTCCAGGAAGAACTTACTGCCTTCCAATGCTTAAAGGCTTACAAGAAAGATGGGGAGGAACTTTTACAAAAGGAAAAGGGGTAATGTTTTTAAAATAAAAGAAGGTCAATTTAGATGAGGTATAAGGAAGAAGTTTTTTACAATGAGGGTGCCGAAACAGAATCAAGACTTGAGATGGAGCTCCACAATTTAAAGCTCGCAGGCGTAGGCTGAGCAACATGAACTAAGAATCCCACCAACCACTTTACACTCCTTTCTTCTGATTTTTTGTTGTGTGAAATAATGTACAAGGTAGAAGCTCACATTAACTGGACATTTAAAGAGGCATGGCCATAAGGGAGAGATTAGAGATGTGCAAAGAAATGGACTCAATGAAGAGATTTCATTTTCTTCCCTACACCAGTATAAAATAATGTGGATGGACACAATAGTCCATCTAGGTTTTAGAGACTGCATTGAAGAGAAATTGGGACTGAATCTAATAGATGTGAAATCAAGGAGGAAGAAAGAGAATAGAAAGGTCAACAGAAGTGTATCTAGAGCAGAAAAGCAAGAAAGTATAGAAGTGTGCAGTAAAACATGCTAGCAAAATAGTGACAAGGACACTTTCAGACAGAGAGTCCTGGAAAAGACAGAGACCAGAAAGGATGGTAGAGTAGCTGAATCACAAGAGACAAAAGTGACTGCAAACTGGAACAGATTGCCCTGAGAGGTTGTGGAGTCTCCCTCACTGAAGATAATCAAGAACCACCTGAACACAATTCTGTGCAATGTGTTCTAGGATGACCCTGTTGAGCGGGGAGGTTGGACCAGATGATCCACTGTGGTTCCTTCCAACCTGACCAATGTGCTAACTTAGCAAGCTGCAACATGAGGCCAAAACATTATGGAATACAGCTTGGTTAAGCCTTTAAATCTGATGAGCTGCAACACGGATGTGTTCAAAAGAAAAGTTATTCTCCTTGAACAGTGATCAAAAGAGATTAATATACCTTTATGAATAAAGATGTGGTGTCACACTGAGCAGTACTGCACACAGCACACAATATAGAAAAATAATTACATTATCAAAACAATGTATTTTTAAATAGGAGACATGACTCCAATACTACATATGCATCCTTACTAAAAGCAACGGGAATATAATTGGCTTTTTCCTGCCTTTATGTGGCAGATGTTGTATTTTACCCGGTATGCAAGTCAGGTCTCTTAAATTAGAAGTTATTAGTGAAAAATAAAGACATTATTTTTATTCAAAATTGTTTTTATTTTGTAACTAGGGACACAGAAACTAAATCTAAACATAAGCTTGTATTTATTAAAAGTTTCCTTCATAAGCTCATGAAAATACTTTTTCTCCTTACAGGAAAAGATATCAAGCCAGGGATTAGCCAGATAAACTGATTATCATTTTCATGCCTGCTTCCCAATCAATTCAGGCAGAAGGAGGAGTGAACTGGCATGCTCCATGCTCTGAAGCCCTCAGTTAGAAAAACTAGAATCTAAATGAGCCAGTTGCTACTCATGTAGTGTGCCAGCTCTGCTACTGTGTGATGCCAGAGACGAAATTATCTGGATTGTCTCTCAGCTTTTTGATACTCTGTAATAATCCATTCTTCTTGCTTCTACATCCCCTTCCATGCAGCTGGTGGGTTATGTGGATGGCTGTGGGTTACAAAATAATCACATGACAATTCCGTGCCACCTGAGTTCTCCATGACTAGAAGTTCAAACTTCTCCCATAAGACTGTTTTGGCATAAGGAATTGTTGTCTGAACAATATTTCAGCTATGGGTCGAGATGAATAAGTAGAGGTAGCTACAGTCAGCATCAGCTGTTCAACCTAGAGCCAAGCTACATACCCAGCCCAGATCCTTAGCACAGCTAACAGTGACTCCCCTTCAGAGACTAAGAAATATCCCCATAGCTCAAATTCCTTCCATGTACTACATGCCTTTCTGCTCTCAGTCCTACAGTGATTTCTGTATGCCGCCCATAAACTTTAAGTAACAGAACTGTTTCCAGAAAACAGTTAGCCCATGCAACATAATAGATTAGATTTCAGTCTCAAAATTTTAGGAGACAGATGCCCAGCAGATGATTTTAGAGAGCTTTTGGTTAGCTTCGAAATTAGGAATCTTATACCAGACTGTGAAGTTTGAACACTGTCCACTTCTATTACCGTGTTGTACAATACAATTGTCTTCAGGCTTAAAACTTCTGGAAAGAACTTGGTCATTATTGATCAAATCTTTAAATCGCATTTTTAATAAATGTTCACTAACTAAAGAAGTACAAATACAGGAAAACATATGATGTCAGTGGATTTTGTTGTCAGATGTCAAATTGCTACTATGTTTGATACGTTTCCATTTTTTCTGGATCTACTGACAGCATTTATCTGTACAAAGTGAGTGAGAAATTTTATCTCTGTAGTCACAAGAAAAAAAAAATACGTTTTTATGTTTTTAAGAAAGCTGGTGCCTAAGAAAAAACAATATGAAGAGAAAGGCTACACCAGTTCAGATCAAAAATACACTTCAGACCATCTGAGATGGCCACTGGCATACCTAGGAGTATATAAAGACAGCCAAAACCTACAGTGATAATGCCCAGAACACTTTTGCAGCTGAAAACTCTCTTCTTGTGTAAGATCTTCATAGATTTTTCTAATATGATTTTGTATTGTCACCATTTGGAAGCAATGCAAGCTTATGCCACCTGTGACATTCTATGGTAAAGTGTTCAACAGATTAAGTATGCCTATTGTAAAGAGGCGTCACTGCATCTGGCTTGTACCAGACACTTCCTAATTTGAATTGATTCTGTTGTATTAGATGTGGTATGTAATGACTACTTTCCATTAATGCTTCATGCTTGTACGGATCCCTATCATATCCTGTTCAGTAGAGTCCTTTCCAAGACAAAGAATTTCCCTTTATTATTTAGATGGTTCCGTATGCAGAAGTTATTCTGTACCTAATTTTTTTATTCTTACATCTCCTAGCTCTACCACACCCTTCTGGAGAGGAAGGGAAAAGAACTACATATGGATACCTGTGGATTCATGTAATGATTTGGTGATGCTTTCTGTTTTGTTGTATAGTGTTTTCCTAATAACACCTAAAAAGAAAGACTGTTCTTCTTTTCAAGAGCAAGAACCTTGACATAGCACTTTGCTAGATCTGTTGTAAGCTCTTTGGGAAATTATTTTCTGTTTTGCAGTAAAGGCCTGTAAGTTGTAATTATCTCCTCAATTTGCCCCATATCTATACCTTAACCTCAGAAACATGCAGAAATCTTCCCACTTGTTTTTTTTTTTATTAAACTCACTCCAAATGCTTCTGTATGGCATGAAGCATTAGCCTTCAGCCTGGTAATGCTGTAGGGCTCATTGATCAAATTTTCTCACAAACATTTTGCCTTTTCCTGAAGCTGCAACTACGTGTACAAGAAACTCCCAGCATAAATCTATAATGTCACCAATGATTGTATTTCAAATATTTTCTTTAAAGTAATTTGTGTTGTGATGTCAATTTGCCTTATTAGACCATTATTTTAATATCAAATGAAATAAATCTGTTACACTCATCTTTTAGCCTTTATTGTACAGGCAGATTTTATGATAGCTGGATGATGCCCTTCCTGGATCCTCAGGAAAGAGTGTTTTACAATAGCAGAAACTGCTCAACATAGCAGGAAACCTGGATTCTGACTGATTCTTTTTCTTAGGGAACACATACACGTCATACAGTAGATGAAAGAGAAATTCAATTTTCAAATCAAACTATAAAATAAATTTGGTCTTCTAAAATAGATACAATGTGTTGAACTAAAGATCATTTCTCCTCCTTGCTCGCTGTGATATAGAAAATGAAAATATAATACATTAGTTCTTCTGTGGCAAGTGTTTCTGTCAAATTTCAGTTATTTGTTAGGCACAAGGTAGTCTCATATTTAGCCTAATAAATGGTTGAAAATATTAAATATTGCATGATCATCACAGCAAAGACATTTTGCAATTTACATGTTATCTCTGATGACCATATCATGTTGTGAACAAGTATTCCCCAAACTTACTCTTTTCCTGTTCAGACCTAAAGGGCACTGAAACAATTCATTCTCTGTTTAATAAATGGAAGAGTTTGGTAGAAAGCTATAGCCAGCTCCAACTTACCATAATAAACAAAAGTTAGTTGGGCCCTGCTTGGTGCTTTTTTTTTTTTTTTTGTTAGGACATTTTCATCTCCACCATTAGGTACCTACACTGCTACAGTCAGAGCTTCTGCTTCTCAAATATGTTATTGCCTCTGTGGCAATAAAAGAACCACTGTCTTTTTTTTTCAAAAGATTAAGCTGAAACCATCTACACATTTTGTGTTAGAGATGAAAATCAAGAAAAAATAAAACATTTTAGAGAGAGGACCTTTCACAAAAGATACCATTAAAAATATAATTTCCCCCCTGTTTTTAAGATGAAATATATAATTCTATTTGTTAAATAATGATTATATCTGGTTATGTTTTCTGACTTCTGAAATTTGTATGTATGTTCAATCTGAAAGATATTACTCAATCCAGTAACTATCAATCTTAGCTTTCTAGAGTAAGCAGTGAGTTAAATTAACAGCAATAATTTATTTTCTATTATTTTCTATTTTCTTTTATTTTCTATTTATATTTAAATATTTCATATTTAAAGGGCAACAGTTGAAAGAACATTAGTATAATATTTTTCACATTTCTTTTGCAAAATATAATCACAGTTTCTGATGAAACTCTCACTGCAAACTACTCATATTTTTTCTGTATTCATACTTCTTCCTTATATCAGACTTGTCTAGAATGACCTCTTAAAAATACTTTGATAGATCTTGAATGCTTTAATAGACTTACAGATAAGCAATCATACATATATGTATGTATGTATCTATACTGGGTCTAAGTTGTTATAAATACTTTTTAAAAATTTTATTCTGAATTCATAAACATGCCCACTGCAAATAAAATTAGTAGGCTAAAAAAAAAAGAAGTGAGAGTAGAAATATATGCAATCTACCATGTTGTGTTTTGTTGCCAAAAAACTCCAACCTTTAAGCTGTTTAACGTTCCTATATAAATGTAAAAATTTAAATCAAGTTTTAGACATATATATATATGTGACTAGCTAATTCATACACATTTTACAGTGAGTTTCTGCAATGCCTCCTGAAATTTGAAGGGTAATCCAACTGGAAACATGTTCACATAATGATATCAATGCCTCAGTTTCAGAATCCAAGTTGGAAAATACATTGTCAATTCTTCCTCTATAAAATTTCCTTCAAAACAAAATAATTGGTTCATGATAAACAGTACTTTTTTAAATTAAATTGCAATCTTTAAAAATGCACAACGAATAGTGCATCCAATTAATTAGCCAGTTAAGGAAGACAGCTGTCCATTCCTGTCATTCTAAGGTTTTTAGTTACCAGTGTGCACAATGACTCTTAGCTTGCTTTCAAATTTTTTTGGACGTCAGCTCATCAACTGATACTTTCATACTTTGTAAAACAGAACCCTTAAATGGTCATGACTTTACAAGACATTTTCAGGTGATGAAAATAAATTTTCCATCAGTCTAATCTACTGGTTTCATCTAATATACTGATGTTCTTCTTTTCAGTAGCACATAACAAAACAGTTTAGGACGATGAAAATAGTTTTGTAGTTCTAATTTACTTATTACACAAGGCCCCTCATTTTAGCAGCTCATTGTCTTGATGAATCACCCAAAGTTCGAATGTAAAGGGCAATGAATTGTCCTTTTGAGATTACTGAAACTTTGTAAAAATAATTTGAAGTAAACTCTGAAAAAGTCTAAATGATCCAGAAAGTGTCAGCACTTTGAAGTGCTATAGTAACTACTGCTCTGCATTCTACTGATACTGCTTTACATTGAATAGGAATAAAGGCATCCATCAGAGGAACTGATGAAATATTTGATCTGAATTTTTATTTGTATATTGTATTTATATAACTATTAAACCATGAGACATTCTCACCTCACCTGAGTAGGAAAGCACACAATATAGCAGGCTACTTACAACGATTTCTTTGAAGGGATCTTTGTATGCCATCAGCAAGAGGCTAATTACACAAAAAGGAAAGAATGTATGGTCTGGATTTCTTTTTCCTTGGGGAGTTAATTTCTATTCCTCCTAATTGCTTTTGGAATAAAAATAAGTCATGATTCAGCAGAAAATATATGCCTGAGGTGATCTTTATCATGACTATAGCAATGTTCTAGGGACTGTTTACTTTACACAGTTTTTAACATGTAAACCAAACTTGCATATTGATTTAGACACAAAGAAATAAAAGATTTTTTGTAAATGTGGACAGTTTTCAGCTTCCAAAATCAATCTAATCACAAATGATACAAAAAGCTACAACTTTCAAGTGTTTAAAACTGTAAGATCTGTAAAACAATGTTCATAAGGTTGATAATTGGGAATTCATTATTTCTACATTTTGCCCTTCAAAAATATACTTTACATGGACCTAAAACCCCCACTGATTTGAAGCAAATTGGAAAATGCAAGTGTAAATGAGTGTACAACTTTTGCTGATACTTTTAAAGACGTCTTTATCTAAATCTCTGTTAATTTGGAATAAGCACCTGAATTTAAATTTCATGTTGAAAGTGACTGTTCCATTTTTTTTTCCCAAGCATGACTACATTACCACTGTAGGCCTTCTTAAATGATATGGTGAGCATGTTGAGTTTGTAGTAGAATTGCTTTTTTGTGTGAAAGATTTTAAACTTTTTATGAAAATCAAGAAAATAATTGAAGGGTTTAGGTTTTTGCATTCTTAACTAATAAAATCAGGAGACTGTTGTGAGATCTAACAGCAAGTAGTTTGATGTCCTCAGCAGGACACCGAAAGTCAGAAGTAGTGCTGTAAATTCAGTGTGGGGCTTCAACACTGTGCTAAGTGTGGCCTGAATCTCTGGGGCTTCCCTTTGATGCAAGTGCAGTATATTAACTGGAAAAGCATTCACTTTTATTTGTCTGTACTGTCTGCGACAGCAATATCGCCTCATTTAGGCTAGTTCAACATGAAAATGCACAGAGAAGCAATCTGTTATAAATTAGCACAGCTCCCCTTTCATTTTACTAGCTAGTAATTGGAAGGGGTTACAAAAGTGTAATTTATCAGATTATATGTGTTTATCTTTTTGTGGGGACAGCATGCCTTTGGTGAATTTTCCTATGCACCCTGAGGGAATAATCTTTCCTTGACGTCCATTAGATCTGAAAGAAAACAATGACGCCTGTGAAATATAGGAGGATAATTTGTTGGGTTTGAGAAGCAGCAGTTTCCCAGACATCTAAAATGGTATTAATGACTTTATTAGAACCTTACCGTTCCTTGGAAATGCTTTTGCTCTCTCGTTTCCAAATGGTCTTGAAGTCACTGCAGAATTCGTACCACACCGTAAAAACGTAGTTTGGTGTGATCTCCTTGTCACCAGGCTTTGGCTTTATCCCAAAGTATTCCACTGTTTCTTCAAAGCTACAAGAGAGGGGGAATAAAAAAAAACTGTCAACACATAAGTCCACTGGGGAAACAGTGGTCAAAGCTGGTAATTACCGTAACTTCGCATAACCTTGGAAATTTTAGCAGCAATTTATGCTAGGTATAACTAACCTTCCAACACCCACCTCATTCATTTCCAGGAGGATAACTTACAGATGCACAAGCCATCATAGATATATGTCACACTGGCAAATCACGGGCATATAATGCAAAAAAATGTAACAAAAAAGACACTTCCAATATTTTAATGGTCTTTTATTTCTTTTATAATGTGGCTACTGAATTGCAATACAGTTGGGTATTTCCAAAGTAGTCTTTTATTACAGATGGTATTTCCAAGAGCATTTTAACTGATTGTGCATTTTTAACCTTTCTGGTATTGCTTTGTATAGATAAAATGCAATGATCCATGTGGCAAGGTACTGATATAAATAAACGTATGTTCACTATTGTAAAAGTTGAATCACTTTTCTCTGCAAAGCAGATGTAAAAATCCTGAAAGAATTGGTGAAACTTATTAAAAATGGTATAAAGTTAGCAACATATTTTAAAATTACTAGTTTTTCTTGAAGTAATAACTTTATTTAATAAAAAGAAAGTTATATTCTTCCTTAGATTTACAAATAGGTCCTAAATTTACACATGGGAAGTGTAAATCTTGAAAATAAAATAAATAAGGGGCATTTTAAAGACCTGTAATGAGTCCTCAACTATTCAACAGATGTTACCTGAACAACAGATGCAGCTTCAACAAATATTATTTTTTAATTTATATTTGCATAGTCCGCATATGTTTTCATATGGAATTGTCAAGGTTAGGGACAAGGTTTTTTGACTTAGATAGAGGTTAAAGTTTTTAGCTAGGCTTGAAAAATATAAAGTAAGGATCAAAAAATACAGAAGTTATCCTCCAAAAATAAAGGAATATATACTCCAGCTGCTTCACAAAGTAAAGAAGCTTATATTTTAGCCACATGAGCCAATATGCTCTGGTTTGTTTAGTTTTTTTTTGATCCTTTAAAGATAGGAAGAGATTCTAGATCATGCTGAAGAATATCTCATATTATTCAAGGTGAGCTATTAATATAATATTTTTTTAAATCCCCATATGTGATAACCTTAACCGTTTACATTTCTTACATGGGTTTTGTATAAAACATGTAACTATATTTCAAGTTAATTGATGATCCATGGTAAAAGAATCACAGCGACATAAGTATGTATAAGCCCATAATATTCAGAGTTGAAGAGTCTCGTAGTGACACTATGAGGAGAAAAATAAATAAATAAAACTAATACAGTTTTAAGTATCTGTGTAAACCATTTTGGTATTTCAAACCCTAAAAATACTAAAATACCGTAGTCATAATTACATAGTTAAAAACATTTATGTCTACTGGGCAATCTAATTTTCATTGTGTTCACTTGTGCCAAATATTCCTCAGATATTCATAGCCCTCGACTGTGATAGCTGAGCCAGGAACAGCAAGACCAGAAACTCTTCTCAGATTTGCTTCATTTAACAGCAGCCCCAGGAACATCATGCTCTCTTTTTCCTAACAGAACCCTTCTCCATCCCAGTTGGTGCACACAGACATGGGATTCTGAATTCCTGCACACTGTCTCTCACTCTGCCTTCATCCTGACACTTTTCATCCTCTCTTCATGTTTCTTCTTCAGCCCTTGCCCCAGTAGTGCTGCTTTGCTTTCACCCAGTTTAGTCTGGCTTTCTGGGCTGTTTTCTACCTTTTAAAAGCAGTAATTTAAAATACTGAGTATTCCATCAGCCATTAAAAAAACCGAACTCTGTGCCAGACAACTAATTCCCTAATTCCACTGAAAATTAAGTGCAGATCCATACCCTGGACAGTCTTACTTGAGAAAGGCTACAAAGCAGGTAGAATATGAAAGAGCCCTGTGCCAAAAAAGGTAGGCTTGTGTTAAGGGAATTTTGAATAATGCAGGGTATAATGTGCTGCTGCAGGCTTTTTGATGCACAATCCAGTTTCCACAGAAGGCACAGACCACGGGGCCTTGGGCAGTCCATGGGAAAAGGGCTGTGTGGATAAACAAGAGAGGAAAAACAGCACCTGGTATTTTTCTGTTAAAAATGTTTTGTCTATCTTGTTGTGTGTGTTCTTTGGATTTGAGTACCAATAAAAAGAAAGTAACAGGTGCCCTTTGGCCAATGGCATAGCCGAAATGTGTGTGTGCACCCGGAAAAGTTGTACATAAGCCGTGTATTTCATGAATAAAGTGAAGCACTTTGGATATTTACTTCTAAGAAGGTTTCCAGTGTATTCAGAGCTCCCCCCACTGCAACAGGTTTGTATCTAAGTAGAGCCTGTCAGCCACCCTTGAAATTAGGAGGTAAAGCCCCAGCTGATGTCAACCACTTGTTCAGCCAATTTAGACGCCTTCTGCAAGCAAATGGAAACAGTCCACCTAAGACTTGAACTGCATTTGGGAGGTGCCTATCTCCCTTTTCCTGTCTTCCTAGGAAAACTAACCTAGGTGTCTCAGGTGGAGTGACTTTGGGCTGACAAAAGTAAAATTAAAATCCAAATTACCACAAATCTGCCTTTTGTGACTATGAAGAGAAAAATATTGATAAGAAGTTAAAAATTAATTTACCCCAGTTTATTTACAGCAGCTCCATAGCAAACGCAGATCCTTCACTCTCACAAAACTTTAATTTGGTAAACAAAATTTATTAGAAATATTAACTTATTGGATATTTTACTCTCCATCTAAAAGTCAATTTATCTCACTTTTGTCCATATTTTGCCTCCTTTGGCAAGTATGTAAGACATAGATATTCACACAATGAAAACATTAGGATTTCACTGGTTTCCTAGGCAACAGAATGGTGTATACTAAGTAATGAAAATGTTCAGTGATGATGAAATACATTTTTACCTCATTAAGTAGCTAATCCGTTATTTCAATATTCTGTAAAACTCTGGTTCAGTTCAATGCTGACAGTAATTAAAACCTCAAACACAGTACACTGTGTGGATAAAATCTGTTTGGATAAAAACTCAACTGAACTTTTTACTGGAAGACTACATAAGAGTTCAGAAAACATTTTACTTCTTTGAAGTACAGATCCTTTTTCCTATTTAATACAATTCCCAAGTCAAATAACAACTTCGACCAAAATAAACTGTAAGAAAACACTAGTAAGAAACTTACCATTTTTGAGCATTTTCCAAACTGCTCTCTTCTTTTTTACGTTCTTCTTTAGCTGCCAATGAAAAAAAACATTTTAAATATATAAATTACTGCCTTACCATTTTAGAGATCCCACAGATTAAACACCTCTTACATTTAAAGTTGGATCGTTTCTATACTAGATACGATAAAAAAGATAATATGGTTAGTGAATCTGAATCTCTCTGTTACAGAATGTGCAGAACTACTTAAAACGATTTGATTATCAAAAGATGGGCATTCTCTACTGTTGAAAATGTTTCCTGAGCTGGATACTCAAAGCAAAAGCACTATTTTTTGTTGATCAAGTCTTCTTAATACAGTGGAGCAACTTCAGCTGCAGCAGAATACCACATATGTAAGACAATACTGTTGTGGAAAAGTTGTTCCTAATCCACATTAGAATAATTCTATAAGTGTTAATGTTAATATAAACAGAATTCAGACACTTCTATATACAAAGATAAAGAAGTGCATATTTTTACTGCTCGGTCTATAAGGAGTGGCTGGTTGAAATACAGATACAAACTGGAGTTCACGGACAAGGACACTGAAAAATTCGTCCTGAATGATTCTATTTCATTATAAGGCTACTGACAAAGAGGGTTGTACTATGACAGTTAAAAAACCAACCAAACAAACAAACAAAAAAACAAACTTCATGTGCTTCAGCACATTTGCTATTAACAAAACAAACTGATTTCAACTCATGTTTCCCTAGATTGGGCAAATCTGTTGGAGATACTCAGATTATTTCAATATGGCAATAGCCAGAAACAATGTCGTGTGACCTTTGCAAGGAAAGCAACTAATTCTGTAACATTAGATTTCCCACCTCAAACCTTGGTGGCAAGACAGCTGCAATTGAAATAGATAGGGCAGCTCTGATTTGTTTCCATTCATCTCAATCTTCTGAAAATTCAGCTAAAGTTAACCTACTAAACTTAATTCATTATTTGACAGGCCTTTAATTCTATATCATTAAAAGTAGAAAACATAGGTTGGAATTCTGATGATTTATAATGATACAAAATCACTGCATAAGATGAACTGTGCATAAAATTCTACATTCATTATTACATCAATAATTTCTTTCTGTTTGTCAAGGAGATGAAAAATTCAGTAGGGCAAATTTACACACTTAACTACATTCCCATCTACAACAGAAATTGCGTATCTTCAGGTCCCTGCACACAAAACACAGTAACTAACAAGGACAACATGCTTATACATATATAGTTAGATGGCAAGACCCGACCTTGATCTTGTAAGAACAGAATATGGAAAGATAGAAGAAAGAAGTTTTAATTTGTTATAGAGAGAAAAAAAATGATGTGGCTTTTAGGAAGGAACACACAATGTTTACATTAATCTAACTGTGTGTGTTTACGTACCAATAAAAGGGAAAAAGGAAGGAAGAAAATACTTTACTATCTGCAAATAGTATTTTTCATATTTTTAACTGTAAAAATGTCCACCTAGGAATTGTTTAAAAGCATTTATTGGAAATTCAGATGTTGAGACTTGTTAACAAAACAAATTGCCAACTCTATATAACAAATTATATGTAAAAAGGAGTTATAAATATTACATAATGCATAGGACAAGAAAACAGAGCAATTAATTAATCTTTCCATAAAATTTATAACTAATTTTCCACTCAGAATTTGCAATATCCTGTTCTTTTTCTCCCTCTCCACAACCTGCAATAACTAACACAATCCATGCTGTCAGTAAACATTTCCATGAAACATTGTATTTTCCGCAGGAGTCCTCAAAGACCCATAGTCAAGATATCAATTCTTGTCTTAATTTGTGGAATTACTGAAGGCCATTAAAATGAATTTCACAAATGAAAGAACTTATTTCTTTTTATTTCTCTGGCAACACCAAACTTGCTCACCTAGAATTTGCTTTTTGCAGAAGTGGGATTCATTGTTAGGCCACATGTTTGATTTCAGTTTCCTCAGTTTCCTAAAGTTAAGAATATATTAATAGCCATATCAGACTGGCACAGGGATTTATCCAACCTAATATCCTGACCCCAGCAGGCACTGAAGCAGGTGATCAATTAGATTTATGGACCAGGAAAAACACACGATCCTTCCCCCTAGTGTTCTCTGCCTCTGAGATTCTGTAGTTTGTACAAAATGTTTCCTGCACTGGATACCATTTTAGTGTAATTCTCAGTGGATTCCGTCCTAAGAACTTGCTCATTCTCTGCCTAAGCTTTTAGAAGCCTTTTAGCTTCCAAAAACTTGCTCTGGTAGGAGTACTACAGCCTAACTACGTGCAGCAAATATTGTTCATGTTGAAAGAGACATTTCCTATCACTCTCTATTTCTTGTATCAGAGAAAAGCATGACTGCAGTGAACACTGAAATACAGTGACTATAGGCATAAGCCTTTTGATTAGGATGCTTTTGAAGCAAATTTCCTCACTGTACCCATTTATTGAGCATTGATTTGGTTTGCAGATCAGTTCTGCTGCTTGTAAACTGATTTCCATTAGAAGGAAACTAAACAGGAAGCTCAAAAGTAAATGCATTTGAAGTTGCATGATCCTGTAACAGTTTTAAAAGTGAAATAGTAGCTGAGTGAAATGGTAAAAAAATCCCCCAAATTACTTCCTCTACATATTCTACTTGCTGAGGATGGAACAGCATGTGAAACACTATATTGAAAATGAGACATTACCAGAAAATAGTTATTTTTAACAGGTCTAATATATGCACAGCAGCTGCCAGTTACAACCAAATGAATACCTCTTCATGCATCAGGCTACTATGAAATAGTTCCCTAAAGAACGAAGGAAAGAAAAAAGTGGGTACTGGCATAGACTGAAAATTGGAGAAGGTCAGTAACTAACAGAGGCAAGCACAGAATGATGATGCACTAAATGGGGAAGACATAGAAAGAAAAATGGGTGTTCACAACTGCACAAAATTCTGTTACTTCTGTCCCTCTAGTGAGAATTTTAATACTCATTGAGTCTGATGGGTAAACTTTCTGGTATTTCTCTCTGAGCTTAAATATAGCAATGCATTTAAGAAGGATAATTCACGAAAGTGTACTAACCTAGTTTTGTCCATTACAGCTTTTTTTATTTTTTCAGTACCTTATTATTTTCAGAATTGAAAGACCTGATGCATAAAGTTTTGTAAATTTTCTAAGCATTTTGGAGCAACAATAATCTTCAAAATTACAAGAAAATTTAGACAAGTAGCAGTCAGGATGGAGACATCAGAACTCTTAGTTTATATGCCAAGGTTGAGTTCAATAATATATGCTCCATGAACTTTTAGCGACAGGTATAATTATAGAGTTTTCTGCATGGGAAAAACCCTAAACCAAGGTATTTGATTTTTTTTTTTTTTTTTTTTTTTGCCTCAAGGAGGGAAATATGTCTTTTGTGACTCATCTTCCAACCAATTAGTTAAGATTAAGATAGAATTTAGGACAAAACCAACCAACAACAAACCAAAACAAAACCCCTAATGACATTCCTCTTGCAACTGTATAAAGCTTGGACAGAGGTTGCTACAACAGTGGCAAAAGGTTATTACAACATTTCTACAGAAACCACATTCCTTACTTGTCAAGACTAAAAACTCTTAGGTAGGCATGTTGAAAAGTAGTCAAAACACGAAACTCATTCTAGAAACATACTAACCCCTTAATCAAGGGTTGAGGAAGAATAGTACATCTTCAGAGAGGTTCAGCTAGGTTATTACTTTCCAAAGTGACAAAAGTCACATTCTATGACTTTACCAAGTAAGGAGAACAAACAACAATAGACCTTATTTCCTTGCTCTTTTTAAAGCATAAAGACATACCACCATTTGATAACAGAGATCCAAATCTCTTGGATATTATCATTGTTGATATAGTTGCGTATCAGAAGTTGAACCTAGAATACTTTATGGCTAAAAGTATACCAGATGTATCTTCACTCTCAAGTAAAATTTTCATGCAAGGGAAAGTTTTTAATAACCCTGTTTCATCGGGCACTATACAAAGCGGAAGAAACAATCTGTAGTTTTCAGTGCATTGAGGCTTTATTGTTTAGCTGATGATAGCAATGCCAACAGCATGTAAATAGCAATTCATACAAAGTGTTTATAATAATCATCGGCACCCATTTAATCTGAATAATTTTTAATATATAATATATGAAATATATTTCAATACCTGACACTGCCAGAATCTGGTTTCTTGAAATGTGAATTTTAAAGGAATGGACATAAAATTAATAGAATCTTTTAAACAAATTAAAAAAATTCACGTACAAATAAGTATTCATGAAAATACTCATATGAATGCAAAAGAATGTAAAATTAGAAAATGAATAGTCTGAAGTTTTTTGCAAATTATGATGTTTCAAAAATCCCAGAGGAGTTGTATATCTTGATCTATGAAGAGATATAATCAAGAAACATCTGTCTAGAACTATACATAAAAACTTGATTTTCTCCTACTTCTACATTCTTATATGTTACTTTTAATATAACCCTATATTTTGAGATGTAATATTACTTTTAATTTTGTTTTGAACAAAGCAATTTTTATTACTTAGTAGACTTCATATACAAACATAGCAAGTGAGAGAACACATACAGTAGAAAATATTTTATGTTTCATTTTGGTTTTTGTTGTACTGTATTAAATTTCAAATCTGAAAAAAACATGTAACGTATAACTTCACATGGCTACAGTCCATTATTCTCATGCAGGAGCTTTTTTATCTTATAAATATTTTATATATCAGAAATATTAAAAAGCTTAAGTGTTCTATATAGAGCTTCCTAGTAACTAATTTCATAATATGTATTACTTGATAAACCATTTTTAGCTAGTTACAAATTCTAATTGGTAGGCTTTATGAACTCGGGGAATTCAACAGACTCCTGGAAATTATATGTAAATATTTGATTGTGTGACTAATATAGTTTTCTATTACAGTATAATGGAATGCAAAAAATCCCCAAACCAAATGATCCCATGCCCATGAAGAGATCTTTCTTCTACGGTATCAGTTAAAAAGAAGGGTTATCAGTTAAAAAGAAGGTCTGGGAGCAATAGAATCAATGAAACTTGGCCTACTGTAGATCTGTATTTTAGAGTTAGTTCACAGATGGATTCATTAATGTTTAATTAAGGGTTGAGTTCCTGATACAGCCTTTCTCTCCCTGGAAGGCTAACAGGGTCACTGTTGTCTATTTAGCCATATATTTTTATTGAGATTTTAAGAGCTTAATATCTTAGGATCTCTAACCCTGTCACATTTGGTCAAAATTTGCCAAACCATTAAAAATTATTAGCAGGGGAACAATCAACAGACAGTGTAATCACATAAGCCTTATTTCTTTCACCTGGTCTTTGAATTAGAAAACATCACATTTTAACGTGGAATTTGGCTACACAACTTTTTTTTAGATGGTTTAAATACTAGTATAGACATCTTAAATCCTTTCAAAACAGTCTTCAGAACACTTGCTGCCATGAGGTCTTAATCATCCTTCCCTGAAACAGTTTACTTTCCTCTGCAGTGGTAAATTTTTTTTTTTTTAACTAAAAACCCAATCCAATGATGAAAATGTACAAATGATTCTATAGTACAAAGAGTGTATGTGCAGTCTTGGAAAGCTGCTTAACAAGCAAGTTTCCCACAAGTTATAAGGAATATAAGTTGTCAACCTATATCTTAGGTATGGGTCAAGGATTAATTAATCACCATTTACCATACAGAAATTGTGATATACTAGAATTAGTATTTTTAATGTTAAAAAACCATAATAAATTATAGACATTTATACACACAGAGAGACATACAACACCAGCAGAGCATGCTCAAGCAACACATTCAAGAAAGTGTTTATTATCAGAGGTAATAAAACAACCAAGGAAATTATGTTTTCTTTTAGAAGTGATAATGCTGTCTACAAATGTGCCAGAAAAAGTGTTGAAGGTTATTTTAGAGAACAGTAAAATTAACTATGAAGAAACAAAATGTTATCTTTATTTTCATAAAGTCTTACATTTCTTAAAATGTATTTTTCTTAGTACTATTTTATTGTATTTTGTGAGAGCAGATTTTTAAATTAAAGCTATTTTTCAATTGGCTTACATACAAAATGTTAATTTTTTCATTAAAATTAGGACTAACATTAATCTTACTTTCCTGTGTTCAGGAGATATTAATTACAAAACAAGACAGCATTACAATTTTCAATTTATTCCAATTAAATTATTTGAAACTGCATCCTGTTAAAATGTAATCAAGCCATTAATCTCTCATTCTCCCACACTCAGTGTTCCAGATAATAACTGAAAAGTTAAGGAACTGAAAAGTTAATTCTAATCCTTTCAAACATAATAACGTTAAGTCTGTTCTGTGTCTGGGAAAACTAGATTATCTGTAACTACAATCTCGTTTAATAAGCAGAAGTAGAAATTTTAAGGATTGACATATTTTTATACCAAGGACAATATTTTTAAATAGTTGAATAAGTATTAAAAACCAATAAGAAGCAGGAGGTCTCAAAACCAAAAGAATATTATTTTAAAAATTATTTGATGGTGAACCAACAGTTAAGCTGGTAGATAAAGAATAATTATACAAATATAATTAAAATAAATTCAGAAAAGCTTGCGAAATTTGTGGCCTGAAAACTTTTAGGAGGAAAAATCCATAGCAATGCCTCCTCCTGTGGAATGATAATAGTGATTTATGAAGCTCAAGTAATTTCTGCTGATTGAGCTCAGTCAAGATTGGTTTCACATGATCAGCTAAAGTACAGCAATACTCGATGTATAGTGGCCCCAAAGGTTGAATTCACCGGGACATGCTCTTCTAGGTGATCGAAAGCATGGGGGTGGGGGGTTAAAAGCTGCTGCTTTGTTTTACCTCATTAGGATACACTCCTCCTGCAAAGTAAGCCAGTTCTGGTGGTCGGGAGCAAAGTCTCATTGTAAATGCCCAGCAGGATAGTGGCAAAGCTGAGATTAATTCTCCATAGATTTATATAGACCTTTCTCACTGTTGATTGCTTGTACTCTTTCAAAGGTGTGTATGCTGCCTTTTTTTATTGCTGGTTACTGACTTTATTTCAGCATATGGTGGTTGGCGCCATGACACAAAGTGAACATTTTATACTAGAATTAAAGTGGATATTTGACAGTTTCTGTCAGAAAGTTCAGAGCAAAGAATTTGTGAGACAAGATTTATTGCATATTTTATGTGGGACACATCTGTTTCTTTGCTACTTTTCTGTTTAAATTAAAAAAAAAAGCAATGAATGTTCTTTAAGAAACAAAGACTGTCAATAAAAAGCATGAACAGAAAAACTACATTATTTAGAATGAATTTATTAATTCTGACCTTCTAAAAATGTGCTGCTTGCAACTATGACAGTCACCTTCCCCTTTTTGTTCATCCACATAGACAGGATGGGGGAGGAGAATTTCAAGTCGAAAGTGGTTCTCCAACACACAAATACCCTTATTTATGGGTAAAGAAAATAGAAATGAAAATCAAATTAAATCTAAGTATTGATATTGGATATTACATATAAAAGTAAGGTGAAATATTAAGGTAGATTTTGCCTATCTTTTTTAACATCCATAACAGCACTTTAGTGCTGTGAAATGTGCCAAATGAATAGTCCTTGTTTAGAAAATTTCTTATGAAACTACAGATCAGTTATAAGATGATATACAGAAAACTTTTCCACATTTATCTATTAATATCACTGAGCCTGATATAGTTGAGCCTCTGAAATTCAATGATTTAGTCTTCAAACCTGAATTAAAACTGAATTTGAAGAACACCTAGCAGGATCTTGTTTAAGAAAAAAGTTGTATGGCTTAAACAAGAAAGAAAAAACCTTTCAAGAAAACTCTAAATTTTTAACCAACAAAATTACTATTTATAAAGATTCATATTTAGTAAAAAAACCCTAAGATTGAGCCCAAGAAATATGAAATTTAAATAGCCAGAGTTAAACAAGAAACAACTACAAAAATAAAGAAAATATATTGCTCAAAAATCATGAATGCCTCTATGAAAAAGCATGTATGATTTAGTTTCTACTTACAGAATACAACAATAGAAAAATCACTTCTGTTGGACTACATAACATTTTACACAAATAGTTACGATAAATAGTTAAAAATACTTAAAATATAGGCTCAACACTTTCCCAAACAAAAATGTTGTAATTTCCTCTACAAAATCACAAGTATTTGTGTAATTATTTCATACTTCCAATGTAATTAATTCTTATTTTTAACTCAAAGTTTTTCTACAACTTTGATTTAAGTAGGAAAATTTATCTACTAGTTTGGAAGGCCTTTAATTTGAAATAAAATAGAAAAAAAATTTGAAAAAATAGAGGCAAATTTCGACCTGCAATATTTCTCCATCTTGACAAAAATAAAACACAGGATACTAACACTGAAAAGTATTTTGTTCGGATTTTTTAACTGATGTTTTTACGAGAAACACCAAAATACATACAAATACAAAGCAAGGATTTTTTTTCTGAGCTTGCGCTCTTTGTGATAAACACATAGAAGAATATATTTGAAAAAAAAAGACCTCTCAATTTCTAAATAAGAATCCTACTATTCTCCTTATGGGGAAAGTATAACAGGAAAAATAAAGCACGTGTGACACATTATTTAGGCCATTTAATTCATTCATTGAAAGCACTCAGATAATACTATGACAAGAAAAATGAGAGTGTACACAAAAGAAAAAAAATTCACATTAGCTTGATTTAAGACGGGGAAAATAAAAAGAGTTATTAGTGCATCTACCTGATCTATTTTAGTGCTTTACAGCTTGCTTATTTTCTGTTGAATGCTATGCTGGGAGGTTCTGGATTTTTCTTCCTGCAGCGGATGTAAACGTTTTTAATGTTCATATTTATCCTCATACAAAAGGAGAAAAGAGGACATGAATATTAGATAATAGGACCAAGGAATGTGACTGCAGCAGCTAAGCCCATTACTGCAGACTTCCTGCTCACTGAACCTCTAGGGCTTTATTAATACCTTATTGTTTATGAGATACCTCCTATCTCTTGGAAATGGCTTTTACTGAATAATATTAGATCTGTGCAAAAGGCAATCCCAATTTTCCCATTAGTAGAGGAGTTAAATATAATTGTAGTCACAATTGAAGTTTTATTTGACTATCATATTGATTCGATATTATCTATTAAAATCCACAAAAACTATTTCTGAGAAATGTAATTAACACAAATCATTTGTATTTAAATTCATTATGCTGTAATAAAACAGTCATAATGAGCTTGATTCCTCTTATTGTTTCTCTTTATTAGAACAGGAAAGTCTTGAATCAACTCAAAAAGTCATATGCAGGTAAAAGTAATAATATACTTTGGAATTTGGTTCAACTATATTCTACAACTATAACTGAAGAATATTCTTTACATCAAATATTTACTAGGACAACTTACGTCAAGAATGTTTGGAAATACCATAAAATTACTGGAAATATTTTTAAATTTTAAAAGAAATTTTAAATACGGAGAAAATTTACTTCATTCTCACAAAAACCAAACCAATATCAAATTACGGTATGATGAAAAGTGACTGGAATTAAAAAAGCAGGAAAGCCAAAGTTCCCCTACCATTATTTCAAATGAAATTCGTAGAATCAGCTCTCCTAACTAAACCTGTGGATCCTCTGTCCTATGAACTTCCCAATTACATATAAGGAAAGAATACCTGATGTGTAAAGCTTAATAATCTTTAACATATATATGCCTTATCCAACTCCCATGCAGCTCAATGCTGCATCAGGCCCTTTGTGTAAAACAGAAATTAAGGAATCGCACTGTAAACAGTTACTGATAAACTGTACTGATAACTCCATAGATAATCAAACCAAACACATTTTATAGAGCATTTTTTCCTCTTAGCATTATACTCTTTAAGGTTTGAAGATTTCTGTTTGGCCACAGAGCTACATTGTTGTGTTGTCAGCTACCCTGCCTGTCCTAGGGCACCGCAACCCTCAGTAATACCACATTCTGTTCCAAAGGTGGCAACAATTCATGGAGGAAACTTCCAGACTGCAAGACATTCATACACATGCTTCATACACATGCTTTGTACAAACAGTTATATGCTAAAATATGCTGTTCAGAGGCTGAAAAGAAGTCCTTCAAGAAATATTTTTTAGACACTTTCAAAACAGCTGACTTGGGACAAGGTTTAGATGGCTGAAAAATCTTGATGCTGAAAAGTTTCAATTGATTTACATGCTATGAAAGAAGTACTGTTACAATAAATTTCATACGTACATCTCTTAAGAGATATGAAAGCACTGATTTCTCCACCTCTGTTAGGGTGTTCAAAGGCAGCACTGTAAAGGCTCTTTGCAGGACAAAGGTACATTTTTAAATATTGTGCCTTGAGCATCTGAAATATTAATGCACAAAGATATCACAAGTTGCAGGAGAGGTTGAATGAAATCAGATTTTTTTTTTTTACATTTAGGAGAAGTCTGTCTTTAATCACAGCTGTAATCTCACAACACTGTATTATCCATATGGTTTTACTCTGTCATTCCTCAATATTAAGAGCTTAGTAGCAAGCTGGTGCTTTGACTTTTAACTAGCTTCAAGCCTCTGATAACTGCCATAGGAACATTGTGATTGTTATTTTTGTTCTCAAAACAAGGGTCCTGCTGCGTCCTGTTCAACAACACTGCAGGTTTTACCTGTTCTCATTGCTTGAAAAGGAAATCAGAGTTTACACCATAAGAGAATCTATAGAATCTATAGAGAGCTCCAATTTCTTGATGAAATTTTCAGCATCTAGTATTTTTATCAATCACACTCAAAAGAATTAAAACAGGATATTCATATGTTTGCACAGGTATGAAAAGTAATTGAGAAAAAGTATTAACATACCAAAATTACAAATGTCCCCAGAGAAATTCCACACAAATGAATATTAGACTAAGCACGTTATTGTCACAATCAGTTTGTATTATATGGTAGCAGTGAAGGGTATTTCCAAGCTTAATATAAAGACTATGGTGTAAAATTATAGAGTGCAAGGAACAAACATAGGCTCAGAGTGACCAGTGTGATCGTAGGTACTAGAGCCTTGTGAGAGCGAGTGTGTTTTGCTCTTTCATTATTTAAGTGCATGAACCTCCTCTATCCAATCCTTTCCAGTTATTGACTATGCTCTTTCCTTGCAGTAGTATCTTCGACTTGCTCAAAAGATATATAATTTAAAGTAATGAATTAGGGAGCATCCATATTTCCTGCAAGGAAAGCTTTGATGTGGATTTAAATTCTATTGCTCATTGACTTTGAATATCAGCACAAACAGGGCAAGACAAGGATGTCCACAACATAGCAAATCCAGATAAACTGTGTGCTAGTGGAGTTGACTGGAGTACAGAGAATAATGTCACAAAAAGTAGATAAATAAGAAATCACACAGGAAATTCGTAAGAATACAGTACAGAAGAAAGCAGCTGGAGTAAAAGAAAAGCCTAATAGGCTCCCTGTGAAAAACCAACACACATGACCTACAGTTCTGCTTACCTCTAAGTCTCTGATACAGATACTGGGGAAATCCAGTGGAATTGAACAGAAAACAGAGGTTACAATGAGAATTCAAAAAGAATGTCGGAGTCCAAACAACTGATAGTGACTATAGAAAAGGTATCCGTAATTCTAGGCATAAATTTTATAACTATCATATACATCATATTTTTGTATTAAATCAAGGGTATCAACAGTAACATTCATTATGTCACTCAGCTGCTATTAATAGGAAAACCTTCTCTATCATGGAATACCAGTGACTTTGTAGTAGCCACGGTAATTCAGTATAAAACAATCAAATTGAAAAAACCTGGAAGAACTGTTGTCTCTAAGAGATTCTCTCCTTGTCTTCCAAGAGAGGATGACATTCCATTTTTTAATTACCAGTTCTTCTAAATTACACTTATATCACACATTCTAATGGAGTGTAACCTTCCAATTTTTATAGTAAGTCATGATACAGTGGAATAGGTTATAGCAATTTGATGTATAGCCTTTTCAAAAATAATAAATTGAAAGTTTCCTCAAAAGTCATAGCTGTAATTAACATCAATTTTAAGGACTTTGATGCTGGTAATTCTTCTGGTAGTACAGAAGGAAATATTCATTTCAGAGCAAATTCCTGTTCTTTGAATCATCTCAGTGTCAATATTGCATTAGTTAAGAGGCATATGGATGCAATCACATTCCAGGACAACTTATTCGGTGTCTTATGGACTGAGGCTATTGTCTATCTATACAGTCTCTGAGTACCACAGCAATAAGGTTCTGCGCTTTGCAGACTCATGCAACTTATGTAAATCACTCTTTCATCTGTTTAAATACAACAATCTCTGAGTGATGAAAACAGTTATGACTGTCACAAACAGTTTGAAAGATAAAAGTAATTCTGCTGCTGGCTTATAAAACAGTGTTCCAGATCTAAACACAAACTTTGCCTGGTCTGTAATGTCATTGCTGGGAAGGATAAAAAGTTTTAAGCAAACATTATCACTGCAAGGAAGTATGACATATTTTTCATGTTTGACACTGGACATAAATATCCTCCCACACTGTTTAATGTGAGAACTGCATATGTGTGGCAGAGATAATAAAACATCTCAGTGAAAACAAATGAGGAGGAAAAATGTTATGGTAAGTAGAACAGAAAATAAAGCTTTGAAGTTAAAAGTCTTCATATCTGTACATTTTATTCACAGAAGGAAGAATCAGGTCTTGATATACAGACTGAATAGTCACAGAATCTACAAGAGAGTCTCGCGCCTTGTAGAACTGGTTATATGTATAGAGATGTATTTTCTAGTTGACAGAAGCAGCTTCATAATTGCAGGTAAGAAAGTCAGGACAACTGTAAGATTCTTAAAAGTTCTATTGCTCTTCTGTTGTTTACACACAATATTTTAACAGGCAGCTGTTACTGAAATTCAGTGCTTTTAAGTATTACCCTTGATTTTCTTATTCACTTTTTCAGCATTAAAATGTTCAAGAACTTTAAAAATAAAATGGAACACAAGTACCATAACCCAAAATGTAGATTAAAGAAGAGGAGTACAATGCTAGTGGGAAGACAAGTATGTGACTTAATTTCATATACAGTTTTAGAATATTTTTCTTTCTGTTAATATTCTTCTTGGGAAAAAAAGCTGTAAATTTATTGCACAGAAGCAAGAACTTTAAATAGTTCTCAGAGGTTTCTGGCATTTTGGGAAGTCATTATAGAAAAGCTCTACCAAAATCCTTTGAGTAAGGACTTTAAACATAATCTTTATATCTCCCTTAAAAACAACAAAATTATTGTCACATCATTAAAGGAAATGAGTGCCAATGTAATTTTCTTCCTAATCATTAAAAGGTAAAAAGGTATGTCCCATTAACAGTAAGAGAGAAATAAGAAATGTTATTGTATCATGAAAACGGTGTCTTGGAGTATTGTTGACTTCTGATTCACCACTACTAAATAATATTAAATTCTGTTTTCCACTTCACAGACTGATTTGATAGAGAAGTAGCAAATCTGAGTGGAAATGCTTTTTTTCCTGTAATAGAACAAATTATCATCCTCCTACAATCAAATTATGTACAAGGCTAAAAATTAATAAAAGACAGTTGCTTTCCCTGGGTTAATACAATAGATGCTAGTAGATGAGAACAACATCTAGGACAGAATATTTATACTCTTACTGAAGTAGGAAATAATCAACAAGAAACCAGAAGTTGGCCAGCTGCTAGCCTTTATCATAGAATGACTTGGCTTGGATGGGACCCTAAAGCTCCTCTAGTTCCAAAGCCCTTGACATGGGGGTGGTTGAAACAACTAGACCAGGTGTCTCAGAGCCCCATCCACACCCAGCCCTGTGCACTTACAGGGATGGGGCATTCATAGCTTCCCTGGGCAACCTGTTCCAGTGCCTCACCACCCTCATTATAAAGTATTTCTTCTTAGTATCTAATCTAAACTTATCTTTTTTAAGTTTAAAGCCATTTCCCTTTGTCCTATCACTAAATGCCCTCGTAAAAAGTCCCTCTCCAGCTCTCCTGTAGCTCCATTTAGTTACTGGAAGGCTGCTGTAAAGTCTCCTGAGAGCTTTCTCTTCTCCAGCCCTCTGATCATCTTCATGTTCTTTCTAATAGAATTTATTTCTTATTTTCTTTCCCAATGGACTACCTCAACAGTCCTCTGTAGTGCACGCTAAAAGGCAAATGACTAAATGTGGATGAAAAGTCCCCTTCTGCACCAGAAATACATTAAAAAGTGCATTAGACTGGATGCATGCTGAGGTAGCTACTGCAGCCTAAGAAGAAATTACTCCTAAATTGAGGTTACTAAGAAGAAATCACTCAGCAGTTAAAATCTAATTTACAGACTTTTTCCATCTAGTTGTTAAGCTTGTCTGAAGAATGCACTAGCTTCTGAAATAACGCTGCGGTGAGTAGCTTGGTCTATGACTCTATTTTTCTATTGCATAGTCCCAAAGACTGCACAGCATTGACCTTTTATGTAGTATACATAAAACTACTAGTACAGAAGTTGTAGCAAAGCAATTCATTTAACCAGTGTTTCCTAAGGCTAGGCTAGAATTCTAAACATAGGGTGATTTCTTTCACTTTGGGATTAATCTCAACAGATTAATCTATTTGACAAATCCCTCCTCTCCATCTTGCTTGTTACCTTGGACACTTCAGTGTATCATGTGCCTTTCCCAAATAGCTTTGCTTTCCACTGTTAATGAATTTCAAAAACTGTTCTACCTTGACATCAGACTACTTGCTTCCCAGATGCTGCTGTAAAATGAATGAATACCTCTAATAGCACAGTCTTCATCACCAAGATGCTTTATTCTTAGAGAAATGAAGTAGCTATGCTCTTCGAAGCTATGTTAATTGTTATGAATCATAAAGATTTTTTGATTGACACATTCCAGAATATGAGAGAGGAAACCACACCCGGACTAAAGTTTTTACATGCTTTCTGCCCTGGATCCAGTGAAGAAGAATTTGGGACCAGATTTTGCAAGATCCTGCATGAATCTGTATTATGCACTTCCATGTTTATTAAAATGGACAGAAAATAAAAGTAGTTAAGTGGTAAAATAAGAAATAAATTTAATTAAGGATATTCACCTACTCCTTTATGCCATTCACTTACTGCTTTGTATTATTCTTGAGAGAATGCACAAGGAGAATAAAAAATGCTATGAAAAATTAACACCAATCGCCACTAGCCAGTATCCCTTCTAGTGAGCTGCATAGCTGCAGTAACCAAACTCTTTCCTTTCTGCTTTTCAAAAGAGTATTTTGCATCTTTCTCATAGTCATCTAACTCTTCTGATTTTTTTTCGTGAGATAGTTTTGTATCAAACGAGTTTGATTTAAGCAATTCTAAGCATGAATTTCATGAACTAAAAAGCATTCCAAACCACCCATTAATTCATGATTTCAAAGGTCTTCTTGCATATCATGGCAATTCAAATGGAAAATACTTACCAACACATTTCTCACCCCCCCTCTCCGTAATTCCATGGAAATACAGTAAGTGTATATTAATTTATAGTAATTAGTAGGTCTCTGTATTATAGTAAAATTAATAAATTTATCACACATAATTAAATCTACTAAAGATTATTTCCACTCTGAGAATAATCTAGGCCTTTTTCAAAAACCATGGGCATATCAAATACAGCTAATGAAGCATTAAGACAGTTTACACAAGACATCTTTCATGTGGGATTCAAAAAGTACTTGACAAAGATTATCTTTCACTACAAAAACCAGCAAGAATTATTATTAAACATTCTGTGCAACAGAAAAGCGAGACGCTCTCTGAAAAGGATATTAACCAACTCTGCTAGAATCATGAAGTAGCTAAACTGGGAATAGAACCTAAAGCTTCTGGCACGTAATTCCCTGTCAAAGGCACTGGGCTACATTACATCCAGTTATACAAAAGAGCACTGACATCAGCAGAAGTACAGTTTATCCCCTCTAGCATTTTAGAATGTCAGTCTCCATAACACTCACAGTGTTTTTTGTTACAACAGAGTAAGTATTAGATTTAATTGGTATTAATTATAATTAGGAAATGTAAACATTTCAGTTTAAGCAAATCAGTATTTTTTTTCCTTACAGTATTTTCAATTTAACATTGACTAGAAATGATGGGAATTGCGCGTGTAAGAAAAACCTCAATATGTATGAGTTCCAGCCTTATTTTCATTCCAGAAGTTTCAGAAAATCATCTGAGTTTTGGATACTTGCTGTGAGCTGGCAGAAAGACAACAGACTATTTTTTCTTACATTTGCTTAAACCAGCCACAACTCTTTTTTAAACAAACAAAACTGAAAGCAGATGCTTATCGGATGCTCAGTATTATCAGCTAACTCCTAATTTCAGAGAAGCAGCTGAGTTTACAGACACTTGCCTCTGAGCTTGACATTTGTCTAATGCCTATTCTAGTGTCACAAATCAAGAAGGGTTTCTTTGTTATTTTTGTCTGTCTTCATTGTTGGTTTTTATAGGATTTTCATTCTAATGCCACAGAAAGTATCACCCACCATTAGAAAGATTCAAATCAATCAGGTGATTGATGAAGAAATAGGATCAAAATTATGGAAACCGACAACCTACAGAAAACTCATCTCAGAATAAGGTAGATGAAACAAAGATGTCAAAGGATGAGAACTTACGTTCTAAATGTGTATGATTAGATACCATAATGCATAACACTATAAAGCAAAAGGAGAGCAATAGAACATAGGAAAAAAGTGGTCAAGTAAGTAATCCATGTGGTTTTGCTCTTTCTAGAATGCAAAAGACCTGAAACACTAAAAAACGTCCAATAAATTTAACATAAAGAACTTCTTGTCCCAGGACACCATATAAAAAGGTATCCTTTTCTTTTTTTTTTTTTTTTTTTGAATATATACATTATTCACACACATACGATAAAATTATCTATTACCCTGTCAAAGATAAGTATATGTCAATTTCCACATCAGGAGGCATAAACAGGGCAAATATTTGGAAGAATGTTTTTCTATCTGAAATGATAATGCAATTTTATCTAAAGCAGAACCAATCTTCTTCCTAGATCAACTGGGTATTCTCGTCATATTCCACTCATCAGAAAGTAGAGTAGCTCAGCACTGCAGAAGAAACCAGGTACTGAGTTGCCTTTATTTTTTGAGACTGTGGTGAAACGATTTGCTATTCCTTTTGCTAGTTTTAGCTGGGGTGGAGCTAACTTTCTTCATGGCAGCTCCTATGGTGCTGTGCATTGGATTTATGACATAACTAGATAACACATCCATGTTTTAGCTATTGCTGAACAGGCTTTCACAACATCCAGGCTTTCTCTATTTCTAATGCTGACCCCCCGAAAGTAGGCTGGGGGTGCCCAAGAAGTTAGGAGGGGCCAAAACTAGGACAGCTTGCTGAATCAAACAAAGTGATGTCTCACACTACATGACATCATGCTAGCAATAAACTGGGAAAAGGTGGAAGCAGGGGAGAAGGTCAGAGTTACAGTGTTTGTCTTCCCAAGTAGTGGTTACACATAATGGAGTCAGTCCTGCTTTCCTGGAAATGTAAAATTCAGAAACGTGTTTTTCTAAACGAAACTTAAAAATATTGTGGCCACCAGGACTAGGGAAGTGACAAACCTGCTGTACTTGGCATTGGTGAGGCCACACATCAAATCCTGTGTTCAGTTTTGGGCTCCTCACAAAGACATTGTGGTGCTGGAGCATGTCCAGAGAAGGGCAATGAAGCTCGTAAAGGGTCTGGAGTGCAAGTCTGATGA
Source organism: Lophotriccus pileatus (assembly GCA_035583135.1). Classification (NCBI taxonomy): domain Eukaryota; kingdom Metazoa; phylum Chordata; class Aves; order Passeriformes; family Tyrannidae; genus Lophotriccus; species Lophotriccus pileatus. The sequence continues at coordinate 31,616,225 of JAWWES010000168.1, read as the reverse complement.
GGAGCAGCTGGAAGAGCTGGATTTGTTTAGCCTGGAGAAAAGGAAGCTCATGAGGGACATTATGGCTCGCTGCAATTACCTGAAAGGAGGTTGTAGTAAGTTGGGGGTTGGCTTCTTCTTCCAGGTAACAAGTGATAGGACAAGTGTGCCAGGAGAGGTTAAGATTGGGAATTAGGCAAAATTTCTTCACTGAAATGGTTATCAAGCATTGAAACAGGCTAACCAGAGAACTGGAGGAAGCACCATCCCTATAAGAGGTCAAAAAATTTGTAGATGTCATGCTTAGGGACATGGTTTAGTGGTGGAACTGGCAACATTAGGTTAATGGTTGGATTAGATGACCCTAGAGGTCTTTTCCAACCTTAATGATTCTATGAAATGGCTGAACACCTGCCTTTTGATGGGAAGTAGTGAATGAATTCCTTATTTTGCACTGCTTGTGCACACAGCTTTTGCTTTCCCTATTAAATTGTCTGTATCTCAACCCATTAGTTCTCTTTCATTTACCCTTCCACTCCTCTCTCCCTACCCATGGAGGGGGGGCAAGCAAACAGCTGTGTGGTACTTAGCTGCCAAACTGGACTAACCACAGCAGTCCTCATGAGAACCAGGATGTAGTAAGAATTACAGAATCTGCAAAATGATTGTGAAAGATACTATTTGGTTAGGGTCTTGGCAAGACTTGGGCAAAATTGAATTATTACAATACTTTAGCAAGCTAGATCAAGAAGCATGCTGGAGATCATAATGGCTCTGTAGAAATACGTATATATATAGACATATACATATACATATATATAGTACTATCTTGATGTTATTTTTAAACTGTAAAGTGGAAATTTCCAATCAAATAAGTTAAAAAGACAACACAACTGTCCTGCAGTGACAAAAAGATTTCCATTACAATTTTTTGTTTCAGGAGCTCTGCGGCAAGAAATTTCCTGCTTTAACACTGTTCAAACACACTTGCAACTAAACCAAAAATTATATCAAATAAATATATCCATTGAGCTTCATGGCCTGGGAGAACAGTAAAGGAGAATATTAGCTTATTTAACAGTACAATTTAAGAGGGACTGCTACTTTTGAAACATCCTGTTTTCACTTGTCAAATTATTTACATAAGATAGTCTTATGAAATATAGTTATTAAAAAGGCATTAAGATTTCTCAAACAGTAAATTGTTAAACTGTTCACCATTTCTATGAGAAATACAATTAAATTCTTAACAATTCTTAATACAGTTGTCAGAAATACAGAAATTCTACTGTTTATCCAAAAAGTCTGTACTCTTACAAGGGGATGGGGGAAAATGTATGCCTTTATATATTTTGCATAACCACAGAGGCAATGGTGCTGGCAGAAGCAGGTGATGGGCAACACATAGACGGGAAACATGAGGGAGCAGGACTGTTGATTTCAGCAGCAACCTGCGTTTACATGTCTTGAATTAATCATCAGATTGTACCTTGGATTTCAGTCACTGTCTCCAGACTCTTCCCCAGTAAATCACTTTTTTTATGCTTATTTCTGCCTCACATAAAACAAAATCTTTAAACCTGAATAAGTCAGTTCATAAGCTCACACTATTGACTATTGATAAAAGATGCCATTACATCCTGTATATATGTGAACTTTCTCTAAAAGAGTATCTTTCATTCTAGTGTTTTATAAACTTGAAGCTTTATATTCACTCTGATAAATTAATGAATATATGATGAATATATTTTTCATTTTGCCTACAAATAATAATTTTTTTAAAAAGCACAAAATAATCAGTGGGGAATGTCTGAGAACAAGGGAACAATTGTCTTTGACAAGTGATGTCCAATATCTGTATAACATATATTAACATACATTAGGCACATTAGGAACATAATCCAAGGGAATTTTCAGAGGCAACAGATACTTAACGCAGCTTACATTATGAATAACTTTGTAAACCACTACACTATTTGCCAATACTTTTTTTTCAGATGTGATTACCTTTCTGGAAGAATTCTTCTAACTTCCCCTTGAAAGGCTGGAGATGCTCTTCAGAAGACTCTTTGCAAACTAACTTCATCTGCTTCTCAGAGGCTACAAAAAGAAGTTGAGACACATTTGTGGCATAAGTCAAGCATGAAGTAGAATCCAGCACTGTGGAAGCCTACATCTAAATTAGCCACCTGAACATAGAGGAAATAAATAAGCACTAAGGAATATGGCAATTACATCAAAATAAAAAATACCAATACTAGTCTAGCACACCAAAGAGAAAATTCTGTACGTTTTTGTCTTTAGTAATGACTTTGTCCTAAAACTCCTGCAATGTGCTAAGGTTTGCTACTAACACAGCCAGACTCACACACTAATTTTTAGGTGGTATACTTAAAGCTCCAAACTTTGTTTCTGTGGTGACTGGAGGATTCCTTTTATCTGGGCTGATTTGAATCAAACAGTGTCAGGCATCCTACACTCAACCACTTTTCCTAAAACAGATGCTGGAATTCAGCTTTACTTCAGTATTCAAACTCCAGACCATGACATGAAACAGTGGAAGTCTGTAAGAAAGTTAACTTACATCTAAGTGCAACTCTTTTAATCTATCTGTTATTTTAAGAACTGATGCCATGATAATTTCTAAAAAAACTCCACTTTTGCCAATGAATTTTAACATGCCTACAACTTCTAATAAGCTTTGTAGATTCCAGCATTCCACACTAAAGATGTAGACAGAAGTCAAAACGCAATTACCTTCCATTTAGCAAATGAATTTATGAATCACTACAATTTTTTTTTTACCCCACAACTCTTCACTCCCAAGAAGCTAAATTTAGTCTTGCAACCTGCAGCATATGACAAATTGTTCAAACTGTTTAAAGTTAACATAGTTCCTATGTTTGTATGCCAGACAGTAGGCAGAATGAAGCACTGATTTAAACATATTGAATTGGGAAAGAAATTTGTTTATTAGCTGCTCAGCTAAGTGTTTTTAAAAATTTAAATTAAGCAAAAAAAAATCAGAAATCAGGGAAGTTTATATGACATCTAAAGATTGTTATCCTACGGTACAGGCTGCTTACCATTAAAAATTTTAAATTTATGTGACTATTACAATGCACTGTTTGAAATGGGATTTCATTCAAGCAAATTGTGGCACTGCTTTGGAAGACAACAGATATTAGAGTTTTATAGGTAGGAAAAATGTAGCAAAGTAACTGAGACAGTACTGTAAGTTTCTGACTAAGTTTGAACAGAGTAGCAGCTACAGGTTTGTGTTTTTCTTTTTATTTAAACAAATCTACAGAAAATCATATGAGGAAATATTTAGAAATTATTTTGGATGAATATAAAATGACAAAACTGTAAAAGCAATAGTACACATAATATGTTCAGGCATATGAAACACAGTAAATGTACATGACTATTTCAGTCACATAAGGTTGCAATGACTGCAAAAGAATATTTTATAATACTCTTACATAATTAAATTTGTATAAATCTATATGATTTAGATTTATATGAATATATAATAATAGGCTTGTAGCTACACTGGTATCTACACACACTCTTAATATATACTAGAAAGACATTTTCCCAAACATATGGTATTGTCTGAAGTATTGAGAGCTTCCTGGATGTTTCCTACAAGCTTTAATAACACAAGATTTATAGAAGTTACTCAGACTTCATATTCATTTAAATATTGAAGTGACCTAGACTAGGATGAATTGTTTCTAAATTAAAAAGAAAGCACATATAAACCACCTTCAATATTTTCTTTTTAAATTGAGATGACGAACATTAACCTTATCTGACAACAAAATCATGCAAGTACCAACACATAGAGCATATAGAAAAAAAGCTGATTTGGATAGTGAATTCTGAAGAAGAATCCTAACATTCTTAACAAGGAGATCAACATTTGGTATGAGGGGAAAGTAAGAAGGCATGCACAAAAATGAAGAGAAAATGAGACAGTTGACATAGAAGAAGGAAATTGGGGTGCTGATTGAAACTAAAATTTTGAGGTGAAGTGAAATGAGGGCAGATACCAGTTTCAAATGCTTAAGTCATCTTGAAACATTGAAACTGAAAGAGACAGAAGAAGTCAAGTTAACTGCTGGCAGACTCTAATAATTTACATTACTGGAAGGCCTTAAAAAGAGACCTTTGGATGATTCTCTGCTGACAATATTTATCTAGAGGATACCTTTCTAAAAATCCATTTACTTCCTGAAGTTCTTGCAGATAATTGCCAAAATAGAATGAAGGGCTCTCAGAATGTTTTAGCTTAGGAATCAAGGACAAGGGTGCTGAAGTGAAAATTTGCTAATCACAAAAGCATTGTATTTGCCCTACACTGCTTATTCCTCCTTTAACTGACTAAATTTAGGGTATATTTCCCTCAACAACCTATACTTTTGGTCTACAGACAAAAAAGTATCTAGGCAACTGAAGGTCAACTAATTCTGTTTGAAGTCAACTGCACTAAAAAAATAAGAGTAAAACTTGAATTTATTTACTTGCTAATGTTAAAAATAAGACATATTGCATAGGTATAGATATGATGGTAGTCATGAACTTTAGTTGGAATTGCAGGCTCCAAAATGTCATATTGCTACTGAAATCTCTCCAGTTTCAATCTTTCCTTCAATGATGACAAGTTCTATGCCAAATAATGATTCCTTGTTCAGTATCTATAAGCACATGGTGGCTAGGACCACGAACTAAATGTACCTTTTAGGCTGAAGAACCTTAGAACATCAAAGTTGTTTGGGATAGGTATGGCAAGGGACAATGAAAGTGTGTTCAAAGGAATCACAAATCAGATACAAATAAAGACACATTTTGAAGAGGAAAAAGAATTTCATGACAGGACTAAATAAAAGTTTTTGATTAAAATGGCAGCTGTAATGATACATGTTAAAAGTCAGTTGGTCTTTGTTCAACTATTTTTGTAATAATGATGAAAAGCTACCATACATACATACCATATGACCTACCTCAGTTCTATAAAACATAATAAAAGGTTTCTGGTAACTAGCATTCATTGAGTTCCCTGTCATATATATGATATATATTTGTTTGGTTCATTTTACTAAAAAATTTACTTGAAATACACTGCTAAAAAAAAAAAAATGACCATGTCATGTCAGACATTATATAAAAACCTTAAAACTAAAAAGTCCAGTTCCATTATTTGTTTTGATTTTCCTTGCTAAAAATACTATAAGGAAAAGAACATCAATTCTTTATATTTTGTCCTCATATTCACTACACCAGAAACCTTTACTCTTTAAAAGAAAATTATGTCAGCAAAGTTTTTATTAGACTGATTCTGAGGTAAAGGACCCTATTATGCATTCCCCCTTTGAAATAAATATTAAAAAGCCGCTTTCTGAAAAATGTCTGAAGGAATTCTGAGGAAGCTGACAGCTAGCACATCACATGTACACGTCTCCTCTCACCATGTTGTTCCAAAATAATCTTTTGGGAAAATAAACAACCTGTTTCAGCATTACTGAGTTCAAAAAGATGCAAATTCTCCATTAATGTAATAAAATTTTGGTCCTTTTTCTTGGTATGCGCTGTATGTTAGTGAAATTGAATGTAATATGCTACTTTGAAAACTGTTTATTTTTAAATGAGCTATTGCAAAAAAAAAAAAAAAAGAAGAAAATACAAGTGTGTAACAGTATTTGAAAGCCCTTACAAATTACTGGATGTACATCATGCTTCACCCACTACAAATTTTGGCCACAGAAATGGAAAGCGTTAGCAAAACATTAAAACAAAGTTGGAAACTGCTGATTATCAGTTTGCCACTGTCTTCAGATTTAATGCAGTACTTGGCTCAAAATGTTCTTTAAAAATCCCAAATATAAGTGAAAATATTTACAAAATAGAATGTCTCTCACTTAATGCCTATTGGGCAATAGTCTTTTAAAACTCCACAGACACTTGTAAATCTGTCAAAAGAATCATGGCCCATAAACAAACTTTCATGTAAAGAGCATTTCAGTGTCAATCAGACAGGATTTGGAATTTTTTAAGCACCACTTTTAAAGTAAACGCAAAACTCGAAATAGTTGAATGTTGATAACAGTAAATTACTAACTATTTACTCACCAGAACCCACCAGTAGCATTTACAGGAATCATCCTGACAGCAAAACCAAGTATCAACACCATGAATTCCTATAAACCTGTCACTGACACTATCCCCTATGAGTTATGCCTCTGTGAAAGCTGCTAAATCTCCTCCCAGTCCTTTCTGTTCAGAGTCTGGCAGGTTATATGGCCAAGCTTGCTATTTTATTTTGTTATAATGCAGGCGTGTCTTTGACAGAAGAGTTACTATTTGATAATTCTTTTTTAGAACCCTTACTTTTTCTCTTTGAAAGAGTTTTTGAAACCATACTGCAAATGAATTCAGTGTAGTGCTAAATGTCCCCAAATTTCTCTATGAGAGAATCCATGATTTTTTACAGTGCAGAAGTCTGTTACACTTGGGTTTATACAGCCAAATAAAAACCTAATAAACTTCAGATAAAATGCAGAAATTTAAATTATTCATCAAGTGCTATATAACTTTCTCGTGATTTAGTTTCTTTGGTCTTGCTTTATTTTCTTACTTGCAAACAACTTTGCAAGTAAAGTTACAGGAGATGCATGTTTACCCATTGGACACTTACAGAATCTGGCTATATTCTCTTATTACTACTACATGCACTTAGATACTTATTTACTGGAGTTATGCACATGAGATTTTAGCATCATACAATCCATTATATTTGCGCTATTTACTGCTCTTGTACTTATTTATAAACTTGCACATAACTGTTTCTTTTCAGATACAATTTAAAATAAATGTCCAGAAGGGAAGAGATTCATCTTGATTCCTTAGAAGTACATGGTAAGGATTTTGGGAACTTCTAACTGCAAGAGGTTATGCTGCTAGTGACACAGAAAAGTTTCAGAGAAAGTATTTTATTTGCTCTTTTGAACACATTTACAATCAGTAATGATGGCAACACACAAAGGTTCAAGCACTAACACCCCAGAGCCAGAGGTGGGTTGACTAATACAGAAGCCTTTGGACAAAGCAGAGAGACAGGGAAATGCCATGAAGCAGGGTGGGAGATTTTCTGAGACAAAAGTATCTGAGACAAATGTAAGAGAAGATCAACTCTATTCTAAAGCTTCATTTTTATTGTCTTCAATAAAGGTCAACAATTTAATGCAAAAAAGTGTTAGCACACATAAAACCAAAAACACCGTTCTAACCTACTAATCACTTGAATAGCTACAGTTCCTTGAAGATATTTTCAGCTAATTTAAAAGAAATGTGTTTCTATATAAAATTATTTTCTTCACACATTAATAATTCAGTTTTCTTAAAAAAACTCCACAACAATTTCAGAGGATAGAGTCTAGTAAGTAAAACTTTAAAAAGTCCAATCTTTGTCTGAGCTACATTTTCCTTGTGACACACAGAAACAAATATTTGTTTAGGTGCTCAAGCTATCACGTATAAATGAGACAGAAAAAACATTTCAGTGACAAGTCCTAAGCTGTGAAAAGTGAAATAACTGAATTGTGGTACACAAAACATCCTGTAAAATTCACCTGTTCTGAAGCCAAGACAATTCTTAAAAGTTTGATCAGATATTCTGGCTTTGTCTTTTGAGGGGGTTTTGTTTGTTTATTTTAAGTTTAACAACATTTTGAACTTTTACAGTTAGTGATGGCATGCACAGAAACTTTTAGGCCTATATTAGTTTCAACTCACCTAAAAGAAAATTTTTTTGCTCCTTATTTTGTCAAAGGGCATCAGCATTATATATAAATCATTTAAAAACCTTTCCGCTAAAATTGTTTTCCAAGAATAAATTCAACAAAATGAACGAAGACTGCTAGTAAAACTAAATATTTTTCACACCATAGCAACATATCTGAGCCTCTGGTTAATGTATTCCCTCTGAAATGGTAGTTTACATTCAGTGCACCCTTCAGTGGCGCAGCACATTGCAGATATAAATGATTATAATGACTAAAGCCTCATAATTTTCCAGTCAAGTCTTTGTAAGATTCCTTTAAGTGATTCCAGCACACATGATTAGTAGAAAATTTTTGTTAAGTGTCAAGATCCAAACATACAGACCTCCACACATCATTAAGCTCTGTCAGGAGGGTAGAACTACGCACTAGAAGATTCTGCTGAGAAATTTCCGTTCTGTCTGAGCACTACAAAAAATTACTATTTTGAAACTGAAGAGTCTTTCTTGTCTGGCTAATTGAGACGGAGACAACATTTTTAAAGAAGGGAGAATAATATTTTTATCACATGAGCTAAGAATTTTACATTGTTAAAAAAAACAACAAACAAACCTTTCAAACACACAAACATTTTATCACTTAGTGTACTGGACACGGGATCAGATGGAATTGCTGGGCAATGGCTGAAACAGTATGTTTATGAGCTGAAACTGCAGAAGCCAGAGAAGTGATCTCTTATTTTCCTCTGTACTTCTGGACCTCTGATTTTCTGTGCAAGACAGATCATAAACTTCCACCTAATTAATTCTTCTACCAAGTTTATGGCTTTGGTTCAGCTGGAGAATTCTGTTTAGATTTAAAATCATGTAAATTCATAAACTACCTGCAATATTAGCAGGAACACTTCTTAAAGTGCTAATTAGCCTCACTATTACTAATTTGTATCACACTGTCTGAACTAATGTACTTTCAGTCATTGATATATAAGAGACTGCCTCAGTTCTAGCAGAAATATGCCATTTCTTTTACTGAATATTTCCTAAAAAAGGAAAAGCTGATGAGGTCCGTAAATACAAAGTCACCATTCCTCCCAACGCTAGTATGACACACTCTTCAAACAACATAATTCATTATCCATTATGCACATTGATAGGGACCATATTCCTCCTGTTCCCAGACGTACACTACCTGCCACCAGATGTATACTACATAGTTATGTAACTAATGCTTAACATACACACAAGTGTTATTTATTTATTTATTTATTTATTTATTTTAAAGAGCACACAGGAAAGTGCACAGAAAATTGTAACTGTGGTACTTGCAAGATTCATTTTAGAATCTTAACATTTGCAGGATGTCTTTTAAAAAGAAATTTCCAAGAATTCTTTAGCCAAACTAAAAAAAAAATAAAAGAAAAAATTAACAGCATGCCATTGTTTACCCAACAGAAAGCTTTCTCCCTGTGCCTTTGTGCACACATGCAGACATCTGCTTTTAGGGAATAAACCCTTCTAAAACATCATTGCTTTGCTCCTCTATTATATTTCTGACTGTTATTAAAACCATTCCATACTATCCTTTATTATCACAAACTAGAAAATCTAACGAAATTTAAAAAAATTATCCACTTAGGAAAATTTCTACTAAATGTATTCATATATGAACATTACCTGTGGAACACTGTCAAAAAGTTTTATTGTAAAATAGAATCCAATGCACATATAGAAAATACGTCTTTAATGCCTGTGTTGGATCTTTCTAAATCAAAACAAACTGAAATACATCTCATCCTGCTGAGGCAAAAAGCAGTCAGAAAACTCTGAGAAGGAAAAGAGTATCAACTCCTGCAAATAGCTTCTCCTTTACAAAGCCATCCTTTGTTTTTTTTTTCCTTATACTGTTCTGCATTGCCTCAAAATAGATAAATTAAATGTTGGACTGTGCAAAAATACAGTGAAATGACGTACAAAAAGCTGTGTTTCTTTTATGCTATTACCTAAAGAAATAACATATGCATGTATTTGGCTCCTCATGTTCCACAACTTCAAATTTGTACTTGCTTGAACCTCCAAAATTTTAAAGAACATCTAGTTAACATGAAGAAAATTAAAGTAAGTTGTTCCTGTAAATTATCATTCCTGTAAACTTCTCTGCTCCTGCTGGGAAAATTTTTTGAAGGCATGTATGTTAGACAGACATCTAAATTCCTCTTTTAAATTGACTTAAAACATTTCATTTAAACAAGAATAAGGCTTCAATTCGTTCAAAATATTTTAGAAAAGGGTCTTTGATACTTTTCTGAATACTATTCTCCTGTAATGAATAAACAATCACCTTTTATTGAGAAATATCTATTGATCCAAAGAATTATTTAGGAAATTAAAATTCAAACTGACATAATATTTAGAATTTTCATGGGATCCCATAATCTTACCGTCTATCAAGTAAATCAAACATTAGACAAAACCTCTCAACATCGTAATCCTTGCCCTATTGATTATTACTGCATCATGATTGTACTAAAACTCTAGTCCATAAACCAGACTTTATCTAAGGTTGTATGAGGCATCAGTGACATAAATATACAATTCCATCCGAATAAACTGTAACATTAAATTAATTTTTCCATCTGTGCATACATAGAAATCCAACAAAAACTAAAATTGTCACAATTTATTAATTAAAAACATCAATTATTCTCTAGAACACTACCAGTCTATAGTTAATTAGTGGATATTTCATTGCAAAAACCTTTCATTATGTTTCAGGACTCTAATGGGAAACCACATATTTAAGAGATTTAAATTAACTTCTTGTGAATAATAATGATTTAACTTTTCTGCCTTAGTACATTTTCCGATTGGTAAATAAATTCCTTTATAACCCTTGATAAATCCAGATATTTTAAATATGGAAAATCAGAGTTTTAGTCTTAAATGAGCATGAACTGATTATTTTTCCTTTTTGCAGAAAGAAAAAATCTCCTTGACTCTTTTTATAGTAACAGTGGCTGAAAGAATAGAGAATGAGCGACCCTTTTCAATTTCCATCTTTTTCTTATTTCTAAATTCTCTTCCATGCTTTGCAATAGACTGCATAGCTCCCAGAAGAGGCACTGAATGAGAACAATGTCGATGCAACAGTTTAGTCTGGTCTAATCAGCTATCCTAAGAGACAGGGTTAAGAAACATGGATGCAAGCAGCATGGTGTTTGCTAGTCACATCCAGTGCACTGGATCTATGATTCATTTTATATAAATATATACATATTCATATCTGCAAAAGACTATATAGATTGTCATGCCATTTAGGAACAAAAATAAAATGAAGCACTTGAAGAAGGAGCAGAGGAAGACAGGTATATTCAGCTGACTGGGGATCTAGTTTTTCACTTCAACTATCTAACAAACAACTAGAGAGAAGATGGAGTCAGACTTTTCTTAGAAATGCACATACGAAGAAACAGGTGCAAGTCACAAGCTTCGGCACAGGAAATTCTCACATGTGATAAGGAAAAATATTCAAGACAGTGATTCAGCACTGGAACAGGTGCCCAGAAATGGGCTGGGATTTCCATCTTTAGATTCAAACCTGAGCTGGCTAAGGCCCTATACAGCCTGATATAAATATGAAGTTACTGCTGCTCAAAGACTCTGTACCACAGGACCTCCAGAGGTACATGCCAATGCACCAACCTCCACTTCTCTATGGTTTTAAGGTACTTGTAATTGGTATAAAAAACCAATGTGAAAACATCCAACAGAACATTGTAATTTCTCAACTTTTCATGTACAGATTTATTTGCTTCACTTTTAACCTTTTCATAAGGATTATACAATTTTAAAAAATGGGGTGCCCATAACTTGAAGTTTTGGTGGTTTTCCTATTTAAATGGGGAAAAGTTGGGAGTAACATACTTATGCAAGATACAGATCTGTTAACAGCTAGGTTAAGAGGCACCAAATATGAAACCATATCTCCTGGAGTACTGAAATCCAACTAACTATTATATAGCTGATCCATGAAGTCTTGTTTCTATTTCTGTGGGTGGTCATGAAAGGAGAGGAAAGTAAAAGGGATGTGGTATTACAGTGGGATTAGAATGTGACAATCTCAGAGGAAATTTAATTAATTGTGAGAAATAAAAGTGTGACTCTTGAAAGTATTCAGAGTGGACCTATCTTTGTTTCCATTTTTAACCATTCAATAAATATCTTTGCTGTTTCAGTTGTTAAGGTCAAGAATACTAAAAAATTATAATGAACATTGCACTAAATGATACAAGACATCTAATACTGCTTTCTTTCAAGTAATAGAGCAGCATTTAAAAATTTTATGAATTGTATTGCAAATAAGATGAATGAATATGACAGATGGGAGCAATCTACAGTGTAACTAATTTTGAATAATTAAAATTATTCAACTTTGGACAGATATTAATAAAAGGTTCATGGTAAAACTTATACAAGTCTATCAAACTTTGGTAATGTGTCTTTCTTTCTGAAAATCTTATGATTATACAGTTCAAATATTCTGTGCTTATTCCAGAAGAATATCAATACCAAGAACACCAAGTGGCATTGTGCAAATTAGAAAGGAAATAATGTTTGGTCCCAGGGAAAAAAAAGGAGTGGAAATCATTGCCCTAGAAACAGAATAAGATATCTTACAATTAAGCAAAGCAAAACCTTTTTTTTCCATAACTATACAGATTAACTGGAAGGCTAACACCTGTTAAATGAATAAATGTATCTGCTAATGATACTGTGTAGTATTTTAAAACCTTGGAAATAAACCAGCTATTCAGACCTGGAGTGAAAACCTGAACTTACAGAAAACATTTCTTTTTCCTGTGACATTAAAGTGGAACCAGATTTCACTCTAAAATTTTCATTTCAGTGTTTAATATTGAATTCTTTTTTACTTCTTTCCCCTTAAAAGCGTATATTAAATGCATATTTTTGTTTCTCATTCTTTTTAACCTAAAACGTTTGTGATTACAAAGCTTGTTCTGGCATACATGTTAAAAACCTATTGGATTAAGGTTCTCCAAAAATTTGTTTGAATTCTTGAGTCAAACTTTAGTCTAATCCCTTTAAACTAAAGTTAGTTTGTCCCTTTAAAGTCTAATCTGAAGACATAGACAATTTTATGGAGCTCAATCTGTTTATCTGAAAAGGATGAAAGCATTTGTGCTTCATCTAGATTTGAACTTTCAGTTCCACAGCATCTAGGTATTTCAAACCAGAGGTTTACCCCATTAAAAGATGCCACTCACGATAACTCCATCTTTTCTGTGTTAATATCCATTCTAAAAAGATTAAATTCATGTCTTGATAAACTATTAAAATATATTTTTAAATAATAAATGACTACTACTATGAAAAGTGTCTATCAAAATTGCCATTTCAGTTGCAAGAGGTGATATTTACCTTTTTTAAAAAATCATTCTATACAAATCTCAGAGAGAAAGGTAAGTCACTAACAGGAACATTAGTTCATTCCATAATGACACACAAGAAAACCCCTCTTTTTTTTATTACCTTTGTCTCATCCTGCTTTCAGGGTAATCTGCTTAAGCCTACCTTAACCAAAAAACTGCGAAATAAATCCAATGTACCCTATAACACAGGCAGCCCCAGTTAATATTGTTCAAATTATTTACATCTGAAGGGCCGCGCCTGTCTGGATAGCTGGGCCTGACGCTTCTCTGGACTTGGTTTCTGCTTTTCACATCTGTTTCAGCTTTAGACTTTCACTGGTATTCTGCCAGCAGCCACAACTTTTTAATGGCTACAATAAACTACAGAGACTCATCAAATCTTTGTTGTACGTGTTAAAATTATAACCTCTTCAATTAAAATTTTGGTTTAAAAATTAACTAGAGCATTAACTGAAGAAAAAACTTTGAAAGGGAATGTTTGAAAGAGATGCATTTTTATATACGTGATTGTTTCTTTGTTTAAATGTAAGAGAAACTAATCACAGGAATGTTTGTTAGAATTCTGTTGCATATTTCTGAGTGATAAAATAACAACATCTGAAAACACTTCTACAACCTTCTTCATTTCAAATCTGTGCTGTCGTTAACTTTATATGTTAATTGTTTTGGCTGGGTTTCAAATATATCTTCAGAAAGAGGAATTATGAAAACAACCTCAACATAACAATTTTTCTAGATTTGCTAAAAATACCTACAAAAGTTTGTTCTAGAAAACACAAATCATTGATTACAAGAAAGCTTGAGCTTTTATTTTAAGAACTAAAGTGTCCAGCTTTTCCTACTCGCTGCCTGTGTCTTTGCAATGTAGGACAAATATGATATGAATGTCACAGCCTCAATGCAGATCCTGCACAACTAAGATGCCTGACAGCAGGACTACATGCTGAAAAAGTACAAGATCAAACACAGATCATGTTTCTGCAAAAACCAGCTCAAAAGAGGGCAGGCCACGGGGCTTACAGGGCCAAGCGATGAGAGGAGATAGAGCACTCACTCATGCCCGGGTCGAACAAACAACAACTGATACTTTCCTACCACTGTTAACCTTTGAAACTATCTTAAAGATGGCAGTGACCTAATCCAGCAATTTCTAACTGTAAGGATAAACTATTTTGTAATGCTTTTCATCACCTTTCACTGAAAAAATAATCATCATGTTCAACTCTGATTCTAAAAGGACTCTTCCATTCTGATGCAGAGATGTAAATGTAAAAGTTTTTATACACTTTTATACAGATTCTCTCCCTAAACTCCATTTTCTACACAAAACTGCTGTAAGTAGAAGTAGCAGCTTCTTTGTAACAAAGAAAGACAGGCTTAAAATATTCAGTCATCATTTGCTGAATTTATTTTAGAAACTCGTGTAGAACAAAATAAAAAGAAAACTGCTTGGAATACTTAAGAGAACGACCCTTCCTACTTTATTTCCACTCAGAACCTTGATTGATAGATGACTTGGGTTTCTGAGCCCCTCTTTTTAACAAACATTTTTAAATGTTTATTTTATGTCCCAGGGTAAAAATATTTTGAACTGGAGCTTTCCATTTCCCTTTGCTGTGCCTTGGCAAGCTGTATTTTATTTCTACATTAATAGTATTCAACTCTTTCTTGTAGCTTTTAAATTGCTGTTATACAAGTACTGAAGAAAGTATTTATGTTATGGAGCTAACAGATATCTACAGTTAAACACATAGTTCTGGAGAAGTCAGAGGAAAATTTACACATAAGTAAAGAAATATTCAGAAGGATTTATTTAGGGGCCTTTCAATTGTAAAAAGGAAAATTACTTTTCAGGATCTCTACTTTCATTTTTATTAAGTCATGAGTTTAATTTTTTTTCGTTCTAATTTATGTCAGTAATTTGTGCCACAGTGTAAAAACTCTAAATGAATCAACACTATAAATCTAATTAGCAATAAGAAAACCTCATAAAGATCACATTTTAAATGGCACTTTGTTGTTAGCAGAACAAATGTGAAAGTTCCCAGTTACCTTCTAGGTCTCTCTTCAGTTTCCTTAAGTCTTTTATTAGGTCTTCAAATTTAACTTGGGAGGCCTGGAAAAAATCTTGTGGTTCTGGTAAAGGAAAAATGCTCTTGTCTGTTCCTGCTTCCTAAACAAACAAACAAACAAACAGGCCACTATGAAAATTAAAAGCATTTGCAGTGAAATAAATTACATTTTTTAAAATTCTCATCTATGAAATAAACCACAGAAATAGCATATAATAATTCCTGTTAAAACAACATATATCTCATTCAAGATTAAATACTGACCATTCTGAGTATGGAAGCTTCCTTTTAGATGTTGTAAAGCAAACTGTGATCAATTTAAACTTTGAAACGAAAATGAACTGACAACATTTCAGTCATTTTGTGTTAATAAAGGTTTAGATAAGGGATTAGAAGTTTCTTAAAAACAGATAACAGGAATGTAATTTTAATGCAAGAAGTATTTCTATGCCAAAAGTTTGTGGTTTTACTCTCTCCCAATTCATTAAATATACACTTTTTATAAGCATAAATTGAAAATCATATTTATATATTGCCTGAAGTACTATACAAAGATAAAAATACACAGTTGAAGATTTATGTGGCTAAATAAACCACATATGTTAATGTCTGTATGAAACTCCTAAGTATATACCTTATTTTTAGCAAAGTAATAAAAAAAATTGTAAGTAAAACAGAACAAAACTAATGACTACAAAAAAGAAACAAACACCCCCCCCCCCCAAAATAAACAATACAATCCCAAACAAACAAAGAAAACCCACAAACCTCTGAAAAGGTTCAAAGCAGTATCTCCAGTGGAAATTTAACAAGTAAAATATGTATAAATGGTATTAATATGACATTGCTGTGTAAAAGCATATACTAATGAGTTTAAAACATGCATATACCCATGCACAGTTTTCAAGTCTGTAACAAAGGAAAACTCCCAGGTTGGAGAATTGTTTTTTGAACAGGGAAAAAAAAATTTATTATTATAAAGATATGAACATTTTTTTTTGGAGAAGTGCAATGGATGACAACTACACTGTGTTAATTTTCTCCCAAGAATGATAAACTGTTTTGTTTTACAAAATTCTTTGAAGTAAAATTACAGTATAGTAGAAATTCTGCAGAAATGTTAAATATTATATATTTAAGTAAACTGATTAGAAAGCAAAAAAAAAAAAACCAAACTCTGAAAAACCCCAAAACACCAAACCCAAAAAAACAAAACCAAAATCAAAACACAACAAAAAAGAAAGAACCCAAACAAACAAACAAAGAACACTAGTACAGATCTACATATCTCATGTCTACTAACTCAACCATCCAACCACCTTATGTAAGAATTTTAAAAAAAAAGGAAGGAAAAATAAGCCATCACATACTTAAAATCAATTATTAGTGACATTTTCATTTAAAATACAATAACTCAAATTTTCCACTCAATAAATTTGGCCACTGCTAGTATCAAAAATCGTCATAAATGTAACTCACTCAAAAGCAGTAGCCACATCTCCTCCTACATTTCAATCCCTAAATTCATTCCCATCAGCTGACTTACCTATCTTAAAATACTGAGCTGTCCTTGCATTCAGTCATAAGAGCGAAATCATAATTCTGTCTTTCAATGTAATGACAGCACAGGAACTTTTACGATGTTACAGTGACCCGCATGTAATAACGGGGTGGAGTGACCACCCGTCCAATCTGCAACAGTGACAGGCAACTGCCTGCAGTGTAAAATTTTCCAAAGCAAATTTCACACCTATTGAGGCACAGAACTATTGTAACAAAGCAAAAGAAATGGATTTTGTTTTTCCATTAGAGGTACTGTGTTCAGATTTTAAAAAAGCTAATATGAACCCTTTTACAATCTGTTAAAGAAACATACTTTTGGAGAGGCTGATACAGCAAATGAATCTTTTACCTTATCACAGTGGCGTAGGTAATATATGACGACATAGTCCACAAGATTAATACCACTATCCTAGGAAAAAATAAAAAAAAATATTAATAATGTGGGATTTACACTGATTCAAGTGAGTAAAATGTACTCTATTTCAAAATGAATGTAATATTATTTTATACTGCTATAAGAAATAGGACTCCCAATATTTTCAGCCTTAGCATTACTGACCAAAAAAAAAAAAAAATCTATCTTTTACAATATTGGCTTGATTGTACCACCACTGGATCTAGAGTTTCTTTTGGTTCTCAATACCAGGCAAAAATACATGTACTGAGAGAAATTGCCCCCATATTTTATTTAATAATACAAAGCACTACTGAATAATAATATTAACTCAAATAATAATACTATTTAATAATACTAATCTTGAACTTAGTATCAACTAAATATTAAAGTCATCTCAGATATATTAAGGTAAACTGAATTTCTTGCTCCCTCTACTCTCAATCATCTATAATGTAGATCTGAAAGAGGTATTTATTCCAAATACGAAATCAGACAGCATGTAACTAAGAAGTATATTTCATGCCCCATTACCATATGAATTTTAATTCTCACTTGATGGAATCACCATTTCCATGCTCCTGCATGCAACTGTACACAATATTTTATTTTGTTACATGTCATTGGGTCAGCATAGTCCAATGAACAAAGGAAAAGTTATACATTATAGAGTACCATTCAGCAACATAAAAGAATCATCATATAGGGAATGATATCTGGAATGTCTTTGAAATTTTTTGGATGTATTTTCATATTCTACAGTGACAGGTATCAGGACAAATATTTCTATGTGAACAGTGTCTGACTTCCTGTACAGAGCTGCCTCATTTATATTAGAGCCTGCAGCACATTATATTTTATTAATATCATACACACACAAAATTCTTCTAAGCAAGTCACTGCTGTCATGCAGACACAGCCACTCTGCATGTATGATGGTTTTAGAAGACTCTGCTGACAGGTCAAAAAAACCTCAACAAAAAGGAACTTTCTAAAGCTCATGTGACAACAAATGACTTTTATGTGAAATAAGAGATATTTAAAATTGGGTCTTTACCTTAGCTCATGGAATTCAGTTTACTCAGACATAATATTTCTTGCTAGCAATTCACAAGAAGGGAGTAATGGGACACAGGAAGAATATCTTAATGTTCAAATATATAAGACCCTGCATTTTTTCTCCTTGCAAATATGGTCTACCAATTACCTCTGAGGTTTCATGTCTGCCTGTAGCAGCTGGACCCTTTGAGATTTTTTGCATTTTGGAGACTAATCTAAACTAATAATATATTTATTTTTGCTACCAGGAAATTGTAAATACTATCATTTTTTTTTTTTAGCTTGTTTTGCTAAGGAACAAGTCTTATTCAATTACACTGTACATCAGTGACTACTTTTCATAATGCACAATTTTGGAACAAGCTGGCTAAATTCAGCCACACGGAAAGTCCCAGAGATAACGAAGTTCTGTGAAGTTTATGGGTAGATGGAAGAGTAAGACTAAAACCATTATTTCTACTGAGAAAAGTCAGGCAAAGCCCCCTTGTTTTACTTTCTCCTTCAAGGCAGCCAGCCAAACAACAAACACCTGAGTAATGGGAAACTTGGCCCGGTTCTAGTTTAGCTGCAGGTTGTACTGTGCCTTGTCCACGGAGTAGGACTGGAAGAAAAGTGGTCATACGGAACAGCTGAACCATCAAAACGAAGAGGAAAGTAAGAATTAGAAACAGAGATATTTAGGTTGGAAAGTACCTCTACGATTGTTGAGTCCAACTGTAAACTCAGCACTGCCAAGTCCACCACTAGACCGTGTTCCAAAGTGCCACATTTACATATCTTTTAAATTCCTCCAGGGATGATCATTCCACCACTTCTCTGGGCAGCCTGTTCCAATGCCTGATAACCTTTCCGTAAAGAAACTTCTCCTAATATCCAATGTAAACCTTCTCTGGCTCAACTTGACACAGTTTCCTCTCATCCTATCTTGTTACTTGGGAGAAGAAACCAACTTGCCCCAGCTAGAACCTCCTTCAGTTAATTGTAGAGAGCAGCAAGGTCTCCCCTGAGCCTTTTCTCCAGGATAAATAACCCCAGCTCCCTCAGCTGCTCCTTAGTACATAAGACTTGTGTTCCAGAACTGACACCAGCTTCATTGCTCTTTGAGCATGCTCCAGTATCTCAATGCTTTTAGAAGATAAAGGACTCAAATCCACTGAAAAAGCTTTCATTAATACAGTTGCTCACTGAACAATTCATTAAATGTGTTTTTACACTTCGTTAATGATGATATTCACAATTAAAATAAAAAGGTCCCTAGACATACCACTTTCGTGATGTTGCTTGTTTCACAAATGCATTCTCTTGTACATCAAGCATAACTAGGAACAAAAACTTAAAATCTATCTTTCTTATAGTAAAGAAAGCACTTCACAAAAGAAAGGACGAAGAACACGAAAGAAGAGGGTTTTTTTTCTCATCCTACAAATATGTACCAACATCAGCAGAAAACATCTTGTATTCTTTGCTGCTTTCTATATCCCTGTGGGGTCTAAGTACGTTTTGGTAAAGAACGACTTTGACTGGTGTTTCCACTGCCTACACTAACACCTCCTCCGCAGCCCTACTAAAATAAGAAACAAAGTAACTCATCTCAAAAGGTGTCTACAGTTTGATCCTGACTTTGATCCTGGCATGACTAATCAAAAAACAGCTAGTGGTTCTCAATTTTTAACTAAATAATTTACTGTCATTTATAAGCATTTTCTCATGCATGCCGTTCAAAATTTGTGTCCTACATCCATTTAACGGACAATTTAAAAAAAAAAAAAAAAGAAAAAGACTGAAAATATCTTGTTGGGTCTGACACCTCTTTGAAGATGAATAAAATCCTGCATGTTTTGAATTTATGTCCCTTATATATAATTTGTTAATGTATACGCTACACTGAACCTTTACTGATACTTTGGCTTTGAACTTGATTTTTAAAACATTTTTACTCACACAGAGCTACCCTAAATTAAGAGCACAAAAAAAGAATGTGGACAGTTACTGGAGAAGAGTTCAGCAGTTTATGCTCTCTGATTTCTCTCTACCCTACTGTAATTAAGTCCCTGCTAGTAAAAGACACACGCTGAAGTTCTTTCTCACCTAAGATAATTATCCTAGTATTACTGAATAGGAGAAATTAAGAGATTGTGGAAACACGCACATGTGCAGGAGGAGGTTAAAAGCTGGGAGAAAAAGTTATGGAAATTGTACAAAGTGCCTTGCTTCTTCAAGCAAGAATGATAAGAAATAAAGGATTAACTTTTGAACAGATGACAAAACAAAGACCACTTGAGAAAAATTGTCTTTAATTAAAAATTACTACTTACTCTGCTTTTGACATCCTTTAGTTTGGGGAGTATTTCCAAACCGAATCCATCAGCTTGACCTCGAGTCCTATTCCCGCCATTCATATAGTTTCCAAAAGCCAGAATCAAACCCAAAATTTCCTTTACACTTGTCATGTTCAGCAAAGCCTGGAAAATGGACACTGGTCTGTAACTTCTACTGGCAAAACAATTCTAATTGCTAATATAAGATAGCCTTTTTAAAAATTATTTTTGCTAAAGGTTTTGTTTCTTGTCTGCTTTTACCTTAAGGGAAGATGAAGCTAGTACAATAATCAAGACTGAAACATTTATTAGACTGTATCTCCCTAAGATAATATGTTTAATTAATCTATATGAAACAAATGATATACCTTCATATACTGTGTTGATGACTAAAAGATTAATGGAAGAAGATTACTAAACATTCTTAGTAGACTTTCAAAATCTTACAGATTAGGTAGTTCATCATCTGTTTGCAAAAAGCACAGTCAAATGAGCTATTTTTGCTGTCATTAGATTGGACTCAGACTGTCATTCAGTCTGCTTCTCATTGGTCACGGTACTTTAAAATTCACACTCCTGGATCCATACTTAATGCAGATAAAAAAGGGCTAACTAATTACTATACCTCAAAACAGAAAACAATTCTAGAAACACAGTGTAGAACTAGCAAATTATTTTCAGTTACATATAAAGACACCTGTCATGACAACTGAGAATCTAAGGCCGTAGGACTAATCCTTAACTATGTAGCCTTATACACTAGATAAATCAATTGCAGTGTAAACCCCTGAGAAGTAAACTGAGGGGCAATACAACTTTCCCTATCTCATACAACACTGATTCCTTATTTATGTCTCCTTTGGAAAGGAAACACCAAGTAACTGTTTTTATTGACAGCAAATCCAAAGGGGTAGAGCAAGTGTATTTTGTGGATGCAAAGCTAATCAAAAGCTAATCTTCAAATTGGAAAATAATAAAATTAACAGTTCAGGCTAAGATGTTAGACCTTTAGGTCACTATTTAATTTCTCTCAATTCTCATTCTACTTCTCGTATTTTGTTATGATTTGACAGTCTTTTCTTTAGCCTTTCATAGCATAGAAATATTTTGCACAGCTTTGTCAGACACTAAAAGTCTTCTGTACCAGGGTTAACAGTAATTAATAGATGACAAGCATCTATTGGTATCGATAGTGGTATGCAAAAAAAAAAAAAAAAAAGAAAGTTTGCAAGGCCGTGTATTAAGCCTGTCTGATATTTAATTTCTTGTTTATGGAGATTATCTATTACATACTTAATATGCAAGGTAATAAAAATCTACCATTAAAATAAAAATTAATTTCTATGTATTGCACAGGGCATCACATGTAATTCACTTCCCTTTCCCTTCTTCCTTTTGTTCTGATAAGAAGTTATACATTCAATATATTTTTATTTTCCTGAAAAGGCAATAAGCAGGTTTATGGTTCATCTCTTATGGTAAAAAAGAGGCATAAATACTCTAATATATATTTAAGTTTTAATTTAGCTTTCATTAGGACTTACCTTGGAGGCACGAGTTATGATATCTACTTTCCGGTGCACTGATGTTATCCCTTCAGAGAAAACTGACTGAAAGATAATACACTGAGCTCGTTCTGCAAAGTTGGGGATCTGAGATAATTCGTATAGAAATCTGTGGGGGAGAAAGGACTATTCATGAATCTTGACAATTTTTGTCTGTGGGGTACATAATGAACGAAGGCTGCAGCATCATGAAATATATATGCAATCTTTCCTGCTTTAAATCAAGTCTGACAGAATTCATAATTGTTATTTCTGCTAAGAATGTGCTAAAAATCCTATTAATATCACTAAAAACTCACAATATTAATCATTACCATATCAATCCATTAACTATCACAGTTGCATAGTAATAAATAGAAGAATCTCAAACCTAAATCATCAGTTAAAAAACAAAAAACGGAAAAAGCTAGATAAACACTATCTATGTACTCTTTCAACTTACGTCTTTTCTGAAATACAGAACTCAATATATTCCTACAAGTTTATTTCTAAAATGTCTGCCAAAAAATTTATTCTGATTCTCAGCATCAATTCTCTTTTACTAATTTCCACCACATTTTCAATCATATAGCAACATGTTTTATGGCAATGTACCTGGCTGTGTATTTAGCTCTGAGAGTATCTGTCTTCAGTCACTATTCAGAAAAGTTACTAAGTCTTTACCTTCTCTATACTTGTCCTCATACAAACATTTTCCTCATGAGTCTATTCAAGCTTTTCTTCTTTTAACTCTTTGGTAAATAATAATAAACAGGCATATGTAACAACTCCAGTTTGGATCTCACAAAATGAAAGCATCCCACGGGCATGAGTAATTCCTCCCTTTTCCCTTCATCAATTTAAAATGTAAAAGCTTGGCTAAATAATACAAGAAGTTTTAGCATTTCTTATAATAACAATGTATTATAATAACAATAATTTGCTTTTGGGTTTTCAGTCTAGGATTTCAGTGACACATGCTTTCTTGAAATCCAGAAAAAAGCTGTCTTTTTCTCCAATATCACTTTAGAAATATTCTTCTAGTCTCCTGTCAGCAGGTATCCTTAGATCCCCTTAATGCAGTGCCATAAAGATTTTCCTATCTCACTGAATTATGTATTATGAATTATGTATTCAGTGAGATTATAAATTCAGTATTCAATTTATTAGCATGAATTCTTCTTAAATTTATTTAAATTATTTAAGCCAATACATCTGATTTCTCCAAATTATTTCTTTTCTATGATAAATGATATCAACATGTTTAAATCTCCTTTATAAATTTCTCATGTATGCAAGGCTTTGCTGAATACATAGTGACTGTCTAAAAAATAAGCACAATCCACCTGTGGCTGGTGTGGACTATTATGTTTTAATTGGAATAACATTTTTTCCTTCTTTTTTCTTTCTTGACTGATGAAAAAAATCTATTGTGAGAGAAGATCACGGAGGCCTGGCTTGAGTCTTATACTTAAGCAGTGGGAAAAAAGAAATGTCAAGCTGGTATTAATAAAAATGCTTCCTATTGGGAAGGAATGGTATTGCCAGGAAAAAAAAAAAAAGAGGGTATTTTGCACTTTGTGTGAGAGAAACAAAAGAAAGAAAAAACAAACTGCTCCATTAAAGTTCTAACATACACACAATTAAAAAGTTTAAATTTAAAAAGTCAAATGACACATATTCTTGACTTCCCTTGAAAGGAGAACTATCTCCCACATGGCTGCCCATCAGAACACAGAGTAATTGTACTGAGAGTTAAAACAGCATCAAGCATAAAAAGAAGGTATCTCCAGATTTTGGAATTCAAAGCATTCAAAGTTAATATCCAGACAGAGCACTTATAACTGAAATCTATCACAAAAAGGAATCTTAGTGTCTACAAATGTACTTACTAAAAAAAAAGCCATAACATGAATCTAGGGTTATCACAGATAAATCACCAATTCAGGTGGACAAAACTTTAGGAGAGAAAAGAATATTCTTAGTTTAGGCATTTTTTCAATTTTAGTCTGAGGAAAGTATGATTAAGACTTAAAGTAATGGTGATTTGAGTGTGACATAGCTTTTGGATGGGTTTCTCATTACCATAATTCTCATGGCCTAAAATATACATAGAGAATATGTTGTTCATCTCTGTGAAGTCCATTGTACTCCTTTCTTTCAGAAACCGTAAATAAAAAATGCATTTACTTGAGAACTCTTATCCTACCAGAATTTTGTAGTAAAGGCCTTGAGAGAACTTTCAAGCCAGGCATATTGCCATGTTGTTAGTGTAAGAGAACATTCTTGCAAATATAGACAAAGCAGCCTGGTTCTACAGAGGTAATTTTCAGATCACATTTATCCACATTTGAAGAATATAAAATTTTGAAACAATTTTTTTGGAAAAACGTGCTTCTAAGTAAGCCAGCAGGATTTAAACTGAAGTCCAAGGAAAGCTGCCTTCAAAGAGAAGCAAAATGCATTACTTGGACAGCAATTATAAATTGCTCTCTACTTCCTGAATCAAACTCCATACAAAACAGGAAAACTCAGTACCACATTTTGCCACTTCTTCCTTCATTAGTACTTTTTTCACGCTGGAAAGGACTTTACAGAGAATGTTCTACAACTAAAAAGGGTCTCAGAAACCAGCTAAAGCATCTGTATCCTGTTAGTAAAGCTCCAAATTGTGGCCAATTTTGCATATAAATCTTTATCATGGTAATGAATATTAGCATTTGACAACTATTATCATGAAGCATAATTTAGGGGGATATTGTTATGTTGCTGTCATACTTACAGTTTGTGCCAAATTTAACATGACAGCAAGACAAATCAAAATCACACGTGCAGGAGTACATCAGTGATACCACTAAAGCTTTTTATTTGTCTGGTAATCCAAGCACATAATGGTTTCCTTTAGAGTTCAGTGAATTCACATCAATGGTTTCATTATATGAAAGCCTACTGTTAGTATTTGCAACCATTTGATAAATGGTTTAGTTTACACTTTTTTTCTGATCCTCGTAAAGAAAATACATGACACATATGCCCTGTAGTATATATTTAATCACACATGCAAATTTAGCATTCTTCTGTCTTTAATCTTTTATGAAACTACTATGCATAACAGAGTTCCAAAAATCTCCAGTTCTGCACTTAGGTTGAATTAGAGGCTGACTTAGACAACAAAACCAGTGGCAGCCAATCTACTGAGTTTTCAGAAAGGACATTATTTTGAAGGTACAACAAAATTTACATTATGCGCATAAAGTAAATTGTTTCCCCCTTTAGCTACACTTAAAAGGGCTAATTTTCTTAACCTATGTAGTCTAATAATAGGGTAAAAATGGGATAATTAGCACTTCCAGACAGAACAGAGAGAGTAATAATTGATAAAAAATAGCTTTTGTTTTTGACACTACTATTTCACTCCAAAACACCAGACATAACTCCTTTATTTACAGTGTACTTTTACTTATGGAACACTGATAGCATAAATCCAACTTTGTATTTAATTAAAATTAACCTCTCTCCAATATAAATTGCAAAAAAAGACAACCTCTGATAGCTCTAGAGGTCTACAAGATTCATATTCTTCAGAAGAAAAAATGCGTTCATATTTATTTAACTCAGACATACAGACTGCCAAAGATTCAAGCTCTGGAAAACATCATCTAGTCACACAATGTATTCTTATGCCCCAAGCCAATGCAACGAAAGTCATGGAAATGGGATGGAAAAACAAGCTAGTATATACACTTTACACATATTTGTTCTCTTAAGTCTTACTAAAGAACAAGAGTTACTCTTACTCGAGCAAGATAATAGCCTTATCTCCTAACACTAGCCTATTCCCTAGTGGGCAGTCACAAATTACTATTTAGCTGCTTATGTTAGGAAAAATAGAAAAAATTATCTGTTCTTCAGCACTAACATTTTAATGGGAAAAAGGTATGAAAATGTAATACTTCTGACATCAAACAATCATATACTATCTCTACTATTTCAGTTATTCCCCTCCCTACCCTTTCTTACATCAAAGACAGCAGAAATGACAAGACAAGATGGAAAAAGGAACAAGATGACAGAGGCCTCGGTGCAGGAAGATCAGAAGAGAGTAAGAGTACAAAAGGGAAAAGTAGTGTAGCAGCAGAAGCAAACACTACTGGTAGGCCAAAATCTCAAATCAAATGTATACTCTAAAATAAAATTCAGGATTATATCATGAATATAATAGTTAATGGATTCTTGAGGATTCTTTCACATTGGTCTAAGGAGTATTACAACAGAAGGAGCAACACTTAAGGAGTTTTTCATCCCAACAGTTGTCACAGGCCACAACAGTCCCAGCAGAGGAATGGCGGAACCAGTGAACGTACACTGTGTCTTTATCACAGCACTCACCAAACCCCTCTGTTCATGCAGCTCTTTCAAATAACTACCAACAAAAATCAGTCTGACCCTGCTTTATGACATGTTAATTTAGCCCTAAACACTTCAATGGAAGGATAAGCCTTCCATAATTGTGAGAATGGGAACAGAAATTCTTATTGATTCAAGGCTACATATTTTATCAGTTCTGGTGGTCCAGGCTGATGTAGTAAAATCTGTCATCTCTGAAAAAAGTTATGTGATAAAGGCAAAGTTTACATCATGCCTTGAAATACACAAAAAAGTGTATAATTACTTATTAAAAATTATGTGTCAAAATTGATTTCAACATATCATTGAAAGACTGTATTGTATAATAATAAAATATTATGGAAAAAATAAATCTTACTGCTCTGGTTTATCTAGAAGCTTCAGTTCCTCCTCTTTTGAAGTCTGATAATACTGCTTGATTTTCTCCAGTTCATCCTTTTGTGCTCTCTGAGTGAATTAATACAAAGTAATTAGTTGCTAATTAATAAGACATTAATAAATTACTACTTTACCTGTTTGCTTGCAAGTAACAACCATATTTTTTAATTAGGAAACATTAAGTCTATGCAAAAGAGTGAGGTATAAAGATCCATGATAAATTCCTTCAGTGCCTTGCATGCCATTTACTACCAATGGCCATGGAGCACAGCACCCTTGTGGAACACAGCACTGCAAATATTGCTACAAAATATTGCTTCACAAAGTTTAGTTTAGGAAGGTATCTCTGATATCTCCGCAGTCCAGTGTAAATGTAGTCTTTCAAGCAACTTCAGAGTCACACAGTTCGTGAATCCTTAATCTACACAGCAATCTGGGATAACCACAACAATCCAGGAAACTGATGAGAAAAATTCAGCATGGTAGCACAAAACAGGTCTCAAGTGAGGACAGTATTTTTCAGACAGCTCAGGAGAGAAGACTGATAGGTGTTACACCTTTTGTTGCATTTTAATCCAACTCCAAAGGCATTCCATTGTTTAAAATTTCTGAGATTTAAAAATGTCAGAGAAAAAAAGTAAGAGAAATAAGCATCTCAATGTATCTTTTTTTATGTTCATAGAATATCCTGAGTTGGAAGGGACCTACAAGGATCGTCAAAATCCAACTCCTGGCACTGCACAGGACAGCCTCAAGAATCACACATGCCTGAGAGGACATGCCAAACTCTTCTGGAACTCTGGCAGGCTTGGTGCTGTGACCACCTCCATAAAGAGTCTGTTCCAGTGCTACCCTGTGGGTGAAAAACCTTCTCCTTTATGTCTAATGTAAATGTCCCCTGACTCAGCTGTTGTTGGTCAACTAGGTGGGTTCCCTTGCCATAAAAGGAAATTATGTTTGATAAGCAGGACTGTCCTCTCCTGAAGCCAGGCTGGCTGTGACCTATAACAGTGCTATCCTTCAAGTGTTTTTCAATAACCTTCTTCATAATTTTACTGCGCATTGAAGTGGGACTGACAGGCCTGTAGTTTCCAGGGTCATGCTTCTTGCTCTTCTTGAAAACTGGGACAGCGTTAGCCAGCTTCCAGTCAACTGCAACATCTCCACATTCCCAAGACTATTCAAAATCTTCAAGAGAGGCCTCGTGATGATAGCAGCCAGCTCATTGAGGATTCCTGGATGAATACCATCAGGCCCCAGATTTGTAGGGATCCAGCTGCAGAAGCAGATCCCACACAATTTCAGGGTCAATT
Organism: Lophotriccus pileatus; assembly: GCA_035583135.1. NCBI lineage: Eukaryota > Metazoa > Chordata > Aves > Passeriformes > Tyrannidae > Lophotriccus > Lophotriccus pileatus. The sequence continues at coordinate 31,587,968 of JAWWES010000168.1, read as the reverse complement.
GGGAGCTAATAATTCTCGCAGTCATGGTCCTCCACCTCAGGGCCTGGAAACCCCCTTGGCCCGTCATCAGTGTGGAAAACAGAGGCAAAGAAAGTGTCAAACACCTCTGCCTTGTCTCTGTCCCTGTTTGTGAGGTGACCATCCTCATCCTGTAATAGGTTGATGTTATTTACGCACTGCCTTTTGCTATTAACATATACTAAAAACCTTGTAGAATTTTTCTACAAAAAGTCTGTAGTCTAAAATTAAAACATAAAATAGAATTTTATTTATTCTGTGTCTGAAATCACTATGGTGATTAACCACATCTTTACCCCATCTTTACTTACATTTTCATATAGTGCTTCCAGTGTTTCTAGATCTACTACAGAGTCATCAACGCACAGTATAGCTGTATAGAATACAAAGAGAAATTAGATGCTAGAAAACATACTTAAGAGTTCAATTCTTTGCTCTCAGAAATGTACTAAAGGGTTCTAATTTAGCTAAAGGACATGTTGCATCCAGTTAGTATTGTATTATTTTCAGTGTTTTGTCTTCTAACTTCATAGCACTCATGGAAAAACATTCTATAAAATCTGCCTTAAGAGAATACAGTGCTACTGTCCCCCTCTAATACACTCAGCGATCAAAGATATGACCAGTCAAGTACTCAGCTGATTGTGTACTTTGCAAATTTGTGTACAAATTGTGTACAAAGTACAAAGTGTGTACTTTGTAAATTTGCAAGCCCAAAAGATTGTGCTACAGTTTTTAAATTACCTTCAGCAGTCTCATGTTTAAGTTAGCTTTATCCTCTAGAAAACTACCCACATGACAATTTCCAGATAAATATTTTTCAATATCACACAGAAACACATGAAGTACACTCTTTGTCAATTAATTATGGCTCATTACCAAAAATGAAAAGTCTCAAAATCTTTTCTATCTTAGTTTCAGATATTACTATGCTTGGAATATGACACTAAGTGCTTCCAACATTTAAACATCTCATTACAATTTAAGCAAGTATTGGTACTCTTCTGAAAACTAAACGGGATTACTTCATTGTGCTTTCTAATGCACTCTAATGTTAAATTCCAGGAAGCTAAGAGATGCACAATGGAATGGAAATAAAATTGGATGTTTAAATTTTTTGAAACCAGCTTTTCCTTGAGATCCATAATGAGACTGGGCACAATTTTTGAACACGTGACTTAAGTATAAATATTACTGAGAACATTAATCACCAAAAAAATCAAGCTTAAGGCCTCTACCAATTTTCCATGTAACCACTGAATCACCATTAGCTACTACCTGATAACTTTTAATTGTATTATATTTCTTTAAAAGAAATTTGACCACTTCTGAATTTAGAAGAGTTTAAAAGCTCTTGCTGCATTTGCAATCCACGTTTGAAAGAGGCAAGGCACACATCTTTAAATAATTATTTAAAAGTGATAAGCTTTCGCCTGCTCTACCACCTACCCCATGATTTTACATTGTGAAATTTACCAGCAGGCTAGTAAATTTTCCCTGTGGCATGCTAATTAATTTTATTAAAAGGTCCAGTGACATTTAGAATGCTTTAAAATTCTGCCTGTCAATTATGATTCTGTCTGTTGACATTACACCTTGGTTAGAAGTAAAGAATTATAGAGAAAACAGTATCAGTGAAAAAAAGCAGTATTTTCCAACTATTTTTGTCCTACTGCAAAGATTCAAAAAAAGCTCAAGCATGTAACCAAATGTAAAGCCTGAACAACTGAGACTGACAAAAATCTTTGTTTAAACAAAAATCATTAGGGATTGAATTTAAGAGATGTCTCCCGTAACACAGTTTCAAGAGTTGCACTATCTTCTGTATTATCCAATGCAATTTCAGAAGAACCTAAGAGACTGGAAAATTGGTTTCACAGTCCAATATATTTAATTGTTAAGATTTTCAAATATTTAATTGAGCTCAGAAGCTTCCCTTGTGTTTTAAGATTCATCCTATTTTAGAATATTCTGAAATCTGCTTACAAGCAGAAATTTATTTGTCTAGAGTTATGTAGAGAAAACTTACTGGAGACAAATTGGACGTGTACTAGAAATGCAAAGCATGTAACTAATAGTCAATTTTTTAGGTACAGAACTATTATGATGACAGGAAGTAGTTTAATAAAAAAAGCACTTAAATAAGAATATTAAGAATTTTAAACCTAACTGAAACTTTTAGCCAGAGATTTGTCACCAAAAAGGCCCCAGAATTGCAAAGTGGTTTTTAAAGCTCTATTATCTTATCCATGTTTCTGTACCCAGCATCAGTTCTAACAAATCATCATTTTGAAGAGATATGATAAAACAAAAAGTGTCTGAGACTAAACTAACAAAATACAACTCCATAAATCACATTTTTAACAGAATTAATAACAATCAGTGTTATGAGACATATATTGAGTTTTCTCTCTTTGAACAAGTATGTAATTGTATAAAAGTACCAAGAACATATTTTCTGATTTACAGCTTGTACTGCTAAAATTGGCAATGTTCATGCAGACAACCTGCAGTTAAAAATCTGGTCATATTACTCAATTTAATGATAGCTGGACATCTTAGGATGCCAATGTATGTAGAGACACATTCCCAAGAAGCCAGAAGTACTGCCAAAAACTACACAGCCTCCTTTATGTCATCTTTATGTATTTTAGTATCTTTGTCCTTCTCTGTTTTTTTCACTCAAACTGACTGAACTTAATGCCATACACATTTGGAACAGAAGACAAAAATGTACAAATTTTATGAAGACTGGCCCATTTTTTTGAAAAGAAGCACTGATTTTGAAAAGCTGAAGAAATCCCCAAATTCACAGGTGTCTCAGTATTCTTATTTTAAAAATATGGCATGAGCAATACATTCAAGGTATGTTGAATAAATTAACTTGAATTTGAGCAGCTGAATAAAACCCCATTACTCTAGATCAAAGAAAGTAATTATTTTCCTTTCTACTTAAAGGAACAAAAGCGTCTTAATTTTTCTGTGAAAAACAAAACCCACTTTTAATCATATGTATATTAACATTATCAAAATTAATATGAACCTTGATAATGCTCTTCCTGATATAGTGAATTTAACCATAATACTTCACTGCATTAAATCTCATTATATCAAGACTTACATAAATGTAAGTATCATAAATCTACAAAAGAGGCTCCAAAACAAATAATAGCTATTACAGTATCAATCATCATTGGTGGTTTTTACTTTCATCTTGCTTTCTAGTTAGCTGTCTTCCTTACACTGTCAGTTTAGTTAGAATATTTCACCTACACCTCACAATATGTCAAAAGGAAGTAGACTCATGCTGTGAAAAGCTGGTAATTTTATTGGGTTCCTCTACCTTTAAAAAATCTGTTACTTGGCCAAGTCTGGTTTCTGAGATCCTTTTTTGCAGGGAAATTGAGGCAAACATTTTTATGTGGCCTATGGTGTCTGCTCACAAGAAGAAGAATTTATATACACAAGGATCATTAGTGCAGGGTTGCACCCATTAGGCTATAATAACCATCAGCTAGGACAAAAAACAGATCAGCATCATGCATTCAAACTAACAGGCACACATAAAAATACCTGCCAACTACATTTCCCATACAAAGCATTGCTTGGAATATAAACTTATACCAAAGGTATTTAACATATTTTAAAAAATTAACAGATTCCCTGCTGCACAGATTTCTCATACTCTGATCACTTAAAAAATGTAAACCAAAGAAAAGCTCAAAGTTTAAAGCATACTGTGTGCAGTCTACAGACAACTTCAGAACTTAGAGGCTAAATATGAAAAATATACTTATCTCCTCTTAACAAGCTAAAATACCAACAGTCTTAAGTCTAACTCCAATATACTGCCTCACTCCTACTAAACACATTTTGGTTAAATCAAGATTTAAGTCCTGCTGACAGAGCTTACATATACTCAGCAATATTAAACCACTTAATATGGCAATTAGACTATGAAATATGAAGAAATCACCTTAACTGCTCTCTAATGATGAAACAAACATACATTATTTAAATAAAAAGAGCTTGCCAAAGGTACATGCATTTGACCTGGAAGTATTTAATTGTCTTATATACTACATTCTGTTGAGTAAGGCTTGATTTCATGGAAATCACAGAATCATAGAATCATAGAATTAACTGGAAGAGACCTCCGAGATCGTCAAGTCCAACCCTTGATCCAACCCCACTGTGATTACAATGAATATGCAGCACATCACTGGGAAACTGAAATTGTGACTGACCTGGTCAATTAGACAATGATAACAACTGTTAAATACAAATCCCTACATGGCAAAAATTCCTAAAATATCCAAATCACTCTGGTTTACTTCTGATGAATTGATATGTTATAAACTTATTTAAAGGTTTCCTCCAGTATTTAATTGCCATGAAACACAAAAAAATTACACATAACAAAGAAGCACCATGAGCACAGTGTAGGTTTAGAAAACTAAGAAAGCTCAACTCCTGAAAGAAGTCATGAGCAAAAGACTCTGACACCAATGTTAACCTACTCACATCATGCTGGATGCCCAAGGCAGATTCATAAAAAAGTATATTGTGAATTTTCCCAAAAAAGAGAAAATAGTTTAATTTAATTACTCCTTTGAACATAGGCATCTACATTTTATGTACATCCCATATTCTGAAACTAAAAGTTTCTTCATCTGGGCTGTCCCATAATTTTGACAGTTAAGCCTTGAACAAAGATCTCAGTAGCTCATGGAAAGCCAGCACAGATGACATACTGCAGAAAAGAGCATTATTATGTGTTTTCCAGTGCACTGCTGTTGCTAGCTACTATACTGGAACTGTCTCAGTGAGTGGAACATTTTGTAAAAAGTTGGGCCGAGGGCCCACAGTGGGTTTTCATATACGGTTATAATCAGCATTTCCCATTACAAACAGAACTGAATCACCTCACTGTGGAGTGAGTTGTAGTATTTCAACAGCAAAGCCACACAAATAGTCTTGAGTCACAAGTTTGTCCCTCAAGCTGTAAGATTTCAGCTAAACAATGATAGGAAAAGACATAAGTGGATTGATACAAAATGGAGATTACTTCTCCAAGTGTGTACTGTGTGTACTTCTCTAAGTGTGTCCCTTACCTAACAACTGATCACTATCCCTCATCTCTTCTTTTTAAGGGTTTTAAAAAAATGCAGAGCAGAAGCCTTAAAAATAATCTCAAACCTATGCACAATTTGATTATTGCTATTTGTCTTTTTAATACAAAGATCCAATATAGCATACTGAGATAGACAGATTTTCTGCCTGCTTCTTCTGCTCAGGAAATGAATAGTATTAATAGCGGTCTAACAAAAAACTATATTATCCTCACAAGTACCAGATTCACCAGTGTTCTCAGAACATTGCAGCACCAAGGATTTGTTCTCCTTTCCCATCTGTCTAACAGATACTAGGACAGGTGCAGCACGACAATGTCAACTTTCCTCTGCATCATATAAAACCAACACTAACCAAAATAATTATTCAGTTTTACATTGTCTTCTCCCTACACTGTACTCAGATACAGATGAACTTAAACTTATCTGCAAAGGATGCATTTCACTCTCTCAAACCAACACGTGAATTGTGGCAGCTGGCTCACTGTCAAATGCAAGTTGAAGCAAGTGCCAGACATGGTCACTTGCTCATTTTGCCCTGCCAAGTTATCTACAGAATATGCTGTGAAGCTATGTACTTTAATATGAGAGGATAATCCTATAGATGCAGAAATCTCACACTATTTTAAAGGACAGTGTAATTTTTCTCATGATTTCTCTTGTTTTGTCGTCTACAATTTTGCATGCATCTGTATGCACCAGACAGTTCATCTGAGTTTTTTTCTTTATTTCTGTAACTGCTAGTTAAAGTAGAGCAAGTATACACAGACAGTAAATTCATTTGTACATAACTTTTCACCAAACACTGTTAGAAAAACTTGAAATAAAATATTTTTTTTAATTCTTGACCTTCTTTTGCTTCAAGTTTCTCCATTCTACATTGCAAGTGGTCAAAGATCATTAACTTTTCCCTGTTTTTCAGGTACCGAATTAGGCCATGAAAACTGGCTTGAAAAAAGAGATGAGTCATTAATTTGCATGTTCCTTAGAGGTAGTTCTTTCTAACTTCACTTTGTAATGAAAAAAACCCACAATCTTTGATATTCATGACCCAGTGATCACATGCTTTTTTGGTTAGCTGTTGTCATGAGCCATTTAGCCTATTATGAATTTTTCTCATCCAGTGCACTGACTACAGTAGTCTTCAAATAATTTTTCTGCTGACAGGCACAACTGCACAGATTTAAATTGCATAAAATGCTATGGAATAAACATACACTAAAAGAGAAACAAGATCATTCTACTGTTGTCTTCATACTAGTATGCATTTCTAAAGGTCCCCTTTACAGAACAATGTTTTCCCTTGTGAACTGGGGTATTTTCCCTAGGTAGTCTCAGAACACAGATTTTGATTAGAATCACTCATCCTGCTTTGTAATTTTTTTTTTTTTTTTTAAAGTTCCACTAACAATATTCCCAAATTCTGTTTGTAACTCTTAGCTGTTTTCATAAAGAAAGACACAGCATATCCTATTGCCTCCTTGAGCAACACATGTGGTGACAGGCCAGCCATTTGCTACCTCAGACTAGAGAGGGTGATGAGTTATAAACTTTTCTTCAGTGACAGCACTTGTTTTGCTGTCTTTCTTGTCCCAACACCCTAACTTTCATTAAACTTCTAGGACTACATTAGCTATGTCTACAACTGCAAGTACAGCAATTTTTAGAAATGTATTTGTAGACAGCAACAGCTGGTGCTGAGGATTCAGTGTTCACACTATACACATTTCAGGGAGTTTTAACTATCTCTGATTTGACCCTGGGGTATTTAAAGCCTGCTATAGGTGGAGACCACTGGCACTCTCCTAAAGCAAATCTTCTCATTTAATTTAATTCTGAAGGATGTTTGTGCACTCTGAAAGTGCTCTGCATTGCAGTGCACGGGACAACTGGTAAATATGATTCAAAAGTGCACTGCCAATTCAAGCTAAAAACGCTAATGTATACATACCCAAATATTTGTGTCATAATGTTCTCTTAAATTTGGTACAAACTGGCCAGAAGAATTCAAAAGCTATAGAAGTACAGCAAACAACTGAGAGAGATAGAGATGTTCTATTTTAGTAGAACATCATGGCATGGAAAATAAAACCTAAGTAAGACCTTTAGTAATAGCATTTTTTTTCCATCTCATTCTGATACCTTTCACACAATACTGGCAGGCATGAAGTTATTCCCTCTTTTCCTTATTCCCTTGCATCCCAAGAGACATCTGTAAGCCCTTTTGCTTTTAAAGTGCTAGCTGCTCAAAGGCTCTTTTGAAATTAATAATAATCAATGCCAGCAGCATCTCAACACCCTATCCAGTATTTGCATGTGATGGAGGGAAAACAATAGCAAAAAAGGAGACATCAGCTTGAGTTCTTCCAGCAGTTGTTTTAAATGGTGAATATTTTCCTTTTCTTAATGTGAAAAAGAAATAAACAATATCCTTAAACAATATCTTTTTAAATCCAGAACATAAGCAGACTCTCAACTACCCCAGTGTTCTGAAAAGTCTGTATTTCTCTACAGTTGTACTGGCAAACTTAAATAATGTCTACCAGTAATGGAATTTACATACTGAGTAGCTCTACTCTTTGAAAAATGCCATCCAGTAATTTTCTTTCTGATTGTTATGTGGTAACATCACTTTGGGATGTACTTTATACTGCTAATGAAGCAAAATTTAAACATTAAACAAATAATGACTGCATGTTTGAAGACATAAAGATTTATTCATAAGCCATCCATTTAATTTTTTTGGTGGAGGACTTGCTTTAGAAAAAGCAGGGAACTGCAAGGGAGAAATATGAAAACACTGAACTGAAAGTGATATGCTAACTGGAATGCTACAGGAGTTGTACCTAAATTTAATTCTGATTATTACGTTAAACTTTTACATATAGTGGAATATATTGGAAAAAATATTATTCTTAAAAAATATTATTAAATATTATATAATAAATATAATATTATATTATTTAAAAATTATATAGCTTAGAGGACTATATTCAAAGCACAATCTGTAATGCAAGAAATTCTCTGAGGGCTATGAGCAAATATCCATGTAAGTACAATATAATAAGTGTAAGAAACACTTACCTTGTTGAATATCCTTCATCTCCAGATGCAAACTCGATATTAAAATTCCTACAGTTTGAGATCGTTTTCCATCCAATAATTTGATAATCTAGAAAGAGGATGCAAAATGATCTGAGATCAAATGAATACCCCACGAAGGATTCATTCACTTTTACAACAGAAGCTAATTTGTGAATTGGATTCAAAGTTTCTCCAGACATCAAACCATTTTATTAACTAAATGTGGTAGTAAGACCTTCATCTTTATGCTCTGCACCTTAACAAACAGCTTATAAACATAAGACAGAATTCTCACCAGGTCTAATAAAGAACATTGCTTCTTACTTGTAGGATGCTATTAAACAGGGAGGAAAAAAAGGGACATCGGATATTTATTCTCGAATATAGTTTTTCCCCCTTCTTATTAAGGTGAAATTTAAGAACTATTTAAGACACTCAGTACATCCCAAGTTCCTTAGTTTGCCTGCTAGTTTACATTTCAAGGTGAACACGTTTATGTCTATTTTTTTAACAAAGGACCAATTCCTGACCAAGAGGAATTGAAGAATTGTCTTTTTATGCCCTCTCAACACTATTTCTGGAACACTAGGCACTACTGAAAGTATTTCTTTCACTCTTGTCTGAATGTACTTATCCCACACTGTTGACACTTCACAGGGATTTGAGGATTTTGTTCACATTTTGGGTAACCAACACTTCATAGTATAATATACTGACATTCAGATTGCAATATTTTCAGACATCAGCTGGGGGAGAAGAAATAAAAGGAGAAAGAGAAAACTTAAGGAAGATATTTTGGCTGGTTGAAATTAGCGACAATGATGTGGATCAGTCCATAAATAAAGTAAACCATCAGACTTTTAGAAGTGTAGCTCCAGTGTTAGGAATGTCAGAAACAAATTTCTCACAGTGTTTGGACTGTTGTTATTTGTGATTCTGATTTATGTCACAAGGAAGATATGACAGCAGCACATCACAAAATGTAATACAGACACAAGTTCTCAGAAGTGTTCAGATCCAAGCAGTCCTCTTATTTCCTAGTGCTGATGAACGAGAACTATTAAAAATACTAACTCATATGAAATATTAAAGCTAATAGCTATGTTTTCCAAAAATGCAGATATTATATTCTTAGTATATGAACAATATTTAATCTCTTTTCAAATTTAATTTTAATATTTATGTGACACTAATATTTTGATATTTAATAATGTTAAAATTGTTAAGTAATTGTTATCTCTTATTCCTGTAATATTTTTATAGATGCTCACATTAGAGACAGTTAACTGAAAAAATTTATACTAACTCATACAAACGTTTCCTATGTTTTATGTGATTTAGGAATATTTAACTGTGCAACTATTTAGTCATTCATTTATACAAAAGTAGATTTGTTGACAAATACAGGAAAAAGAGAAACGATAGCTAATTCTTATTTATAACAAGTCGGAACACATTCTGTCTTCAATAACGATTTGACTGATATTTTATGTCCCTCTTGCAGGGAATCAAAATGTAATAAACTTATATTAAAGTAGATATTACATATTTTCTACCAAAATTTCAACTAAAATCTATCCTGAGAGATTTGTCTGCCTATATGTATGGCACATAAGTTGGATATTAAAAAAGTAATACTATTAAAATTGTTTTCTTCAAAGGACAAAGCACTCAGGTTCTTTATCTCCTGAGTACACAAGTACACAAGATGATTTGGCTACAAGTTACCTTAAATGAACACTGTGGAAGCATCACATCCTGTTGACTGAGCAAATGTAACTAACTGCATGGTTTATCATGGTAATTTCTGAAGCTTATGTGAATTTGCTGAACTCCGAAGCACATTAACTTCTTACAGGGATAATTACAGGCTTCTGTAGTATGCAATTTGTATAGCATTCACTGACCTCCAGGTTGACCTTGTTCAGGGCAAATTCATAGGTTGTCATAAACCCCATTAGACATGCCTAGTTTAAGGCAAAACCTTTCCAGACTATAGCTGTTGCAGACAATGTGACATTTGAAATCATTCTATTAAAGTATTTTTTAAGTGCTAATATATTCTCCAAATATGATCAACCTAGATCATATTGCTAAGTAAGACGTCCTCCTTAAAAGAAGAAAAGAAAAAGTAAAAAAAAAAAAAAAAAAAAGAAGACCCTATGTAATTTTTAAAGCTAAACCAGAAATTCGTATTTTAAAATGGCAACTGACTGTATGTTCACATGCATTTTAGACAACTGTACACATGGTCACAATTACCAGGCACCAAACTAGACACAGACTACCTAAAATAGCTTCAACCAAGTAACTGAAGGCTAATACTTTATTCATTAGGGAGCAAAAAAATGGAGGACCAAGACAACAGAATAGTTTAAACTATAAACTTTTTGGGCATAAAACTACTCCAAACTGAGACCTGTAATGTTAAGTATTATATAGGACTTCTGTCATAGATTTTTAGAAACAATGTGTACCTTGTAAGATATTGCATCGAGATATATAATCAGTAGTAAAAGAGAGAAAAAATTTTCAGAGATACTAATTTTGTCCCAAACTACAGTTATTTTGGGAAAGTCACTGAGAGGGAATTAAATATGCACACGAATTCCAAATAGAAAGGAGACACAAAAAATCAGCACTTTTTTAGTTCAATAAAAACACAGGGCAATCAAAAGGAAAGTTTGTAAAGACTGCACTGAACTATTTAGTCTATGCTTTTAAAACACAAATCACTGATCACCTCTCAGCATATTGGGACTGCTTGTAGCTGGCAGTGACAGGTAAGCGGCTAAAATCCAGCTGACACCAGCTGATGCTGCTATGCCAGCTGGTGGGGTTTGCCAGCTGCCTGCTGCTTCTCCAGACTATGAATGTATTGTTGTAACGGATGCAACATCTTTTGGCTTAGTGACAAAACTGTGACTGCTAGTGATAATTCATTTACTTCAGTGATCCATAATATTATTTGCTCTATGTGGTTTTTCCCTGACTATTTTTTAATGTTATTAAGTTAGCTGATTTGCTGTACACAAGTGTCTCATCTACATATTTCAAATATTTATCATCTAATTTAGAAGTGAAGATATACTGAAGGTTGAATGCATCTGTAAATTATTCTGTCATTTCCATTAAAAGGTGTTTCTCTAACTTAGGCAGAAATGTATTTCATTGAATACTATAAACCAGACTTCACTGTTTTGTCTAACTGCAATGTCTACAATCTGTCCAGGACACTTACTGGTGCTGAAATCTGAAGAGATTCAGTTTACTTTAGTGATTAAAAGCAAAATCCTTCCTCTTGGTGGTGCATGGATTCTTTCAACAATATTTAAATTTACTGAGAGAAGCCATAAGCTAAAGAGCTGTCCTGCATATCACAGTGCTTCCCTCCATTCCCACTCATTAACTTATACAGTGAATCAACAGCCTGGGCCCATAAGTAGACTGCTGAAACCCTGCTCAAACAGAAGATCATGCACAAGAAGCCAAAGTATGCCCCTCAAGCCATTCTACATAAATACTCCAAGAGTTACCAATGAAATTTCAGAAGCTTAAGACTAGACATTATCTTTCTATTCTTAATCAAAGGAGAGCCAAGTTTAACTATTTCTTATTTAATATGAATGAACCATTTTTAAAATATTTCTATTTATAATTTTATTAGATTAAAAAAACCTTTAAAAAAATCTTTAGCCTTTTGCTAAAGGACACACAAATTGCAGTTCCTCAGGCTAAAATAGGAGGTACGAAATGAGCTAGTAAGAAACTAATTTCAGTATCTTTACTCCTATCAAAACTGTGAAAATTAGACAAAGCCACAAAATAGATATTTACTCCTTATGGATGCTTTCTATATTCTATGTGACTGCAGAGCTTTGTGATAAACAAGGAAATGTCAGTGATTTTTTTTCAGCACAACACAAAATATAAATAGAAAGTGAGAGTGCATCGGAAGAGCATGCACTAGCATTTCACTACTTCTGCTTTAGTTTGAACACTATTTATTATCTTATGAAGACAGCTGAAGACAGTCATTGTGTTTCAATGCTGCAAAGCTTCCAACATTTTCTGCAATATCTGCCCTTCTTGCGGAAACACAAAATTCATTAATTGTAATTCCTCATTTAGTTAGATGGACAAAAAACTTGCCGACAGACATATCCCTTTCAGTTAAAAAAATGCAATTCACTCAAAATATTGACACTCTTCTTAAATGAGAACACATGTTAATAATTATGTGAAGTCTGTTAGAGATAATAGACAACAGAAAAGCCATTATCTTTAATGTCCTCCTGCGTCTTTGAAATGATAATCGTTGCACTAAAGGGCCAAAAATGATTGATGGACTTTCATTTGGAGTATACACCTGACACAAATTACTTGACATTTACTCTTTTTTTTTGTAAGATGAAGACAGAGTGGCATCACAAACATCCAACTATCCTGATTCCTGAAAGATATAGAAAATAACTTGAGTTTTTGAGGATAAATTACTAACAAGTGCTCAAATATATTAAAAAAAGTAATGCAACTCCAAAATATGTGTTAAGTTTAGCAATGGAGCTACAGAATGCACACGGAATAAATCATAGCAAAGGAATGTTGTTTTCTAAATAACTCATTTTTCAGGACTACAGAGAATTAATATATAATGAATCATGTCTTTTATTTCATCCCAAAATATATGTCCTAATTCTGCCTTTCTTCTATTTGGTAATACAAGAATTTTGTTTCTACAAATTTAACAGGAAAGAGAGAAACTATGGCTTGAAAACAATTACATGTACCTATCAGCTTAAAAATTTGCATGGATATGTACAGACAAGACATAGAATGAGTGAAAGCAAAATTGTCTTCACGTAATACTTCAGTCCTTCATCTGACATGAAAATATCTATAGAGGACTTTCAGAGTCTGAGGAAGAGGTTAGATCCCTCAGATTATATTCAAATCTATAAAAGCAGAGTTCTTCCAAAAACAATTATGGGGATTGGGTTTTTGGTTGGTTTTATCTTCCAGAAAAATTGGTTACATTTTAATGCTAATTTGTTTTGGTTTTCAAACAAATTAGACAAACAAACTTAAAATTTGCTTTTCTATAGAGATCATATACTCCTAGACAAATATTTTTAAATCAGTGTCAGTGGTAAATAGAATAGATACAGAAATCATATGTCCAGAATGCTCCATCTGAAATCAAAGCATAAGAAAGCAAAGAAATTATGATGAACACAGTCTAGATTAACAGATGGACTTTCATAGGATGTCAGTGATGCTTTGAAAAAAGGAGTTAAAAATATGAGTCATATTCAAAAGACAAAGTCTAAATCTCCAACAGAATCAATACCTAAACTGAAGTTATGAACTAAAATAAACTGGTGGATCTAGCCCTTCCTCTTGATTTCCAACAAGCTGTAACTTCTTAGTAATATTGAAAATGGGACCACCTACAAGCATTTGAAAAAGCTTAATTAAAGACCCCCAAACTTTACATGGCATAAACAGTTCTTAGATCCAATGGATATTATCAAGATGCACCACACCAGTAACTTACATGTTCATATTAAGCTAACTGAATTAGCCAAAATCAGAAAGAAATTTATTTGATTAATATTCAGGTGCTAATGAATTTTTGCTTTTTTCCAGAAGTTTCAAATTTGCCTGCTATAGATTCAACCACTTCAGAACTAACTGTGAAATAAATCCCACTCCTTCTATATATCATTTATCTACCTAAAGTCTCTGGGGAAGTCAGCAATCATCTCTTTTCCATTTCATGCACATCATCTTCAAAAAATCACTGCATTGCCTTATGTCATATAAGATTGTAATGCATTTAGTCTTACCATTCAAAAACATTTTTGTGAGAGAAGAATTTTAATTTTAATATTTAAATATATTGCACATTATTTTGTCTAGCCAGTAAATTCTTCCAAGAAGAAAACTATGTCTGCTTTCAAGATATATCTAAACACCCCGAATATTAATTTTTATCATTTTCTACATAATACTGTAGACCTCTCAATAAAAGATTGCATATATGCAGAGAAGATACATACACAAGAAACAAGAATTTCATGAATTATTTCAGAAGATGCAGAGTTGGAAAAAAAGTAAGCTCTTCCAAAGTGGCTAAATTTTCCAAAGGGATGGATAATCAAAGAAGCATGAGCAGCCACACATTTGCAGAGCTTCTAAACCCAGATAAGCATTACCATAACTAACTCCAAGTATATATACATGTACTAGAAAGTACTAGAAAGTATTAGAAAGTATCTGACTTCCATTTAACCTATATTATTTTTACACTGTATCACTATCAGTTGAATGTACTATATTTTTCCAAAATAAGTTGTTATATTTCTAAAAATAAATTAAATTGCCCTTTATGCAGCCCTTTAAGAAGTTATATCACCATTGCTGTTGGAAGGTTTTTAATTTCCCTTCCTTTTTTTACCCCACATACTTGTTAGAAGCCTCTAGGAATCGTGTAACTCAGCCATTTTTTGTCAGGCATGAAAACAACAATTTTGGGAATTATGAAAGTGCTTCCTCTCTTGAAAAAAGGATAGCCAGCTGTTTCCATCCATAGGACAATGGAGAGAAAGTGGGTTTCATGCCTTTTAACTGATTAACAGTGTCAAGATGTTAAAAAGGCACTCAGAATGTCATCCATAGCATTTCTGCACTTCAGAACAGTATCAACCATATGTGTATCATGCTAAAAAACCTTTCCTAAAGATCTCCCAATACAGAAACACAATTTACCTAGCCAAAATTGTTCTGCATTCCATTGGTATCCTTACTCCTAGAAACCTTTTCATAATTTTTCTTTGCAGCAGCTGCCTGCACTTGATTACACTTACAGTGCATCCCAATCAACCTTGTCCTTTCTAGACCAAACAACCATAATAATTAAGTTCTTTTCTCAGGGACTGCTTTTATGCTTTTCACCATTCTCCCTCTTATTGACTCTTTACAGTTAGCAAACTTTCTAAATGAGGAACTGTAGTGCCTAAATCTAGATGCAGTTCATAACTGAGACATGACTGAGTGTTTTTTCTTGCAGGCAATACTTCTACTGATCTATCAGAGTTCTGTTTTTCCCTTTTGGTAGTACCCCAATTTAACAATTCATGTTCCTCCTGTGAGCCATTATAATGACAAGACCCTTTCTCCTAAATAATTACCCAATAAGTTAGCCAGTTGCGCCCCATCTTATTTTTAGGTAGCTGAATATCCTTAACTGTACTAAACTTCTGGTTAACTGCATTAGCTTTGTGCTTATCCTTGTCTTTTAGACCATGTCCCAGACACGTGAAAGCTTTCTGAAGGGTCTACTTCAGTACATTTGAAGCCTCTCACAAATAGGTGGTGGCTGCAGAGTTAGTCTTTCTTTATCCAAGTAATAAGTGAAAATACCAAAGTAACTACAACCAGCACAAAAAGCACATCGAGTCCTCATGTATTCTCCCATTTTGACATTGTGTGTATATATATATATATATAAATATAAATGTGAGCCCCCGGTGGTCTAGTGGTTAAGGACGCAGCGCTGTCACCACCGAGGCCCAGGTTCGATTCCCGGTCAGGGACCTCCCCGGGCAGATGGAGCTCGTTAGCCCTTAAGGCAATCCATCTAAGAGA